>JAPZDX010000004.1:14594464-14605941 GCA_029783625.1 Naso annulatus | reverse complement strand
CTGTCATAATGTGTCTTGCATAGCTTTACATTTTTTCAGTTTTATTCTTTTTAAGCTTCTCCTTCTTTTCTTTTGCATCTCCCTTTTTAAACCCTTTTTATCTGTATTCAGTATATCGCCTTGTTTTTTTAAATACAAATCTTGCAGTAATGCCTTTTTAGGGTTTTCTGAAAAGCCATATTTTTGAAATGTACTCTAAGAATACCTGGCTTTACAGAAATTACTGTACTTTTGTATCTTTCTCCTGATTTTTAAATATAAATATAAATTTACATTTAAATATTTACAGCTTGTAATTACATTCATGTATACAATATATGTTGTTGGTTTTATATATAAACAACAAGTTAAAATATTTTTCTTTTTTATACTTTATAATACTTCGTAATCTACAAGACAATGTATTTCTCATGTTAAATAGAAGTATTCTTCTTTATACTCTCATATATTGTCACATATTTTGGTTGGCTCAGTAAATCTGAATAGTTCTGTGAATCTGTGACGATAATAAATTACAAGTAAAATATCTGACATTTAAAAATTCCTTCATGTCCACGGAAGCAGTACAAATGTAAGCAAATGCAAACATTTCTTGGACGAGCAAAGTCGAATATATACAAGTCGTTCTTACATGTGGCAGAGTGTTAACAGTGATGGCGGAGCTGCCTGGACTGCCTGTGCCCTCCAAGGTGAGCTCTTTCTCCAGCAGGCAAAAGGGACCATGGGAAAGCTCACATGCCGATTAATCACGGCTAATGAGCTGGAACAGTGTAGCTCGAGCTGCCTTCCATGACCAGTCCATGACACACACACACACGCACGCACACACACACACACACACACACACACACACACACACGCTCCCATATAATGTCAGACACAGACAAACGTGTGAAGGACAGAAAAACAGACACATTTTTACTGGCAGTGTTGGTCTGCAATTACATTTAAAACATGGTCACTGATAAAGAAGCACACGTCTTTTACTGTGGGTAAAGAGAGATTTATTCTGATCAAATTCTTATTTTTCATTCATTTATTTTGTAATAAAAAATAAAGAAAATTATCCAATTAGGATCCGTTATTAATCACATGCGTTACTGTCGAATAAGGTTCTTTTTCTTGTAGAGCAATGGAAAAAAGGAACTAGCCTGCCAAATTTCTTTCCTCAATAATGTTAACCAAATTACAACCTTACTGTTGTGTATTCATAGTTCTTGGCATCAAAGTGACCCCTGCAACCAGTGGGTTGTAATGAACAGAGTTTAAACAAACGCGAAAGCAGAGCGATGAATGAGAGACGGAGGAAAACAGAAATAAGTGATGTCAGGTAGAAAGTGACGAACGACACATTTGAGGTTGATAAATATACTCCAAGTATTTTTCAGTGCTGAAAGGAATGCCATTCTGAAATGTGGGTACAATGGGCAGTTGAGGGTCTCCATTTACTGCACTCTTCGAAGCTATTCTTTGCCTTACATACCCAGTTATCACATAAAAGACTAAGTAAACCAACGTGGTATAAGCACAAAAATAATAAAAACATCATCCCTTTAAAACTCCTACATGGTGCAGCTGTTATTATTTCACGTTACATATGGCAGACCGTACATATTGTGGTTTCTCGACCTCTCTCTGACTACTGAGGAAGCTACAGCTGTGGCCTCTTACTGTAACTGTAATCCTTGTGGCACATATATCTTAAGTGACGCTTGTGAGTGCACATTTCAGTTATCATTCCTGGAGGCACATATATCTGTAGTTTGACTTCTGTTGCAGTGTAACCTGTCCTTGCACCCTGGCAGGTGATGCAACAGAGAGACCGTGGAAGCTGATTGTCATTTAAATCCTTACTGTTCAGAAAATAGATCCGTTTGTTATTTGATTACGGTCTCTGTGGGTGGAGGTCAGGAGGTTGCAGGGGTCTGTGTGCATAGAGAGCTATACCATAGGCTGTAAGTCATCATGGGTAATCTATCTGACAACAGTAGAGGCACTGAGGGAGCGGGTGTGGTCTCATGCCACAAAATCATTTTATTCATATTACGAATTGCCTCTGCATGGGATTACAGGTTTAGATTGCAGCCCGATGCCCACATCTTAAATTAAGGAATCCAAACCTGCAGAGTGTACTGTGGAATGTATACCTGAGCTGTGTCATATACAACACACACGCACAAGCACACACACACACACTCCTACAAATGCTCACTTTTAAAGACACACACCTGTCTGCAGTTTCAGAAGCGCCCAATGGAAACTTCAGCATGGGATCCCTGCCAGAAATGTGTGGTATGGGTGTTGTGCGTATGTCATCCAAATAAAGGAAGGTTTAGCCAAATCCACCAACTGCTGATGGCACACATCCCGCCATGAGGCATCCAAGCCACAGGAAACCTCCCACCATAACACGCTGTAGTTAAAATGTTATTTCTGAGCCTTGCTGCTGCAGTGGCTTCACAGTCACGAGTGCTTTAATTCAGTTTAGGGAATAAAATCTTTAATTTGAAGGCAGATGTCCCCAAATTCGTCACAAACGTGCCTCATCCAAAAAAATAATTTCTTGTAGTTGCTTACATATTGGATTTCATTAACTCAGTGTCACTAACAAGCCTGATAAAAACGTCTTCTGCATCGAAAACTACTGCATAAATCTCAAATCAACCCACACCGTCAGTCCCATCAGTGTGGGAAGAGACGAGGGTGGGGTGACCTCTCTGGTGTGTTTCTAATATCTCCCCAAAAATCCCTGCGGGAAGAATCGTCTTGGGTGTTCCAGGGTGGACTCTGGTGTTGTTATATTTAACGGGTTCCCAGTGTAGAAAGCAGGGAGGAGAAAGAAGAGGAAAAGAGGGAAAGAAAGAATGCTGTGTGATGGCGCTCTGACTGCAGAATACAGGCATGACCTGGAGTAAAAAAGCACCATCTGTGCATGGCTTGGGGTAAGATCTACGTTGCCCTTTCTCTTCCCCTCTTACTCTCCTTTTTCTCTTTCTTGGTGGGGAGGAGGGATGTAGGTAATGAACCTTAAGTGAGCCTGGTGTCTGGTAATGTAATATACACAAAGCCCTTGTCAGGTCTGGATCCAATAATGTGTCATTTACCACGTCTGGAACAGATTGGCCCAGATGATCGGAGTGAACCTTTGCCCGGGTGAAGAGTACTCAGCATCTCTCGGCCTGGAGGCCTTACAAGCAGGTCCTTGCCTCTCACCACCTTCCTTGCACCTCCCCCCCACAAACCTCTTGTAAGATCAGTAAGATCAGAGACAGTCTTCAAATGAGATAGCTTGTATGCAGGATGAAGGACAAATTTGATCGTCTTTGCTGCATCATTCGTACCCTTTGTGAATTTGAAAAGTTCAGTTGTTTTTGCAAGCATCTGACCACTTTCAGAAGCGTGAAGAAGGTACTGAACCAGATTTGCAGACAGCTTAAATCTTGCCCACATTCACAACAAGACAGGCTTCACCACATATTTCTCACAATATGGTTTTTGTCAACAAAACTCCCCGATCTGTCAGAGCTTTCTTATGCTTCATAAAGCACTTCGAAGCATGCAGTGGCATTAAAGGCATTCAAACCCAACTCAAACAAGAGCGCATTGTCACTAAATGTCAAATAAAAATTATCATTTCCTTCATCCAGAGAGAAAAGCGCAAGTATATCGGAATACATCCAAGATAACTGGAATTCTTTTGAAATACAACCTTCCAATGCTGGACATTTTTCTTTACACTGAGATGTTGCTGGTAACAACACACAAAGCTAACATGAATTATATGCACACACAAAGTGTTACTAATGTGTTGCTGCAGGGATTTATTCTTGGTCCAGTAGTTGTTCCATTAGTATTTACATGATCATGTATTTCATGGTATTTCAGTGTGCCTTATTATGCAGATGATACAGTTTTATATAATAATAAACAATTTTTATGCAGACAATTACAAATATTTTGGTAAGTGCCAGTCATTTGCACACGAAATCTTAATATAAATATAAAAATGGGGCAAAGGGTTAAAAATACTGGAATTACCTTTAAACATTTGATACATCCCACATGAACATGCAAAATACCTTCTAAGGCTACAGCTTATGATTCAAATGGTGCCGAGTTATTTATTTATTTTTTTACTTTGGACAAAAGAGCAAGGTCATTAGTTGAAGACCTTATATGAAAACAACTGACTATAATTAGAAAGATTAAAACTGAAAAAAAAAAACTGGCAATATCAGATTGGACAAGAAAAGCTGTCTTTTGTTAAACATTAAGCAAACCATCATGAAGTCGCCCTCACTTGGGGCTTGTGTTTTCACAGGCACCAGGGTGGGTATACAGTACGAGATAATGTTGCTAATGACTGGTAGAAGTGGACCATGTTTTAGAAAAGCAGCTTATCAGAAATTTGTAGCTGAGGGAGAGTGCGTTTGCTCACCGTGGTAATTACAAACGCAGGTGCCAATGGAGTTGCTGGAGAGCAGGAAGCAAAGCACTAGAAGGGCATGTGTGTGAATTTACCACTTCGTCCCTGGCTGCCTCAGTCTTGGGCGCAGCCCCCAGCCCACACAGAGAGCGAGGGGCCCTGGAGGTCTACAGCTGTGGATGAGAGAGAAGAGACACGCAAAGAGAGATACTTGGTATGGATTTTAGAGAAGGCACGACTTTATTCCTCTGGCTTTTTCTTATTATTTGGAGCTCTGCACCAAGTTTCCTCACTGCGCTGATCTTTCATAATATATTAATAAAAAACTGTATAAGCCTGTGGGAAAGTGGACAAAACCGAGACGGCATGAACGAGAGAAAGCCTGTGCCTATTTTTATCGTTCCACCTTCCTCAATCTCAGGGGAAATTCCTCAACTTAATGTCCTTTGACTAGGGGAGGGACAGAGGAAGAATGCAAGGTAAAAGAGAGAATACAGAAAAGATTTCTGTCTTTAAAACTCCCACTCCTCCTATTACACACTCCAAATATGCAATGTTGTGCTCACCCAGGCGGAGTCATTCTGCTGGCTCCTCTGGAGGATTGTAGCTCCCCTCCGCGGCACAGCCTCTGATTTAGTACTGTTAATAAACATGATGTAGTGCTTACAGTGATTGTTCTGACAGGAATGTTTCTTTTTTATTTCTCTTTTTCATACCTACACACATTTTCAGTGTTTGCATGTGGTGCTGAGAGAGAAGACGAAAATGTGGGGCTGCATCGTTTATGTCAGACACTCGCCACTTTAATTATTTAAGCAGAGGACACAGACAAATTCTTTTAGGGCAGGTTTAGAACCGTAAAATGCCACGCCATTTCCCAGAATTATTACCAGATCCATCTGGTGGCTTTCTGGAGAAAATCCAGCAGCCTCTTGGACCATAACACTATTTTGTTTAATATTATATTTCCATATTTAAGTTTTCAACACATGCATTTTTGCTGTGTAATTCGAAACAAGCAAGCCAATGGTTCACTGTAACAGGCTGCTGTCAAAAGTGAAGGTCAGGTGGTCAAACCTACATAATACTTGACTTGGTACGCAGTAGCATAGAAATGAGGCAACCTTTGCTGTCTTTCATACAGAGAGACAGAGATGGATTTCTCACTAAATAAAAGACAATTTGATTGTTTCAAGCCTCCTCAAAACGGCAACCGTACCCAACGAGCTGGATTTATGATGTGCCTGCCAGCTTCTCCCTGGTGCAAATCTTCCAGCAACATGCTGCCGGCGCAGAACCCACATGACCAGCCACAGCTGGCTCTTATTACAACCCCATACAGTAGACATTCTTTTTCACTTACCCCCCCTCCCTGTTTGGTGACGCTTATTAGAAATGTAACATACTAGTGTAGGAGTTTGTTACAGATTTATGTGTCACAGGTGTTCTCTTTAAGAAAGTGTGCAAGGGTTATGGTGCAATCTGCGCCAAGGCAGCATGTCTACATGTATAAGAAGGGAGGAAAACTGTTTATTAAAATACTGGCTTGTAAATAAAAGCATGTGTACTGAAATTGGAATGCAGACTGTGGATTTGACTCAAAACTGGTAGAAACGTGCAAGTAAATTTACAAGCACTGTTATTTTTTTAGTTTAAACAATTAATATTAATATTTTTTAGTATTTTATGTAAGTATTTAATATGTCAGTAAAACTTGTAGAAAAGGACATTATTTTTCCTGCTCAGTTAATGAAATGTGTTGAAGTTGCAGCTAAAAACAATTTGAAAACACTAAATAAACAAATATATTCATTGGTTTTATTACAGTACATCTATCTCTTGATTTTACACCCGTTTGACTGGACTCCATCACTAGACTGAGTTACTGAGTGTATTACACCCAACCAGTGGGCTAACTGGGATGTATTAACACATCAGGTATTGCTGTGATTTGCGCCGAGTTGTGCCGTGGCGCGGAATGTTACAGCAACAGTGACACTCTGACTACGCAATAAACAGGGAAACACTACAATGCTACATCATTAACAAGGTTAGGTCTCTTTTGTCTTATTGCTGGCTTATGTGGTTGGCCAGCACAGCATGTTTTAAGGCTAAGTTTCTCCAAAAGTTGATTTTGCTTTCAACTTTGTATTGCCGGGCAGCTGCAATTTCTTTCTAGCATCACCTGATTTAGTTTGACTACAGCCTTCTGCATAACTATTTTTAGGTTTTAAATGAGAAAAGCAAATGATTAAACAAATGCTCAAAGCTGGGGTAAGCAATGTCTGGAAATCAAGCTAGCTCTAGCATGAGTCTTGCAAGGGTTTTCCACCAGTGTATCAGGCTTTCACTAGCTGAGAGGGTGAACGTGTGTCTATCTTTGTAGAGCAGCCAATAGGAACATGAGCTCTTTGAAATGACCCGTGATTGGCAGAAGTGTCGGTCACAGTCTTCATTTTCTAAAGCCTGAGTACAGTGCCAAGCAGAGGTGTTCTTTCAGACCACCTGAATTACAAAATGCTGAAGAGTTATGATGGAATTTTTGCCTAGTGACACCAAAAATAAACAAATGCAAAGCATGAGTAATAGTAGCCCAAGGAATTTACTGTAACATTTAAGCCATGTATTTGTTACCACAGTCTTCATTATAGCAATCATTTCCCCACATAAACTACATAATAAACATCCAACATAACTGTCTTTGTGAACTAATTTTTGAGAACGTCACACCAGCGAATGTTCATGCTCACTTGAGTGTTCATTCTCCATGTTGTAAAGATTGTCTGTATTCGAATGAATTTCCATAGCTGCCACTTGATGGACTTTGACTGGTACCTGGTGTGTCTGCTGCCTGTCTGTCAACACCAGATACCCTGAGCGTGAGCCTGTGTGCCGGCAGACTGTTTCACCCGAAGTCTGGAAGTGCTGCCAACACATAGGGGTGAATCACGCTGCTGCCCAGACCATGTACCGGGGTCCTGAAATTGCTCTTGACTGACTCTTGGCTTTGAACAAGCATGAATCCATTGGAGAAATAGAAAACATTCTTGTCCAAGCTACACAACATGTGACCAAAGGTGATGAGTTCATGGACTAAGCTTTGAGTCGTGAGCTGGGGTTCTGACAATGTACGTCTTTTTCCATCTTTGCCTGTCTTCAAGTTTCACGGGCCGCTTTCCCTCAGAAGTGTCCCTCCCTTGCCCCCGTCTCGACTCCTCACTTTGTCTCCACGCTCAGCTACACCTCTCCAGTTACTCGGCACCACACCTCCCGGTTGTTATCCCCTCAGTCTCTCTCCTTTGACTCCATCCCCACCCTCTCATGCTGAGGGGGGGACACTCAATGCCTTTAATGTGGCCTTGGCCCCGTGTTCCTCCAGCCTGTCGAGCTGATCCAAGAGCAGTGGGTCCCGCAGCTCCACCCTGTGTGATTGATGGCAAGGATGCCCTCTGCTCTCGCCCTCCACGCCCCCACCCTGGCTGGGCGGACAGCATAGCGTTTCATGAGCTCATCTGTGTGGCGCCCAGGAGCTGCACCTCAAACGCAGGCACCACTCTTGTCTCGTCCTGCACGACTCCCTGGGGGACACAAAGCATGTGTGACCTCCCTTCACCCATTCTGCAACCCCATCTCCACACAACCCTGCAGTACCCTCACTGTATCATCACTGTCTCCATGCTCAATCCCTCTGACAGCCAGACTTTAATTCTCACTAAACGCCAGAATATTCTTTTACTCTACAGTCACATTTCCATTCCAATCTGCTTATTATTACATGGCTGCCACTAAATCTAAATGAAGTATCTTTAAATCACAATAGGTAGACTTCCATCAGTCTGTTTTGGGTTTTTTTTTTATATATGGCTGGGCTACAGTGGAAAAGTTGGCTAATTAAGAAAGAGGAGATGCAAAACCGGCTGACAAAACATGCCTTGACATACAGTAGCAGTGCCCCTACGTAGACAAAACATTCAGACAAGGCATGGTTCAACTTGAACAGCAGTCCATAATAGCAGCAAGTTATGTTCTTACTGGAATATTTAAAAAGTAACAATATATGTACGATCTTGCAAGGAGCGGCGTGTCCTTATGCAGTGAGGTGGGAATGATTAATTAACCATATTCTTCCCTTTAAAATAACAAAGAACAAATTTGAACTCTTCTAATCTCGATCTTTCCTTGAACCTTTGTTAGTCGTCCTGCTAAAAGGGGCATCAGATCTAAAAAAAAATAAAAAAAATCATTCTTACTGACAGTTACAAGCCCCATTTTTAGCACTTTCATTTTGAAGACCTGTTGCTTCTGTTTCTTATGTACCCTGTGGTGTTTGCATCAGATGCTATTGCAATAGAGAGGGGCTTGACATGAAACAAGGGGCCCTGTCTAGACTCAAACTGGGATTATGCGGTTATATAGGTGCATTCGTCCCGAATGAACTGGATGGCCAGTCTCCCTGCTGGCTCAACTTTGCCTGTGCACTAATTGCACATGACTGAAGTCTTCCACAGCGCTAAGCAGATATACTGTCAAAGCTACAGCGAGTTAGTTGCACTGAAAAGGCAGAGAAAAGGCAGCCAGCAAATTTTGCTATACTAGCATGCTAGATCTGTAAGTCCTAATAACAGGTAGTTGTTTTATGATCAGGTTAGGAGTTTTGTAACAAGTGAATGAGACATGAGGCTGACAAATATGGTTAATCATGATGACAATACTGCTACTACTAGAGGTGCTGCTAAACGCATCCTTCAGCAACAGTTAGTCATTGCTTGTTGATATGTTTTGGAGAAAAGGCTTTGAGGCGACTCCTGAAGGGAGTAGAGGAGATTTTTCAATGCCAGACATAAAAAAATCCCACCAGATTGCTTTTTTAAAACATCCATCTATTGCCAACATTTTTTTTTTTTTTTTTTTTAAATTCTAACTTTCACTGTTATCTGTGCATGGCAATTACAGTATGATAAAGTTAGAGGAAGACTGAATGCACAAATGGCAAATAAATTCATAGGTAATAATAGGCAATTTGGTCATATGTGCATATGTGAAACTGTGTTTATGGCCCCTCATTATTTTTATGTTTATGTTTTATGTTCGTCTTGCTTTATTGTCTAGTCACTTTTTTGCCCTCTGTTTCTGACCTTTGCGCTGTAAATTGTCATTATCCCCAGATCTGATCAGTTTAAGTCTTATCTATTTTATGTTCACTAGTCTGATTAGCTGTCAAAAATCACAATATTATCTCTTTATTCTGATATAAAACAAAGAAAAACAGAGTTGTTAATTGATTTTGTTTGGCACTGATTGATCACTTATTTGTTCCCAGCTTGTGGTTTCACATTATGACATGAAAGGCTGTCATTCTCCCTAAACATGTCAGTCTCACCCTTACATCCAGCTGCCCACCTCACCTTAACCTCCCCTCAGGAGTCTGGGAAAGGCCCGTCCTCCTCTGCATGTACCGCATTCCAAGTGGGAAGGAATCTGAGGACACTGATCACCTAATCTCTCCGACTGAAGCAGCACCTGTTGGTTGCAGAGCTGGAGCGGAGGGGAAATCCAGATCAGTGGCAGCTCTGAGTTGACCTGATACACCTCGCTGTGTATCAGATGGTGCTGGCTGCTACAACCACTCATCAATTTAAACAGACAGGAAAGGTGACGGTCTTCAATAAAACTTTATGTGGACCTATTCATGTAAGAAGGTATCCTGTCATATTAATTTGTAATTTGAAAATATTAAAATGTAGCTTCTAACGAAATGCAGCCTATTATCTTGGTAACCTTAGAGCAGCCTGATAGCTGTCAGGGCTCTGCTGAGGGAGCCACCTGACCCAAATGAAACCAGATCATTCATTTAAGAATAGAGCACCAATGAAAAGACATACAATACACTATGAGTTCTGCCTGACAACCAATCAAATGTCTCACCCAGCTGTTCATGTGGTGACCATGTGCTGAGGAGGACCCTGAGAGACGGAGAGTGGGGACATAAATCACTCAGGAGGACGCTGCAGTTGCTGCTCGTGTGTGCACATGGTGGAGACATTGAGATTTAACTGATAGCTTCTTTTGAGAACTTGTCATTAGACATGTTTGGGTAATTATTTTGTTTACACTTGGGTTTTGCAAATGTGTCTCTCAGAAATAAATCACTTGCTGCCAAAAAATATTTCTGTTACTTGAAAATAATCCACAACAATGTCTATTACGCTCAAGCTGACAAGCAAGCGGTTCTATAAAAAGCTTAAAAAGAGCTTGTTTATTAGTTTCAGATCATTTCTGACAAAGGAATCCATGATTAATGTTCTCTTCTGGCATTTGAAAACTGACTAGGTGCACCGAATACTCGATATGCCACATGTGTTCTTTGTGTAGACTACAGTAGGAGTGCACTCATGCTTTGGTTCATCTTGATAAATGATCTAGATTGCTCTCGCAGTGAGATTGTAAATGTGGCCAGAGGAGGTCTAGTTCTTTCTCTTGTCCAAGGTTATTTAAACTAAACCAACCATTCTTTTAAATGTCTCAAATCCCGTACAGCATGGGCCACAGCCGTAATGCCTGACAGAGGAACGCTGCTTTGCATGTAGCCTGATTATTATCTGCTACACAAATTGCTAGCAGCTGGGTTGTTCACGGCTGACGGTCCCATAGTTTATGTATCAAACTGTTGGAATGTGGACAATTACCACTTTCACTTTCTCACCAAAAAAGCCTAATACAGTTTACATAAACTATTCTCTTGAAAATCCATCTTAGGGCTTTATGAGCCTCCAGGGCTGCTTCAGGCAGATAAAGAATTTGCTTCCCGTTTCATAGAGCTCTCTGGTAGCAAGGACAAACATGAAAGGAGACTATTTTTCATGTAAAAAGGTTTTTTTTTCACATAATTTCACTCAAACCAAGCAAGTCCTTTACATAATTCAATTTTAACAAAGCTTCATGTGAGTGAAATATGTTGTACCACCCACCACTAAGGTCTGCTGAAGGTTAGATGTTACCAAGCTACGCTGCATTATTATATCTCTGTTGTGATTTAGGGGTCACAGAAAGA
>JAPZDX010000004.1:14470394-14490600 GCA_029783625.1 Naso annulatus | reverse complement strand
TTTTTTGTAATAAACCTTTTTATATACAATCAAGTCGGTGTCAGCGGCAGTTTCTTCATCATCTTCACATCATCACTATTTGAGAAACGACAATGTAGTAATGGAGTAATTAAGTGTTATTGTGTCCGAACCTGTAGGTGGAAACACAACGCTATATAAATATATTAGTGCTTACCAATAAGGAATTGTTGGGTGTCAAACAACTTGCATGGCTGCTCCTTCTCAAGCTTGTTAGGTTTATCCATGTATGGAGCCAGAGGTCCTTCCCAGTACACTCGTCCCTGGCAGAGGCGCTTAGCGTATAACCCGTCAGGCATCATCCACAGAAGCACGCCTCTCTCCAGTATGTTAGACAGCATCTCAGCACCCTGCCTGTGAGACTCGGGGTATGGGAATGGAAAAAGGATGACTTCTGCCCCACTGTGAAACTTGTCCTCTCGGCATGGGGAAGAAGAGGAGGAGGAGGATGGAGAGGAGGAGGAAGAAGAGGTGATCTGACAACCTTCTGGGCTGGTGGTTGTAACCTCTTTCACCAAAGACTCTCTGTAGTATAGGGACACATGCAGGCTGAAATCTGGAAGAGAGAGTCAAGCATTAAGCAAATATATCCTTTTAGGAAACTTTGTCAGTATCTCTAGTTGAGCCTCACAAGTTGATCATAAGAGGCCCTGAAATGTCAAGTCAACATAAAACTCAATTCTCAGTAATCTCACCATGCTGAGTATCTAACACATTTCTCTTATCATTCCGAGTATCCTTTTAAGCGGATTTTTTTTTTTTTATCTATTAGAATGAAATAGATTTAAAAAAGAAAAAAAAAAACCTCACTAATCACTCTCACAGCCTGCTCCTCAGAAAAGGGAAGTAAGACGGTGTTTCTAGTTTCTTATCTGTTTACGCAAATATTTTTAGACAGAAAGCAAGAATACTTTTGAGTGAAGCAGAGAGGATTCTTTACCGGTTATGGCATTGTTGTGGTCCATTGTATAGAGTTGAGGTTGGGATTCTGAAAAGTAGGTGTGGAAGGAAAGCTGAAAGCCTGTACAGAATAAATGAATAAATACTTGTCAGAGATTAGTGTATGTGAAATGATATTACAACACCTAATTATTATAATAATTAGCATTAGTAGTAATAGTAGTAGAAGTGGTGGTAGCAGTTATAGTAGTAGTATTTACGTCAAATTTTGAGACCAAAACACATCTAGAGACTGTGTGAAAAACCCAACAGCATAGACCAAAGTCACGTGTTTCACACATTTACAGGTCACATACAAAAAAACAACCTAACTCAGACAACCAGGCCATCCACAAAACAAATTTGGATTTTTTTCTGCACAGACCACTGATCAGCACTGCATGACTGCCAAATCAACCACTGCCTGTTTCTCAGCTTTTTCACTCTTGCCATCTCCTCAGCCTGCATATATATCAGCATTTACATTCATGGAAATTGTGCATACACGTCCTTTCAACATGGTACATAGTAAACAAATATACTGTGTTGTCTTGTGAAATCAATTATTAATTTCTTGTCTAATACAACGTACACATGATATTTAGCATTTTGACCTTACAGCTGGCTGAGTTTATTCAGCTTTTTTTCATTTGTCAGTGACAAAAACCACTTATTTTGATCTACAAGGAAGGAAAAGTGCGTCTGCCGCCTGGTAATGTTTTTAGAATGTACAGTGTACATTTCAGTGTTGTTATTTAAAGTAATTTCTACCTTGATGTTCTTTGCTATAATAAATAACTCAAGCTTTTAAATGGGTATATTGAGCCTTCAAAACAAAATCCTCCATCCCTATTCCTTAAAAAAATTTGCAACTGAACAGTCTTTGAATTTGTATTTATGCATGTGTGTGTGTGTGTGTGTGTGTGTAATGGAAGAGGTGTTAAACTTGAATTAAACTGTAAAACAATATGTGAAGGATTGTGATAACTTCTCACTGATAACTACAATATTTTTTAACAAACTACTAAATAAATACTGAAGCTGCATTGTGATCTGTCAAACTCTCAGTTCATAGATGGATCAGAGAATCACAAAATGTAACAAATCAGCGCAATGACAAAAAAGGTCTTTATATATGGAAACTTCTTTTCATCTCAGCCTGACTGCTTGTTTGATAAAAGGAGCGACAGGATGTCATTGCAATGAGTCTGACGCTGGAAACGGATGCTGTTATTAGGATGACATTTGTGAAAAATGAAAAAAATGCTTATAAAATTTAGAAGATAAGATAATGCATCATACTTTGTATTTGTTGTGCCTTACAGTTAAACTTCCATACACAGTCAATGACTCAAACTTTCTATATAGTTTTAAAAACCTGACCAGGTCTAAATGTTTTATGAAGTGTGTACAGTAGTATCTCACCATTTTCTGCATGTGACCCCGGCCAAGCCCGACTGAACGGTGACGGGTAGTGGCATTGGCCATACTGCACCTCTGCATGTGGCCCATGGTGGTGTGAAGGAGGAAGAGGCTGTTGCTCTGGTTGTGAGTAATCCCTCCAGTCCTTTCTGTCCTGAGAGAGCATGTAGCCCGGTGGCTGAGAAGGGACAGTAAGAAGAGTCTCTCAGGGTGGCTTTCCACTGATGCTTGAACAGGTTCTGTTCAGGTTTTTTTGGGATATGGCGCTATCAAGCAAATCAACCCGTATTTTCAATGGTTTTGAGCAGAACCACTGTAATGTAAGATGTAAGATACATCAACAGACACTGCTGTGTTATGTACAATGCGCTGCAAAATTTGACATGTCCACTTCAGTTCCATAGGAAAACCATATATTTTTCCAGTTGGTTCCCAGTGGAGATGGAGTGATTTTTTCAGATTCTAAACCAATTTAATTTTAATCAAAAACTCTGAATGGTTCAAAATTAGGTGCACAAAACAGAACAGAACAACAGAATTTTTAAGTTGGTGCAAAAGGCCTACAGAGAAGGTGTCATTATACCAGGACATCTGCAGCCAATAATAGCAGTCACAAAATCAGTTTGCTGACCTGGTTGTGCAGAGATGTAAATGAAGGAATATAGCTGAGGGAATTTGCATGTGATGGTGTCTCCTCTACGCTGCTCATCTTCATTACTGTAAAAGAACAAAGCCAGAAATACATGTATTAAATAATTATTCCACAACATTGGCCATGAATCGCTATGAATACATTGCTTATGCACAATAACAGTCTCAACCTTCAAAACAAATGAACTAACATCTACTCCACAACATATTTTTAGGATTTCAAACTGTGAAAATGTTTTTTGCACTTGTGAGGTTCCGCAGTTCTCATCTGAGTGACAGGGTTCTTTGCAAACTGAGTGCAAATGACAACAACTGAGGCCTAAGTGCAAACTACATTCATTTTCACATGAGAATAAAATGTTAGGCCAGATAGCAAGAACTGCTCTGGTGTAACACAAACTGTATGATGGCTGTGACTTAGTTATGCAAGGCTGGAGGTCGTCTGGTTGTGCTATGTGCATGCTGCACTTAGTAACCGAAGCCCTCTAAAAAAAGCACTAAGGCCTTTTGGTTCATGCTTTGGCTTCCTCTGTGCTTCCTGCCTCAGAGTCAACTGCAGTGGTGCATATGTAAGTGAAAAAATTGTTAATAGTCTTTACACAATGTGAGATGTTTTGTCAAATGCAGCAGTAAAGTGTGCATATAAAGGAGACAGTACACTGGTTTTAGATTTCAAAGTTTGTTTTAATTGTTAAAGTTGTTTGTTAAAATTGACTCCTGAACTTGTTGCACCATTTACAACATGCACATGCAGCTGAGTGAAAATCTCACAAACAATTCTGCTTTTTTCTTGAGAAATATTTACACACACTCACCTTTTTTTGCCTCCTCTGGAATGATTCTGTAGACTTTATAGGGCTCTGAGATGTCCAGTTGGCTTCTTTCCACTAATTCATCAAAGTCATTGCTTTTATTAAGAGCACAGCGCAGTCTTGTCTTCCATGTGGGGGGATCTGGCTTGTCCACCCCCTCCTTATATTTTCCTTTAAACATCGCCCATGCCTGAAACAACCATGCATTCTATTTATTTACACTTCCCCTTTTTTTGTCATGCATGTACCAAGAACTGAGGGTTCCAAAGAGTGGAACAAAATCTAAAACTGCTTTATAGTGTTTGCAACAGTGTGTTTAAAATGCATTTGTCTGAGGCTTCTGCATGGTGCAGTGTGAGACAAGTGGGACGTGTCTGACCTTGAAGAGCGCAGCATCCTCCTCTCTGTTGTAATCTTGTTTTCCTGCATGTTTCCATGGAATCCTAAAGATGGATTTTTCATCATTTTCCCAGACCAGGCCGGGATATCTCCTGCTGTCGATCTGATCGATCAGCCACTGTCTCAGTTTGCCGTTGCCGCAACTGACTGACAGGCTGCTGTCCTCATCCAAGTTCATCTCTGCAAAACAGATTAAAATAAAGCACTTTAACAGAACTGGGGGCACATTAAGATGACAAAGATTTACTTTAATTTGACTCTTTCTACTGGAAGGTTCGCTATAAACCTGAGAAAAAAGGAAAAGATATTAAGTTCACCTTAAAACAAATAAGTTGTCATGATTAAAATTGCTCTCTGAAATAACCTTTACTTAGTTGGTTAGTGCTCCACAAGGCTTCTCCTTTGCAGCCCTAGTTGTAACTAAAGTAATCACATTTTAACTAGTTCTTCATCTCTTTTGGTCATATTAATTTAAACACTACAAAGCAAGGTCGTGAGAGTAGAAGTTGCATGACTGTCTTAATCACGTTTATCACTCTTTTAGTTTCTGTCAGAGAAAAAGTAGGGGGAAGAAGAGGAGAAGAAATGTGACTCATTTTAGATACGTGCATCAATAAAAGCAGCAGCTATAATTAAATCATAGGAAACATTTTGACAACAACTATAATGCATGATGGAATATATTCTCATGACACATTGTGATTCTTAAATACTATCTTTTGTGAGGGACATTGAAATTAATGACTTGAACCCCTGCTTTTACTAAAAAAAAAAAGCTAAATTACAAATTTCTACTCATTCTAAGTTAGTGTTACCTCAATTTTGATCCAGAGTTGACTGAATGAAACCACGGTGGTTAATTAATTAAGTTCTTATTTTTAATAAAATTTAACATTATCGTCATTCATTAAAAAAAAAAGAGTTGTTGCTGCCTCTTACCTTTGATTGTGTGAGCTCCCACGCTGAAATCTGTTGTCAACCCCTCGGTGCTCTTTTCTTAAATGTTATTGCATCTTGATTTGTGACAGGGAGGAGCCTCTCTGCACTTTAAGAGGAGATGCGCAGCAGTCGAGCTCTCATTTCTGTGAAACTTTGCGCCCACACAGTCAGCGCTGCGGTGGGGAATCCCTTTCAGTGACACCCCGAGCAGACACCAGTGCGGAGTGGAACAATTACCTGTGTGCACCTTACAACACTAAACTGTTCCCCCCACATGTTTTTGTTTTTCTACAAATCCTGCAAATTCGACCTAATTTCCAGTGGCAAGACAAAATGCTGACAAGAAATTTCTGTTCGTGTCTTATTTTTCTTAGTACATCCTGATGAGGCATGAGGAACCAAAGTGAGAAGATGACACACAGTTTAATTCAAAATAGTGTGTATTTTAGGCTATAGTCTTAGTGCTGCCCCCTTGTGGTCATCCAAGCACATGCCCGCAAAATCTACAGTGATAAGACTTAAGAGTAATTTCAGTGTGGTGAAATTGATGATTTTTAATCCTTTATAGTCTGTAAAAAATATTTGAGGAGACAGAGTGATAAAAAGAATGCGATCTTGAAGTTTTGTATGTCACCATGCATGACCTCCCTTGCACATTAGACAAACAGGAAGACAACCAGGAAACAGAGATGTAAACACAGAACAGAATGTGACTTATCACCTTCAACACGTTAGCCCACTGAATGACAAGGCCACAAAACACTTGACTTTACTAGTTTTATTTTGCTATGTGAAATGATCATGACACAGTACAAAATAGATCACAACATTCATAAATTGGGCGAGGGGGACAGCACCAGAAACATAAACCACTGCTAAAAAGTTACTATGTGCTGCACATATTTATGGTCTCTTCCAATGTTCATGTCCATGATATTTAGAAGATCATTCCATTGGTGGTAAACAGTCTGACTTTAGTCCTCTTGAAAGCACACTAGACTTCCAGATAGGTCCAGTACACTGCAGCATCACACAGCAGTGTGATCCTCAAGACTGAGCTGCAAAACATCTCATCAAAAGATGCAGTCAGATGGCTCAAGGTGGGGTCGATGCCTGTTTTTTCACCCCCTCACCACTGTCTTTAGACGACCTGACAAGCAAGTCACGTATATCAGCCTCATCATTGAAGGGGTTGTCCTTATATTCCATCTGTAGCCATTTTCTAAACTAAAGGAACAAAAACAGTTAAGAATTTTTTTTAAAAATTCAGTTCTCATTTTTACAGCAATTACTTCCGTTCAATAAAGCGATCTCTCGTACTTCATCTCACCCTCACTCATTTCCCAGAGACTCACCTGATCAGCTTGAGTAGCCTCGAACTCCTGGAGCTGCCGCTGGAAACCCAGGTTTGGGCCGGCACAGGGCCGGACCACCTTCACTGCAGCCAACGCCTCCTGCCATCCCAGACCTGTGACTGTCATGATGTAAGCGACCACCAGGGTGACGCTTCGGGACACGCCTGCCAGACTGCAAGAAGCCAAATGATGGACAAAGAGTATGATACAGGAAATAACATTTTTACACCGCAGAACAGATAATTACACAGTTGTCCATTTTGCACACATAACAAACATATCCCGGTTTCAGAGAAGCAGACAATCCTTTCATCTGTTTTCGAGAAACCTAAATATTCTATATCAGAAATCACACACCCAGTGAAGGTTTCTGATCATTTCCTGCCTAAAATAAACGTCTTAAGTGTTAACAGAGAGGATATGTTCAGTTGTTGCTCTGTTTGCTATCAGAAAATTAGATGAAGGAGCAACATCGAGCATATTAAAATATCAAAGCCATGTAAACAGGGACAGAGTGAAAAAAACAGGTCTGGCAATGTTTCACATAAAAGTCATATCCCAAATATGTGCAAAACCGGACTTAAAACCAGGAACCTAACATGTAAGTGCACATCTTGTATAAAAGACAGAAGTCTAAAACACACAGCCCTCTAACTGATGATCATGTAAAAGCTCAGACAAATGGACCAAGAATAAAACATAAGAATTATGTGTTGGACTAATTAAATGAACATTTTACACACTCCTATGTGCAAATAAAATCTGAATGCTTCAGTCAAGAAGTGTAGCAGAGAGACCTGTGGCAGTGCAGATGTTTTAAATAGCCTGTTGTTCCCCTGTATTTCTGAGAAGATCCTCTGTCTACCCAAATATAACTTTCCTCTGTGAACATATGGTCAGCTCCACCACTGCAAACACAATGTTACTGTATTATGTTACTGTGCTCTGTTTTAGGAAGTTCAAGAATAGGCTTCTGCTTATCATTTAATCTCCTCTGTGCAGCAGTTACACATGGGTTCACGCGTGTACTTTGGCTGATTTGACTGAACATTTACAGTTTATTCAACATGTATATGATTGTATTAGGAGATAGATGGAGGAAATTTGCCCAATTCAGTTACTTAAGTGGGAACCTTGCTATAAGTTCAGCTTTATGATAAGGACTAAACAAGAACTGTTGCTCTCACCAGTGAACCAGGCAGCCTTCTCCTTTCAGGCGGGACTCGTGCATGAACATTATACTTTTTTTAAAGTGCTGAGTCCTGTGGAGCATGAAAAAAAAATTTGGTTATAAGAGGCCACCACCAAATGAAACACAGCGAGAACTGCTGGAAGAACCGCCGCTGTGCGGTTATTATGTCTTCACGGGCACTTATAGCTCCTTCGTGTATGTAGGCTATAGGGGAATTGATTCTGTGTGTGTGGTTTTTTCCTTTGTACATACCGTGTGTATGTTTTCACACCTGACTTGTCAAACACATTCCATTTGTTATCCTGAATGGATCAGGATGAGGGTGGACTTGTCTCCACTTTGACAAAGTTGGTGTCATATTTCACAAAACAGGTTTCAAGTTTTACCCTGCACAGGTGGACAGTGAGAGTCACAGGGGCGCCAGTTTGCATAAGTGCGTGTGTGTGTGTGTGTGAGTGTGTGGAGGGGTTGCAGGGGTATGGTTAAATAGAGGCACAACAGCACATACAACGCTACAAGTGCTGAACTTCCTGCTCAAAGGCCGCCTGCACGGTGAATTCGACCATAAAAGATTTACCTCTGTGTTTGTGTGTCTTAACCAGCCTTTTTGGTGATACATGCAACCCCATGCATTTTGTCCTCTTCCTCAGTTACTAACGTTACAATAAACACCTGCATGTTTGTGCTTTTGCACATCACAAGAGCTGAATCCCTGCGATCTAGTCAGACAATAAGTTCAGTTAAATGTTGAGCTTGTGAAAGCATATCATTT
Organism: Naso annulatus; assembly: GCA_029783625.1. Classification (NCBI taxonomy): domain Eukaryota; kingdom Metazoa; phylum Chordata; class Actinopteri; order Acanthuriformes; family Acanthuridae; genus Naso; species Naso annulatus. The sequence continues at coordinate 14,482,101 of JAPZDX010000004.1, read as the reverse complement.
ACATGTTAGCTTGATGAAAATGAACCTCAGACACCCACACAGCACAGCCTCAAATGACTGTGGTACTCTCTCCCTCTCTCTCTCTCTCTCTTTGTGCCTCAGCCTTTCATTGTTCTGAGCTGCACATTTTGGTACTTACAGGTTTTGTGTGGGCAGGTCAGCTGCTGAAATGCAGAGATAGGTCATCTCCTGAGGGACAAAGCATGCTGGTTACCTGTCAGCAGTCACTCGCTCTAATGCATTTAATACAAATCAATAAACTGCATACCACCGCTCAACACTCTTCAGGTTTCGTGTGTGTGTGTTGTGCTGCTGTATGTGGAAGATTCAAGGCAAATTCTGAGCTGCTTTGTCGTCAGATTTGTGCCCCTATTTTGACACGACAATGAGCAAGAGCTGCTTTCACATGTGCAGGTATTAGAGAAACTTCCCATTCAAATAAATGACCTAAAATAATAATAATAATGATGATAATGAAGCGGGACTGCACAGTCCACAGTGGCTAAAGCAAGAACAAACGCCTACTCTCAAACCCACACAAGCATGCAAGTCAGCACACTGACCTATAACAACTGTTATTGACTGGCATTTTTTTCACGCTACTCCAACAATCACATGCAGAGGAAACTTCGCTCCTCATTGTTCATTCTCTCTGGGACTGATAGCTGTTTGCTGCTGTGAAGCTGCTTGTCACTTCCTCCTGAACAACCTGACAGACTGGTTCACAAACTGTGTCAAGTCATGTCATGTCCTAATAAGAGGGGTCTCGGCCAACCGGATCAGTTTGACCTGGTTTGCTGGATCCCCCTGCTTAATGATTAATGAGAAATTTGAGATGCACATTGGAGCAAAGGTGTTGGATCTGAGGAGACGGAGAGCTTCTCACCTGGAGGACGGGGGCCGCGCTGTCATGAATGGAGAGGATGTGCGTGATGTTGTTTCTGGCCAACTGCTCTCTGTCTCTTGCGTCTGACGTGAACAAACAACACCATGCAAAAAGATCACAGTTATGTGCTGTCAAATGCAGGAACAAGATGAAAGTAATTCAGGGAAAAACGCACGAATCACACCTCTGAAATTCCCCAAGTACAGGTCAGGCAGGACCTATAAGGACAGAGATAGGCTGTAAATGTACAAGTTTAAAGCAGACATGGTCCAACATTATTATATTACAGGCCTTTACAGTAACTGAGAGAACTTGAAACAGCTGACTCAAATGACACCCTGAATGAATGAAGCCATAATGAAAAAAAATTTACAGAATGGGTCAAATCTAAACTTGAGATCAGGTAAAAATCACAAATATGTCAAATATTCACTGTTAAACCACTTAAAGCAATAATTTTAATGTTTAACTCCATTCACCAATATTTACTGAATTATATTGAATTACCAAACAAACACTTTTTCTCGCTAAACATCTGTAGGACTCTATTAAAGATGACAAGTACTATACTGCCTAATTACACTCAAAACCCTGAAGACCACTCGTGGGAGAACTCATCACTATTCGCGTGCAACAGATGAGTGTCATACCTTATTGATGCCATTGCCCATTGCTGACAGACCCGTGTGAAAGATGCCAGTGAAAAGAAACGCCACGCTGTGTTCCCTCGTTGTTTAAAAATGCTTATCCAGCGGCTTGACGGCTTCCCAAACCCGCTCACGGGGACGCAAATGCCGCAGCTCCGCGTCCAAGCCCAAGCAAGCCGAGCACCACGGCTGCCCAAGCTGCCCGCGTGGAATGCTGGGAGTTGTAGTTTTACTGCCGTAAGGAAAGCTGCCTTCATAGGGAGAGTTATTAAAGGGTAGCTTTGATGAAATCATTTTTTCTAAAATTGTCTAAAAACGATTAATTACTCGTAATATATTTTGTTAAGTTGTGTACTAACAATCACTCCAAATGTGTCCAACATTTTAAACTCATAGAAATCCGTGGGCTTGTTTTATTTAAGGTAAGGTGCAAATATTTGTGGCAACGCCTGTCAAAATGAGGAAGAAAACTGTGTCCACACGTAACGTGAATAACGTGTCTGTGAGCATTTCTTCTTTAGAATCAGTCATAGGCCTAGATTTTCATTTTTGCAATAGCTAAGGGCTGTTTAACAACGGAACAAATCCCATTAGGCCTATTCAATGCTTCTTCAAAACCTCACAAAAAACATCTGTGGTTTTATTATTTGATTTAGAGACCTCTGATGACAGGAATTACCTCTAATGCGATCAACCCAACCATATCTGTGCAGTTAAATATTAGGAGATATTTGGGCTAATAGATTACTCTGCCTTATAACCCACTGACAGCAAAATCTTAAATCACCTTAAAATAAAGTTTAAATATATACTTACTGTCCACACATAGGCCTACAAGAGCAAGATGAGCCACCCCCATGGAGAAACATTGCAGGAATACATTCGATCATCACAAAGTGAAATGGAATAAAATAAATTCAGAGGGAAAAAAAGGGGAGGATAAAAGTTCTCACTTTCAAAATTTCCATGGTCGTTTTTTAAAGAAATGTTAAATATAAAATTTAGATTTGAACTTTCATTCCATTTAAGATTGACTTTGCAAGTAACAGGATTACTATTAAATTGTTACACTAATAAATGACACTTATCTGACACATTGTGCTATTTTAATATCAATAACAGGTTTTTAAGGTACCATTTATTTGGATTTTATGCAGCCAAGCAAGATGGTTTTCAGAGAAGACGATCACCTCATCCAATAAATAAGGACACCGTTACTAATAAACTTTGGAAATTTGTGCTCTCCAGCCATCTTCCCAAGAGAGAGACCCTGCATGGGCTTTTTCCTCAGCTATGCAGTTCCTGGTGCAGAACACTCACCTCAAATTTCACACCAGAGAAAATGTCAAACTAATTCTGAGTGATTTATGTCAACCCTCAACATCTTCAACAGTAACTCTCCCTCTTTCCCCAAAATCCCCCTGCTGATGCAAGCACAGATATGAGGGAGGCTGTGTGCCAGGGACCGCCCCTTCAACACTGTGATGTTCTCAGAAACACAGAAGCAAATCCATTGGCAGTGAGGAGATGGGAAGGATTGGTCACACCGGCCACACACAGGGCCTTTACCTTCCCTGCACCCTGGATGGCCGCCCTCTCCACCATCAGAGGATCATATATAACTTGACACCAGTGGAAAGGGGCATCCAGACGCCATCGTCACCTAAGGGACATTTCAAACACCAGGGGAAGAGCCAGTCATCCACACGGCTAGATCAAGAAGGGACATCAGGACAACAGCTTCCGTTGAGAGGCTTGTCAAACCTGAGGAAGAGAAACAGACAGTGGTGCCGCCAATGAAAAAAGGACCACATGGACATGTCTCTCCCTCAAGGACCCTGACGGCTGCCTTCTTTGACTTCATGAAGGATACTCAGACTGGCCTCTTGCAGCACACCACCAGCAGCATCTATTCATCCACCTCCTGGCTGACAATGGACACCATGGTGAGCTTCAGTGGTGCTGCTACAAGGGAAGGACAGCACCTGGCAGCATACAGTGCCGATAACCATCATGTGAACAACATCAACAGGAAGTACTGCTACCCACTGGCCCACATTGGCAGCACATGTACACCACAGGTGCCAGTTGGTTTGACTTCCTGGGGATTTGTTGTTTTTATATGGGGCAGTGTGTGTGACCAACAGACTACAGCCTGAATGAGAGGACTCCGCCATGCTATGAACCTGTTCCTCTATAATAGCATTGCTGTTATTCTTGCTTTCTTTGGCCTAAAATTGTCACTGCCTTACAGCTTAATACCTGAAATAACCCAAGTAGTAATAAAGTTGCTTGAGTGCATGAAAATAATATTTCATCTGTGACTGAAAGAGGCACAATTTCCCGAAATATTTGTACACAATTATTGATAAATCTGACTGATGCACCCTTAAAAAAAATGGGTTCAGCCATTTTATATTTCATTCATCAAACAAGTTTAAACGTGGGTGGAATTTTATTCACTGATTTGTCATATCCTGCCATGCCGCCAAATAAAAAAAAACAAAATGACGACGCTGGTTTTCTAAATAATCTGCGGAGACAGAGGAAGAAGCGCTTTTAAACCAGAAAACCAAGACAATACTAGACAGGTAAATACGATAGTGCTTTGTTGTGGCTATAGTGTGCAAAAGGAGGAATTTATAGCGTGGGTGTTTACAGATAGGCTGCCCAAAATCTAGGCCTCTCAGTCTTAGGCTACTGCCCGCACAGCGCAGGTTTTTTCCCACTCTAGTTTCACATGAACGCTTGTTTTATCAATGAACTTTTTTTTCTTTTTCTAATTAGTCTCGGCATCACTTAAGCTGGTTTGTTGTTGTTGTTGGCCTGCTTTCAAAATATCTTAGTCATAAATTTTGCTTTGTCAATTCTTTCCATAGCAGACTTTGTCTCTGAGATAGCAAATGTTGTCTACATCTGAACATTTTGAGGAGGCAAAGTCAGCAAGAACAGCGTCAGCACAGAGTGTCAAACGGGCCAAGCTGCACCCATGGTCTTATAATACATCCATGGCTGCACCTCAGTGCAGGGTTGTCTAACCTGCAATAATTAATTACACCAGTAGGTGGCGTCGATGTAACACGACAAGAGTTACAATGATTCTATGTCAGAGTGAATCTGTTTCTCAAAGTGTGTTTTTAAAACGAAAACAACTTAGTATTATGTCCAGGATTTTATTTTATTGTAGAACGCCAATTGAGGCAATTTTATCGACAAAAAAGGGGGGAAAAAAATAAAAAAATCAAATAAACTAAGTTGCTGATCCGTCCTGCTCTGTTATCGACTTGTTAGGCTGTTTGTAGTTTTACGTCGTCTTTCCGGTTTCGCTTTTGAAGGGGGACGTCGAGGAAATCCCGGAACTACAAACAACAAATTTGGATTGAACTGCACTTTTTGATAACCGTTTCACCCCAGTATTTGTTGGTGACTATGTAGAATTTGGTGTGAAATGTTGTTTTTCGGGTGAAGAGTCTGCTTAACGCTTCGAGGGAGAAAACAAAGTTTGTCTTGTTGCCGAAACTTTCACGGAAAGCTAAGTTACGTTAGCCTGACGTGACTCCCATCCCGTCGAAGTGTTTTGAAAGTTACGGATGGATGATTCGCCGCTTCAGTCGTGCAGTTTACCTCGTCAACATATTTGCACTTGACATCACAGACGTTTTATGACCCGTTAGTGGTTTTTCAGCTCTCTTGTGTCGGGTTCAGCTGTTTTGTTGGGATTTTTAAACAGGAATGGCCACAGCGCCGCAGACGTCGCTTCATATGAGCTCGAGTGATCTCATTAAAAAGGAGCCCCTGGACTACGGAGGATTTGGAGAGGTTTACCTGTGCTACCATGTAACCCTCGGCCAAGTGGTGTTGAAAACTATATACACAGGCCCTCTTCGCAACGAGTAAGTTCAATGTGTGTGTGTGTGTGTGTGTGTGTGTGCGTGCTAACATACTGTGAGGAGTCAGGAGGGTATTTCCCGTCGCCTGGTTGGTAACTTGAATCATGTGGTCAGCAGGACACTTCAGACTCTCCATGCACCTCAGTCTAGTTCATTCTTGGCAACAAATGAGAAAAAAAATGCTATGTAGTATTTTTTAACACACACACACATATATATATGCCTCTATGTATATATAAACCGATGGATGCTGCTTCTGTAGGTCAACAGTCAACTGTAAGTTTGTAGCATCATAGTGGTATGTGGCCAACTCAGGCTGCGCATGCGCTGTGCGAAAGGATGCATTGATTTCAAAGAACTTCCCTTCAACAGTCGAGGGAGGCGTGAGTTCATCTGAAAAGCGGATGTTGGTCAGGTACCAGTCTTTTTAGATTAGATGACGCTGACTTTTCTGCCAATGCATTTAAATGCCTGCATAGCATTACAGAGAACTGATTCAGTTTAAGTGCTTTTCTTTCCTAAATGTAATCTGTACTTTGCAGTGTGGAACTTCTTTTTTGTAAGTTATAATCAAGACCCCCTAACCCCTAACAATAAAACTCTATGTGAGGACTTGGATTTCTGTGACACATCCATAGTGAGTATACTTGCAACTAGGGTCTGACTGATAAGGGATTTTTCGGGGCCAATGCCAATAACAATATTTGGGAGTAAGAAAGTTCTGATATCTAATATATCGGCTGATATTCTCTGTATAATATTTTGAATGTGGTTATGAAATACGTGTTGCATAGATATGTAATGGAGGCAGAATATCTAAAAGACTTTATTTCAAACATTATTGCACCAAACAGTAAAGGCTTCACTTGTTGCCAGGTAAATAAGGGACTGCCCTCTGCTGGACAAATTACGTGATATTTTTTCAGTCTTAAAAAATAGTTTTAATAATCAGCACTTATTGGAGAACAAATATGTTGATACCGATAAATCTACAATAGGCAAATATCGGCTGTTAATGTCAGTAAACTGGTATATCGGTGGGGCCCTACTTGTAACTCATGGTAGAAACGCTAGTTTTGTTGTTGTTGTTGTTTTTGTTCTTGAATGAGATGAACAAAGACGATATGTGACTGACATCAGGCACATCGCAGCATCGTTACATCCTGCCCCATGGAAAGAAGAAGGAAGATGCAAGTTATGCCACTTGTCTGATGGATATCTGTTTCTGAATACTTTTTACTTTTCTTTCCAGAGAAAGTAAAAGGTCACTGCTGGAGGAGGGGAGCATCATGGCGAGCCTGAACCATGAACGGGTGGTCAAATTGCTGGGTGTGATCATGGAGGATAGAGACTGCTCGCTGGTTATGGAACTCATCCCCAGAGGCAACTTGTTGGTCATGCTAGAGACGGTCAGCAGATTTAATATGTGGTGACACCAAAAGGAGATACATTCAGAACTGATCCGTGTAGTTCAGTAGCTGCCCTCGTTTTCAGCTCTTGCTCTTTTACCGTCGTTCTTCAGCTGTGACACTTTCATATGAATTCACAAAATTTGTCCTGTTCCCAGGTCTCCGTGCCAGTTTCCATCAAAGGCAGAATCATTGTAGAGATTTTGGAAGCAATGATCTACCTCACAGAGAGACACATCATACACAAGGACATCAAGCCAGAAAACATTTTAGTGGACAAGGACTTCCACATCAAGGTAAATCACACACTATGGCCTGTAATACATTTGTAATCCTGACAACATGCATGTGGAGTCACATTAACGTAAGTATGCTTTCCCCTGTGTTTTCTAGATCGCAGACCTCGGCCTGGCCACCTGCCAGGCATGGAGCAAACTCACAAAAGAGGAATCTCGCAGGAAGAGTCGCAAGGGACAATCAGCTGGGGCAAGAGGCGCCGGCACACTGAGCTACATGGCCCCCGAGCACCTGGAGAGCATACACACAGTGTCCACTGAGAAGTCTGACGTCTACAGCTTCGCAATTGTGGTTTGGGTCATCCTCACAGAGCAGGAGCCATATGCAAGTGAGTTCAGATGCTAAAACAGGTACAAGTCCAGAAACAAGACAAGTTTTATTCTTGAATAACAGTGAGGGGCTGCTTTCAAAATGAAAAAAACTGGCTGCAGTCAACTAAAGTAAGTGTGTGTTAAATGCTCAGATGCCAGAAGTGAAGATCAAATATGCCAGTGTGTCCGAAATGGTGACCGACCGTCAGAGGACTGTATTCCAGACGACACACCGACAGAGATAATTCAGCTGATGAAGAGGTGCTGGGAACACGATCCATTACGGCGGCCAACATTTAGAGGTATGCCGTGTGTGTGTGTATGTGTGTTTAAGTGTAATGTGTATGTGTAATATTGCTACTGTTTACTGAGAGCCCGTAGTTCATTAAACTGTTCTTTTATTCAACAAATATGTATGAATACATTTAAAACATGTAGATCGCTCCTAAGAAATTAACAAATTTTAACTGACAAAATTTAATTTGCTATACAGTGGAGACCCCTTGTACTGATCATGGTTGCAGTGATCAAATTCTGGTTAAAAACACGTGCTTAAAATAATCAAGAAGTCTACTTACTGTGCAGTGTTGTTTTCAGGTATTTTTATATAATAACAATACATGGAAAAATATTAAAACTACAGTAATTATATGTTGTTTTTGTTTTTATTTAACTTTACTCCCTTATGATCATCTGTATGCTTCCAGCTGGCTAAATAAAGGCCCGAACGTACTTTCTGCATTGCGCAACTGTAGACTCATCAGTTTGTTTGGACTCGTCCGCTTGTGCAGTCTGGAAAAGTGGTTTCATTCATTCTAAAAACAAAGGTCTGCGCTAGTCTGGCCGTATGTGATATGCAGCATGCAAATAGCAGCAAAATAAACAAAAGGTAACAGAAGAAGTTTTAGTGGCTAGACTTCTTTTCTTTTAACTTTTCTTGCAGCTACAACCAAATCCTTGTCAACCAGGCAAAGACAACAGGCGAAAAAAAATAAAGCCTCTGCAGACATGAAGGAGAGGACTTTCTTTCCTGAATGGAATGTATTAAATTCTTTTTTTTTTTAAATCTAGAAAACTTCCAGTTCGAAATGCTGTGAATCTGTGTTTTCTGCACTAAAACAACTCAAGTCAAAACATTTTTCTTTTCACAAATGTGAAAGAGTTGCTTTGAGCGGCCACAACAGAGTACAAGCTTGGCCCTTAAAGGACTGCTGACAACAAAGACCGACAGGTTTCACACTGTTCTTTCAGCGCGGACGGTCCGCACGATCAAAAATTTGGGGCTGGGCACACGAACATCCTCAGAGGGGTCCACACAGACATGGGCGGATGACGATTTTTACATCGTGCGTACCAGAGTGGCCCTCCACAGTTATGTGACAACGATTTGCAGCAGTGAAACTTGGTGTTCCTCAAACTGCCTTGTGTTGTCTGCACAAACAATGAGAAACAGTCACATATGCAGTGATGAGGACAGAAAACATCAATGGCGATTTGGATGAGAAATAAAGAAAAAGAAAAAAAGTTTAGTTTTAATGATCATCCACATCGCTATAAATGTGAAATGGACAGAAGTGATCACTGTAAGTGGTTTCCATGGTATGTGATGAAGTGTTATAAAGTGTTATATATAGTGTTATAAATAGTATTTTCTTCAAAGTTTTGTCCACGAGTTATAAAAGTAAAAAGTGTGTGAACTCTCTTAGAATTTCAAACTGAGTTCCTTTATTTTGTGGATCTTCCTCTCATGCTCTCCCTCCTTTTTCTCTTTTGTACAGAATGCTACGACCCGTTCTTTACGTTCTACATGGAAAAGCTTGAACCTTGTGTAGAGGAAGATTTGCTTAAACTGAGGGTAAATATATTTTCTATAGGGTTTAATGTGGTAATAATGTCTTACATGCATAGTCAAGACACTAAGCATTTGATTTGAAGTGACAGTTAATCCAGATTAACACAAATTCTGAGTTTATATCAACCTTTTTGTTTGTTTGTTTGTTTGTTTTGGGTTTTTTGTTTTGTTTTCCTCTTTTTTGTTTGTTTGTTTTTTGTTTTTTGTTTTGGTTTGCAGAAAGTATATGAAGGCCCAGACGACCTTGTTGAGAAGATGAAATCTTTATCAATGACACATGACTGTTACTCGACAGGTGAGCACTGTTAGTAATCTCAAAGGCCTGAATTCAGTGTACACGTTCTGTTGTCTGCCAGTGGGCTGTATTAATGTTCTGTGTAAATGTTGAGAAATAGTTGAAATTTTTCAACTCAGTTTCCTACTCTTATGTCTATTCCTAAGGTTAAGTTTAAGTATACTGAGAGCAATAAACAAATACGAGTCAAATTCCTTGTATGTGTGCACAAACTCGGCCAGTGAAGCTAAATTTTGAAAATGCTTGAGTAGTTTTTTGTTTCAGCTTCTATCCCTACCTTGCAGACTGTCCGGCTCCACTGGTCAGCTCAGACCGAAGTGTTTCTGTGCCAGTTGAGGCCAGCATTGAGGACCTGCATGACATCCATTATGACCCTTCTGGGGAGTCCATACAGGCAGATGCAAAGGCAGTCAGCAGCCCTTCATCTCTGGAGGAGAAACTAGATCGGGAGTTTCAGTACCACAAACACGGCAGCTATAACAGTGACAGCCAGCCGGAAGCCATTAACTACTACAATCACAACAGCTCAAATCCCTTCCTGCAAAACCACTTCGGTACGTCGGAACAAGCCATAAGGCAGCCAGAACATGACAGACAGGCCTATGGTTCCTCCGTCCATTCCTGGACAAAAGCTGAGCCAGTGCAGCCCACCAGCCAGGAGCAGGCTTGGTATCATCCGACTGCTGGTCTCTATGAGTCTATGAACACTTCTACACCTACTCCAACCAATCTGCACATGTCTGCCAGCACTTCCTCTCTACCACGGTATAACCAGCAGCATCCACATTCTCATTTTGACCGCCAGCAGTCCTGGCCAACTTTCCCAGTGTCTGATACATCCGCTCCTGACATCAACCCTGGGTATCTCCGGGCCCCTACCAAGAGCAGCTTGCTTCCAGATCAAGGTACATGTTATCTGTCATGTCTGTTTAATGAAGCTTTCTTTTCAGTATACTCAAGATTTTGCTTCTGTCTGGCTGTCACCATTTACGGGCACGTATTTGACACACTGGGTAAATGTGCGTTTGCTTTGTCCAGCACCTTTTTACATTCACAATGCAAGCGGGATCCAGATCGGAAACAACAACACGATGAGTATCAGAAGTCTTGATTCCAGTTTGTTGTCTCAGCCTAACAACTCGACTAACTCTCCGATTAAAGAAGGCATTCTGAAATATGGTAATCATAACATCTCCTTTATGTCACAGACATGGTGTACTAGTATGATCTGCAAACCCCACTAAAATCAGACAGAAATGACTGATGATGTAATGGATTTTTTAAAACAGTCACAAAGCATTTTCTGTTAATCAATTAATTGATTTATACAACAGTTGTTTCAAGGTAAAGGTAGAGTAAATAATGAAGTACACAGTTTTTAGCTTCTAGTTCAACAGAGTTAAACTTAAACACGATTTCTCACTGGAGTACAACTAACAGTTGCTAAATAGATTTCTCGTTTGTCATATTTAGAGGACCATGCTGTGACTGAGGAGCACTTGGATCTGCTGAGGGAAAACATCGGGAACAAATGGAAACGTTGTGCACGGCGACTGGATCTGACCGCTGTGGAAATAGAGACAATTGAGTACGGCTATTCCCGCGACGGCCTGCCAGAGATGGTGCACCAGATGCTGGATCTTTGGAAAATGAAGGAGGGGAGCATTGGCTGCACAGTCGGGAAGCTGTGTCGAGCTCTGGAGGGCACCGTCAAGGTAGATGTGATCCAGAAAATACTGGACAGCTGCAGCTCTCCCTCCTTGATCTGATGAACTCTGGCAGATTTGCTTCAATCCTTTTAAATGACTTCTGATGATGGCCCTGTTATTTTAGCTGTCTTTTAATCCCCCCCCCATCATTGCACAGCAAAGTAATAATGACCTAAACAATTGGCTTTGAGCAGAGAAAAGCAAGAATTATGACAAAGGTAATATTTTTAAAACAGACATAGTAAAGTGTATGGGTTTTTTTTTTTTTTGGAAATTGTGTGGAAAAGCCATTAAAATTCTTTTTTATGTGGTTACTGTTGCTTTAATAGAATAATTAAGTCATATTCCGGGACAATCAAATTGCGTGGTGTAAACATTTATTCCAGCTCAACACAAACATAATGACACCAG
>JAPZDX010000004.1:14380099-14404369 GCA_029783625.1 Naso annulatus | reverse complement strand
AACACATTAAAAAAAAAAAAAAAAAAAAGCAAACATCTCAACTTTAATAGGGTAAGCAGAAAGCTCACTAAAACGCAGCGGGTATGCTGAAGTGCACGGATGAGAGTGTTTGCAAAGCTGAGTAGCCTAATGAATCTAAATAATTCAGTGTGCTGCTTTGGTTTGGTTAAGAACGCCTGGTCCTCGGCCTGTAGGGAAACCTTGTGCCAGTGTGCGATGAGGTTCAGTATGCCATTTCCCTTTCTTGCTAATCTACAAGCACACGCACAAACACACACACACACACAAACTACTACCTCTGGGTAAGGGGGCAGAGCCATCCAAGCAGGGGGCAGCTTCATTACTTACTGGGCTGAGGACCTCCTGTCCTCTGACTAGAGGCCTTATTAAATGAAACACACTGACCTGAACCTGAGTTTTACCTGATTGGGCAATCAAATCACGGCTGTGCCTCATGGGTACGATTAGCAAAACCTGTTAAATTACTGTACTTTTATTCAGATATATGGCATTTTGGGCCTCTCTGCGACAGAATGCCCATGTATCGATTAGAACGAGTCTGTGTATGTTTTTTTTAACTCTTCTCCCTTGTACTCAAAATTCTAATAAAGCTGGCTCGGCATTACAAGAGGCTCCTGTGTGGGCAGCTCTGAAAGGATCAGTCGTCAGCCTGCCAAAGAGGACAGCGGCCCTTTGATCTAGGCGGCTTTCTGTACATGTGTATGTGTGTGTGTGTGTGTGTGTGTTTGTGTGTCCGGCAAGGCAATGTGAGTTCTGTCATCTGGCCACTGCCGAGTCTGTGTGCTCAAAGCATGACCTGAACCCTTCAAAGTCAAACTGGCCTCTGCATTGTCCGAAGGATCTGGCAAGACGCACCATGGCAACCCCTCGACTTGACAGCCTCCTCCCATCATTCTCCCACTTCCCTAATCATGCTGAGCGCAGAGTGCCTCATCTGTCGCTCTTATTAATAGATCCAGCACAGTTTACTTGCTGCTCATATTCTTAATGTTTATGCCATAGCTAGCATTACAGTTGCACAGTGCTCTTATTGAGCGACTTCATAATAATGAGAGCGTTTAGATACTGGACTTCCTGTATCAAAGGACGCTCTGCATGCACAGGCATGCAGACAAAAAGGCCCTCAGTGTGACTGAGGTCTACAGTTGTGGCAGCTGCGCCTGAGAGACAGCCAGCATGTCAGCTGAGACCAGCCCTATCTCCACTATCTGGGTAGCACAACCATTCAAAGACAGTTCAACATGTGTCAGCAAGGCATCCCCCCTCGTACACCCCCCCCCAGTCCATTTCCTCCTCAGCAGACGTGCCTGACATTCTAGACGAGCCAGCGTACATTCCTCACATGCTTCCATCGCGTAAGGAAGCAGCAAGAGAGCAGGCCAGACGTGTCACAAGAGCATCAGTGCCGCTTTCCTTTTCCAGTAAACGCATCTAAATGAGTGTTAGGCCTTTCATGCTGGCTGCAGCGTTGTGTTGGGTGTTGAGTGGTGTTACTGGCTGGGTGGGGGTGGGGGGTGAGCGGCTCGAGACAGAGCTCAGGTGACCACAGTTAAGCTGTCTCACATGGGTCGTGGAGGCGTCACCCTCGGTGGGGCATCGAGGCTACTTTAGCCCGCCTTTAGCGGCTGCTGCTGGTTGAGCTCAGCTGACTGCACAGGCTCCTGTAGGATTCAGTCTTTTTTTTTTTTTCCCCTAAATGCTTATCCATCCTCATGAGTCCCAGCGTGCACACTCATGCTGCCTGCCATATGATGCTATCTAAATAAAATCATTCTAACCCGAGCTAGCCAGGATCCAAGAGCACAATAGGTCATGAAACGCATGTGACTGAACGGGAGAGCATGTGGCCATTTTCAGCTTCGTACTGCGTGACCTCTAGTTCAACAGCCTCTGAGGACAGGAAGCTAGAGAATGTTAGAGCCTCTCTTGTCCATACTTGAGATCCAACAAACAGTTTATTCTTAACTGTCCTCCTCACCAGATACTCAATTTCATCCCCCCGACCCAAACCAATTTTTTACTTCCCCCCACTAGAAAACGCAATAGCCAGCAGTGGTGGAGGCTGTGGCGTGCTAAAGAAAAGGGCTTCCTGAGCTTTGGGGGAGCACGTTAACCCAGCTTGGCAGGCAGTTACTTAGTGTGACAGTAGCCGTGCTGGATGCCAATAGGACAGACACTGTGCAGCATCTCAATGACCAGAATTCACTGAGTCCAAAGAGAGGGTTTATGGTCCTCCCAGGCCATACCGCTCCCACCCCTACTCTCCATCCAACCACAAAGGCATTCAGCCTTTTCATTAGGATGATAATGGGGCAAAAGCCGGAAAGGGCCCCCATGTCTGAGCACCATAAGTTGTGGTGACGGCTTTGTGGCGATGTCATGCGTGTCCATGGGAGCACAGGGTGCTGCTACAGTCCGACAAAGACGGTCCCGAAACAGGAGCGAAAACAAAACAGACCTAAAAAATTTAAAGGAAGTCCCTGAGGCAAAGGTAGATCTGTAAACAAGCAGCCTTTGGACCATGACCTCGCTGTGACCCACTCATGCTACCACACAGTTTAACCTGAACTTGGTTAACCATCATGGGAAGCACGTTTAGGTCAGAATCTTAATAATAACCCTCCAGAAATGCTGTCGTGGTTATTAACGAAGGTCTTGTTGCTGCACTCACCTTTCCTGACGGCATTCACAATGCGTGACAACAACATCAGCAACATGTGGGCCTGAGCTCAGCTGCTAACTGCGTGCACTCAGAGCTTGGTCAGTGTTCAAAGTGAGCAACACGCTCTAACCTCTTGTCTCAGCACAAACGGGAAACAAACTGTTGCTTTGCTCTATTCGAACAAAGTAACGATGTATACCTGCATGAATGCACCTGCCACGTTTTCCGACACAAGTTGACAACCTGTTATGAACACCATACTAAGGACCTGCAGTCCAAACTATGTAATGTGCTGCAGGGGAAGGCCTCAACAAGTCCCAGAATGAGCAGAAACCTGATCGTGAGGCAGTGAGATCATATCTGAGCGCATCATCTAACTTACCTGCATAGAAACGCAACAAGGAGCCAATTTCTGTGTTAAGCCCTTCCTCTTGAACTCGCCACGGGTCCTTAAATCCAAGCTTAAAGAGAAAGTCATTCTGGATCTGCAGAGGCCTCTCATCTGGGCTAAGCCTCCTGACAGCCTCACCATGCAGCTGAACATACAGCGTGGGGCTGGAATCAGAGGAGTCTCCGTTGTGATCTGTTATCTGCCCTGATTTCAGAGCACAGTCCGGATCTTGGATGTCAGGTGTATTACCTGTAGAACAGGCTCTCGACAATGAGCCGGCACTATTGCTGGGTGGCAGGCTGCCCAGACTGAGAGGGTTGAGTCTGCTCTCTGGACCCATGTTGTTTGCCATGTTGTTTAAATGTTCCATGTTGCACTGCTTGTAGTTGGAGGTGACAGCGCCGATTGCATTGGCGTGATGCTGGGAGATGGGGTCCATGTCCGCGCCTGACGCAGGACAGTCGAGCTCCAGTTCGTCCGAGGAGCTGCCGTACATGTCGTGGCCCTCTGTGGCGCTGTCGAACGAGGGGCTGAGGATGGACGCCTCCGTGCCCAGGACCATGTCATCACTGAGGGAGTCCCTGTGCTCGCTGAGCCGGGCCCCGGAGCTCACGTCGTCAAATGCGCTGCTCTCCACATCCGAGCCAGAGTTTAATCCATAGCTGTCCACACCGTTCCTGTGCTCCGAGTCATCATCATTAGGGGTATCCATGTTCGAGTTAGAATTTAAATCTGACAGTGAGCAGGCTATGTTGTCTTGTGACTCTGATTCTGGGGTGAAAAGTTTTCCATCAACGTCCTGTTGCTTTTGCCTCTCATCTGCATTCTCCATGAGCAGCAGTCTCAGCCTGTCACTAGGGTGGCCCCTCGATTCCGCGGATTCCAGGGGAGTCAAGTGGTTGCATTTTATACTCGAGTCTTCGTTCACCTTGCACGGGTTATCGTGATATTCATATTTCACATTGCAGTTGCCATTTTGGTCAGTCTTGGGGTTATCTTTACAAAAAATGCGCATAACGGAGCTCGACTTACTGCAGAGTTTACTCAAACGAAGCGCCACCTCGCCGGCTGTCGTGTCCATAGTGCAAAGAACCGGTCTGGGATATGAGGGCGTCAGTCTGTCGTGGACATGTATGGAGCCCCGGTGGAGATCTGCTCTCACCCACTCACGATCCGCGGACTGCAGCTGCATGTTCTGTCGGTGCTTCAGCAGAGTCTTCCTATCCAGACTCCGAGTATGTACAGACGCAGAGGACAGGGCCGAGTTCATCTTGGCGCCGCAGGCGGCGGTGACAGCTGAGGTGGCGGTGGGTGCAGCTGCAGCGGAGAGGTTCCTCTTCAAGCGCCTCCGTCTCAACAGGAGGGAGCTGGAGTTGCTGGATGAGCCCCGGCCATTAGACGCCGCGGCTCGGTTTGACGCACTAGATCCCACGGTGGAAGCGGAATGAGAGAGGCTGTTCCCGTTCTTTGCCTCTGCGCGGGAGGGTGCCAAATGTCCACCGCCATCATCAACCGGAGTCCCCCGGGCGACAGACAGTCCGTTGGGCTTCTTCATTAACTTGGTCGCGCCTCCATCAGACGCGCCATCCTCAGCGACAGCCTGCACACTTTCCATCTCTGCCGATGAACAGTCCCCCACTCTAAATAAATAACGGTGCGCACTCGGTTACACCTCTACATTTAAACGCCTAAATACGTGCCCGCCGTGGTAAATATCCGCCGACTGGGCGGTGTTTCTGACTTATTCCACTGGTAGTCATTCACTTCTCGCCTTCCTCTCCCTGTCGGGGTCTCCTCCGCCGCTCCAGAATAAACATCTTACCGATTCAGTTCGCTTGAAAGAGGCAGGGCGCGCGGGGACAGATCAGGGCGGAGACGTGACTGTGCGTCCCATTTACACCAAAATACAGTGCTGGAATATGAAATGAACGTCGGCCGACCTCCTACGCAAATACTGACTGATATATATTCATGAGGAGGACACAAGATGGGGTCGCTAACAACAACGCAATGGCTTGTGGGAAGTAGATTGCGCCGCTGAGCGTCCCGCACGAGTCGCCGTCGAGGAGGAAGTGAAGTGATGACTACGTTTCCCATGAAGCCTCGCTCCGGTGTCAGTCAAGTCAGGCGGTGCGCGGACGAGAGGCGTAAACATAGCTAGTATAAAATGTTGGGTGTGCGGCTACTCAACTACAGCTTGTTATCTGCTGTAGTGTTATCTGTATTTGCCGCTAGCATGCGCAGTGAAGGAAACCGCCTCAGCCAGCAGTCAGTTTGGCTGCAGTGCTGCACACAGAGACGAAAACTCATCAGCTGTCAACTGTTGAACATTAGAGAAACCACACAAGAAAAAAACACACGTCATTTATCAGGGTGAAGCCAAGCGAAGTTCACGAAAAGTCACAAACAATGCCGCCATTTCATTCTATAACGTCCAAATTAACGCGTCCATGTGTCTGTGGGGCTATTTGTTTTAGACTAGTGGCGACCAGGCAAATAACTTGAGCACCATCTCATCAGGACGCCATTTCACAAGGCCAAACAGCCCAGCTCAGTCCAAAGGCGCTTATTCTACTGTGTGTTTCGCCATCTAGTGGAGCAAACCGCAAAGCTTGACCTGAACCTTCTTCCTGTTTAGGACACACAGCCACCCTGAGCAACAGGAAGCCCCGGTGACTTGTTTTTAGGTCACCCTGTTTCTCAGTTTTATTTTAGCCAAACGGATTTAAACTGTAGGATACTACACGTGCACATCCAGTGCTATTGTCAAATTGAATGCAGGGGTTTCTTACAATTATTTGAAATGAAGAAGCTGCTTTTATGACCGCAATGGAGTGCAACAAACTAATTAAATAGGCCTACCTGAACTTAACTTAGGCTAAATATGAGCCCAATCTGCCTAGCAAACATTTTAGTTGTTCACTCTACTACTTCTGTTTGACAGCTATAGTTAGTAATCAGGGTTGGGAAGGTAACAATGGAAATGTAATAGGTTACAGATTACTAGTTACCATATTTAAAATGTAAAAAGTAGGCTAATGTGACTATTTCTATTATATTATCGAAGTAATGTAACTTGTTACATTTGATTACATTTTTCTAAGTAACTGTAACTTATTAGTTACATTTATTTTGTAATTAAATTGCATAATTTCTTTACCAGTAACTAGTTACTCCCCAATACTGTTAGTAATGTTTCAGTTGACCAATTTCCATAACTTTCTTCTCCGGTGAAAACTAATTGTGTTCAAATTTGGTGATTTTGAATTAGAATTTTTGCTCCTAAAGGATTAGGCCTAAGTGTTTCAACATCAAAATTAAATAAAACTCATAAAAACTAGGCTATTTGGGGGACTGTGCATTGCATTGGCTGGTACTGCATTGTCACAAATCTGAAAATAGGACTGTTCTCTGAGCTCATGAATAGTTGCTCAAGGTGTTTGCTTTTAAAATGCTTGCCTGTTTCTGTGTGGAACTTAAATATTTGTCTTCAGCCGTAACATGTGATGTAGGCCTAAATAACAAAAGACTATTCCCACTACTAAATGAGAAGCGACGTCTTACAAAACTCAATCAGAGACCTCCATAAAACTAGATGCAAATAAATGTTTCTTTCTAATGATGTGAAAGGTTTGTTCGCACATAAAGCTTAAAACAGAGCAAATAGCGCATAGTGCAGATCCACTGGATAAAACCTAACATAAATAATAAAATTTCTAGGTTAAAAAAAAAAGGACACAAAGGATACATTATTCATCTATTAAGCATGTGTTAAGTCCTCTTAGTCTGCATCTTTTCCCTTAATTAAATAACAAAATGTTCCTATTTCAAAGTAAGACCTGCTTCAGCTTTTGTATGTGAGTTCAGCATAAGTTCATTATGGTGAAAAGGTGATGTTGTAATTTGCAGAGGACATGCTGAAAAAGACTGTTATCCAACCTCTGCTTACTTCATGGCTCCTATTGTGAGAAGTTTTTTTTTTTTTAGAGGGTAAATCACAGGACTTCAACACAAGGTTTAACGTTTATGGCTGTGGTCAAACAGTAGTTTCACATGTATGCTCAGATACCCGTATTAGCATTGAAGCACTCTTTGTTCACTTTTGATAATTCCATCTGTTCATATTGGTTATTAAAATACACCTTCTGATGCAAACAAGAAAATAGTTTCTATCTACATGTTAATATCTGACTACTGCTACATTAAAATAATTATGAATCTTTTATTTAAGATGAGACGATGGGAAGGCAAACACCTACTTTTTACTTTACCTGCAAAATCCTGCTAAACCGGTTTCTTTTAACCATGCAAGGTCTATTTTTTTCAGTGTTACACTTTAACTCCTAGGATTCAGGACAGGAACGCTCTGTATCCATAACATCATTGGTGCCCATTTACTGTGCATCAGTGAAATCGATGAGGTGCCTGCGCAGAGCCCAGAGGATATTAAAGACAAAACCCACCCCAGTCACACAGCCTGTTCTCCACGCTGCCGTCTGGAAACAGATGTAGAAGTATTTGCTGCTGTACAACGCGTCAAAAGGACAGGTTTTATTCTCTGGCTGTGAGACCTATCAACCTCTCCTTAGCACTCACATGTTTTGAATTATTATCTCTGAAATATTATCTCTGAAATATTAATGGTTCACATAATTTTCTATTTTAGTAGTCGCTTAAGGGGACTCAACAGCATTTCATTGTACAACTATTTGCTGTAAAATGACAGTAAGATGAATGTTAATTTCTTGGCGTCACACGGTTTTAACATCTAAATGGCTGAGATCTGTAATGTGTCACAGATTTGCAGTCGGTGTCAGATCTCTTTCAACTGAAAACAGGTCTATTACTGTATGTTTGAGACCCCAAAAACTTATACCTTTGTGTTCACAATATCATTGCATCCATAAGGACTCCTTTCTGGTGGTCTGAGACTGAATATGTTTGACCTGAACTACCTGAATGAGTCGTGTCATATACGAATAAAAAGTTGTGTAATACGGGAGTGATACAAGCCTTATGGGGTAATAAAGTACTGATTCTAAATGAAAATGCATTTTGAAAAGCAAGCTTGATTGCAAACACCAGACAAAACAGGGTTTGTTTTTTTTTGCAAGAAAGTTAATGATATAAATGTAACACTGGTGTAAATCCCAGGGACGTGTACCTATGAGTAAAAGTCTCTCAAAATTGTGAGACATGAACTGCGGTGATTTTTCCTTATCCCAAAAAGGATACTTCAAACAATGCTAATGCATTCAGAAATGGATTTTAATTGGCATGACGTATCCTTTACATGGTTTTCTGTATTTCAAAAATGAAAAAAAGGAACACTTCCAAATTTGTTCAGTTGCTCCACCAACATGTAAAAGGAAACAGATTATTGCTGAAGTCATGTTCCTTGATTCCAGCAAAATGGACAAAAACCTCATGCTCAGCCGAGTGGCTCAGGTTTGTTTCTTAGAATTGAAATGAGAACTGGAGTGTACTTTGTATAAATTCATTCCTATTTATGGCCTATTTTTCTAAACCTAAGGATGGAGGATTTTAAATAATGGCATGGTGCTGGAATCATCAGACGCTGGTTCTAACACAAAAAATACCTCATATTTCAAAGTCTCTGAGATTAGATGACCCATTGAATTTTTCGTTTTAAAAAAGGAGCAAAATGTGACGTGACCTGTGTCCTGATTCTGAGGAGAAACTGCTCCAAACTAACAAAACTTTTGTAATATTTCACATAAAAACCATAAAGTGCAAAACAATTTTCTATATTCTTGCTCTCAGGGTTTACTGGGTTATCTATCCAGCACTGATCGAGACCTTGAAGATAAGAGAACACATTTTCCTTTGCAGACAAATGCAGTATAGTAGGCGGCGGACAGCCTTTCACCTCCACTACTTTCTCTTCATCTGAAAAACAAGAATTTCATATTGCAACGTTCAAAGTAAAACAGTAAAAAATAATGAAATATTCTGTGTACATGAAGCTTATGAGCGTCAGAATACCAATGTAGGATCAGTGATCAGGACACAAGACCGCTAGAGTGAAGAAACAACATGGTCACAGATCAGAAATCTAACAATATTATACACACTTGGGCCCTGACCTTGAAACAGTGACCACTGTAAAGCCAAACTCTTAACAGTGCAAAGAACTTGAGCAATAAAAATGTAAAAATCCTGACATAGTGAATTCACTTTGACCTGTAGCCATGTTTCAAGATTGAGGCTGCAACATCACGTTCAGCAGACTTGAGATTCAAATCTTTTCCTAGCAAGATGTTAGAGATGTTTTTGGTGGCTCAGTCAAGAATAACGCAGACACATTCGTCCTGAATAAAGCCTTCCTTAAGTATAAAAGAAAATTAAAACCCTGAAGTTACACATAGTGTGTCAGCACAGTAAAAAAAAAATTGGTTGGGAGTACATCTGTAGTCTAAACTTCTCTCTACGAACAACAGATATTGCTTGGTCAAAAGCTTATGAGTATAAAAGTAAAGTGTATAATACAATGCACATTATGAGCAAAGATCATTAAACACACCGCCGCAAACACAAAAAATGTCAGAGATGACAACATGGTGAGCCAGCTGTCGTGCTGGGACACGTAAAAACAAGTTTGTGATTCAAGTGCCTCTATTCAAAACCAAAAAATAAATATAAAACAAATAATGCAACACACTGTTACCAGAATATGTCTGCCGGCTGCAATTTTTTTTTACATTTAAATTAAAAGACTGTGACATGAATGAAACTTGGTCAAGCATGATTCTTCTTTAACTTTCCTTCCTCAGTATAAACAAAATGTACACTTGGAGAGAGCTCAGGCATTTGGCCCAAACTCTCAAATTCACAGTTAGCAATTAAATGTCAACATTGTCGGTACGGTGAGAATTGCACGGGTGAGGGAAGAAGAAAAAGTCAAGACTACATTGTAATGACACAGAGGGGACTCTAGGGGGTGCTATAGCCTAGGAAAAGCAGAAGGAAAAAAATATTGCACGATTCAAATGTTGGACCCCTCCTTTCCCTCGTGTCTTTCCTTAGCAGCTTCTAAAGCCCCGGCAGGTGGCGCTCTGATGGATCTCCTGCTGATGCACTGAGCTAAGAACAGTTGACCCCGTGTGCATCCTCGCACAGAGTCGTCCACACAGGCCATAGAGGAGTCCAGCGTGACAGCATAATAAAGAAGAGGGATTAAAAACGCATCCACTGAGACAAGTCCACTGGTGTTATTGATGAGCCAAGGTGCACTCGCCCTCAGTTAGATGTGGAAAGTGTCAATTGCAAACGAGTCCTCTCCCGCTGTCCAGTCGCCGCAGAACTGAGCGCCTGCCTGAGAGCTCAGCAGAGCGGTTTGAGAGACAGTCGAGCATATTCCAAAGAGGGAAGATGTGAATCAACTGGAGTCATTATGTGCTACTACAGTGGATGGAGTAGTGAGTGTCTGCATTTTGGATTGTAGTACCGACTCAGTTGTGTGGGTCTTGAAAAGGCATTTCAGAGGACATGGCCTTATTGTAGAAACGGGCACCATTTTACTGTCCAGCACTTAAGGTTCTCAGTGGAGAGAGCGCCAGTCGGGCACTGCTCGAGACAGTGAGTGGTGGTCTACTATGGTCTGTGAAACCTAAAAAAAAAAAGGAACATAAAAAATCATTGTTTCCAACATTTCATCACATTTCATCACCTCAGCTAGAGCTCACTGCAAGCACCTCCAGCATACAAATAACTCCAGAAGTGCGTGAGCTGATATTAAGGCATGCATAGTCACAGGCCCAATAAATGGCTTCTGCACATTACCTGGTTAAATGGCGACTCGACTCGTGCACTTCCATCTCATTGCTCTTGAAATCGTTGAGTTCCTTCCGTATAGCTGCCTGCGGAGGACAAAAGAAGGAGGGAGTTTGAGAAAAGCTGCAAAGGCTCAGTACACAAACTGCAGCCTCGGAGCCCCGACTCTACCTCCTTTTAGCATGCTTCATGCATCATTTAGGCTTATCTCGAGGCCATGAATGGATCTGCTGAATTCTCTTCTCACATCACAAGAGCTCTTAATTTTCTCCTCTTGAGACATCTAAGAGCAGAACCAATAATATGTAATCTGTTGCTGGCCTACTTGGCTAGTCAGCTTGTGTTTTTAGGTAAAATGATTTGGTGAATTCATGGATTTACGTAAACACAGAAAGACATTCATATCACATTTATGTTTTGACCAAAAGAGGTTAATTTTTAGAACACCTACATGCTGTCAATCATTGGATCAAAAGCTCAATATATAGGCCTAAAGATTTTTTTAGTACTTCATTTAAGACCCCCTCCAATAAAAAAAGTTTTAATTTTGTTAAAATGCTCGTACAGTGGTTTTTTTTAACAAAATAAGCAATAAATGCTAAAGAGCATTTCCACCTTGGAACTGCAGTTTACCAAAGTCTCACAAACACGGATTCAGGTTTAATACATAGCAGACCTAAAGAACTAATTCACCAACCTGTTGGTGGGGCCACAATAAAATGATGGGCATCGGAGGAAAAAAGCCCGGTGTAATTATGTATTGGTACTTCGCAAGCCGTGTTTCTCTTTCTCTAACTAAAAAAAAGGCTAAAACAAAGCAGACACATGCTTCAAAAAGAGAAATGGAGAGCCTTGAATATGTTTTTTTCATTTAATTGTGCTGTTTGTGTTGTACTCCGTGTCAACCAGCACAAGGACTGCAGGTGGAATTAAATCAACTGCTTAACCAGGTGCAAAGTGGTTTTTCTCAATGTTTACTTTTGTACATGGTCCCTGACAAATAAATCTAATGAAGAAAAAAATATTCATGTGTTAGCAAATCTGAGAGTCTGACTGTAGGCCTGCAGTAGCTTCTTTACAGAAAATGTTTCGCCACAAATCTAATATTGAAACCCGACGTTAGGAGACACGAGGACCACGAGCCAAAGCATCCACGACGACTCGATTTAAGTGGTCATCTCTCGCAAAAAGTTGTTGTGGACTGTTGATTGGTTGATTGATCACACAAGATATGTCTATTTTGTTTTTCTTATTCAGAGTTCATGTCTTCTGAGTTAGCTTTGTCATTCTTATACTCTAGTTCAAGTTTGAATTAAACTGATTCATCAATGGGGGGGGGGGGGATAATAATAATTCCTTGTCACCACTGACTTCAGAAACATTTTGATCTCCAGAGCTGCTGTTGACAGAATCCTCCAATATTTAAAGTATTCTGACACCAAGATACTAAAGATCTCTGGCAATGCAGTAAACTTGACAGAAAAAACCCATAAGAATAACTATTATTATGTTTTTTAAATTTTGGATATTTTGACAACTGAAAATGGTTCAGTTCTACTGGTTTGATAAACACAAGGAATTTAAAGGCTTAAATGAATGAGAGATAAATGAATTAGAAAAGGTGTAGTATAGTCCAAATCACTAAGGACCAGAAATGCGCGTTACAGGGTTACCAACCTTATTTTTAAAAACATCTCTTTCCCCAAAAGGTTTTAGAACACAAACCAAAGCTGCTTCCCATTCATGCAGTTTACACGCTCACATTGGGCACAAAGCCCAGTGAACCGTGGCCTCTGAGTAGCACCACTGGAGGAGAGCAGGGCTGAGTGCCTTGCCCAAGGGCAGGATGATTGCATAGAGACTCTTAAAGTGGAAATGAGTCAAATTCCAGGTTATAAAATCGTGCTCTGTGCCTTTTTTAATAACCATACATTCCCCCTGAGATGTTATGTGTGACAGCAGCCCAGCCAGGTGATGTCATTCATTGCTTTTGCTATTCAGCATGACTCAAGGGGACATCTGCAGCCTTGAGGAGGATGCTTCTGCGACAGGAGAGCAAACAATATTTAAATCTGCGCTCGATGTTGGAAGCAGGAAAAACATGTCAGCAGAGCAGCGCTGCGGCTGAGGGTCCTGAGGCACTGCCTGTCCGATTACTCTCTTATGTAAGGGGGGCTGTTGCGTAATCAAAACGCTGAATCCCCGTGATTTCCACACGAGTGCTCCTCAGGTGTGACCTGGCGTGCTCGGAACTGTGCATCATCAAAGCAAAGGAGGCTGCATCACTGCTCCGCAAAAAATCATGAACTCATTAAAAATCAGAAGCATGGACCGCTGGACGGCGAGCAGCAGGGATGCTCCAGGGTGTTTACTCACTAAAGGAAACCAAACAGCTGAGGTGGAACTTGTCGTAACAAGAGAGAAGGAACAAATCCTCCTGCCGTTACTCTCCTGTGTTACGGGTTGCATCATAAGGCACAGCGAGGGGGAGGAGGGTAGCATGGGGGTGTTTTCAGATATGTGAAAGCAGGCATCTTGGGATTACTGGAAGCTTATCTCAATTTAACTATAAGATTAGTGTAAGTGATACTAGCCTTGTCAGCTGCCGTGAGCCGGGTCCAGGGCTTATCTGCCCGCCTGTCATAGTCCTGGGCATCTGACACCTCTACGTAGTCACTGAATCGGATGAGAATTTTGGCCTGTCTCAGCTCCTCAACTGTGGGCCTCTGGCTCAGCTGGAGGAAGAGCAGAAAAACAGTGAAGTAGGCAAAGAACTTCCAGTCGTTGTCACAGTGAGCAGCTTCTTAGACTTTACAGACAGACCTTTTCCAAAGTCAATTTCAAGCACTTGTCAGGCAACTTCAAGGTATATTTTGGAGTTTTCCAGCACCTTATAGTCGTTGTTATTTAAATATCTATACATATATCATTAAAATGGTATTTTTCTGACATTAAACAACATGTAATTAGTTACAAACAGCTAAAAGTATGTTTTGTGGTGGTATTCTACAGGGGGACGACCCAATCACAAAAGTTCAGGTTTTAAAATCTGTCACCTGTCCGTAGACTTGGCACCACAATGTATCCTGGCTGGCTGAATATAAAACAATCACTTTAACAAGCAATCTATTATGAAAGCAATATATTGTAATTTTGAAGCAGATTCCGGCATATTTTCCAAACCTGAAGCAATTTTAAAACCTTGGAAACATCATTTTAAGTTGAAGAACTTTTCAAGGATTTCCAGCACCCGTCTAAACCTTGTTTTAAAAAAGAAAGACTCACACATCTGGTATTTCTTATGCAGGCTAAGACACTGTAATGCGTTTAGGAGATTAACTAAAGGTGCATCAGACTTAAATTTTAGCTTCTGCAGCCATTCTTTAGTTTAAGAGTTCTTAAATAAAACTACAAGAGACAGAATAGTTTATTACTTCATACCTTCGGCTGTGCACCTCATTTTCGCAACTTAATTCACAGATAAGTGTCACACTGTACTGCTGCAGGCACTAATTATTATCTCAGATACCATTTGTGATCAGCGGATATAAAGCTCATCAATTAACTGACCAACAACATCACTCATTATAAATGAATCCTGAAAGAATTTCAATCGAAAACAACCGATCAAATGATAGTTTTAGATAACTGCATCAATAACATACCAAACATCCAACCAATTTAGCCTGGTTGTGTTATTTTTCAATATTAGCTTATCACAGTAATCAGTACAGACTTATAAGACGGTCATAATTAACAAGAAACTGCAGAACATGAAAGCCAGAGGTAATTTAAAAACAGCGAAGCCATAACTCGTTTGTTCATAAGAAAAGAAACTGAGAATTTTGTTTTTCCACCGTAAAATGTTTGGCAGATATCCTGATCAAAGTCCTTTTTAAAAAGAAAAAAGAAAAAATACTGTAAGGGGTCCTTTTCATAAATGTTTTGTTATGTAGCTATGTACAAAACATTTATATATAAAAATGTAAGCTGAAAAATACTTTTGTCAGATCTTTTAAAGTCTAATGTGTGTATTGCAAGTTAGTTACTTACATGTGCAACGTTCTCTAAATGTGAAGCGTGAGTTTGCTGGTTAAAATGGTTCGGCTGGTCAAAGTTTCTTCACTGTAAACAATAAAGCTTGTGATGCATACAGTGAATTCCTCCAACAGCTGTGAGATCTTTGTTTAGAGCTGCATGACCGCAGGAGAGCAGGAAGTGCTATAATCTAATTGAAAGTGATGGGAACATGCTCAACACCTCCCTGTGGGGTCTGGGTATTTGGCAGCCAACACGCTGCAGGGCCAAGGGCAACGAGGACGTGAGTGCCTCCTGGGGGAGACCTGAGAACTACAACAACAGACCTGCAGCAGAGTCTTACTTCTCACCACCAATGAGTCACTGTCAGTGTTTGTTTATTCTTATCAACAATTTACCCCCTCCAAATACTCAGAGATCAAACTGTGGGCTTGCACGTTTGGAGCTATTTTATACTCACCTTACGTGTTAGCCTTCGTTTAATCTCCCTCTTCTCCTCCATTTCCTCTTGCTCATTGCGAGCTGTAGAGAACGAGATAAGTGTTAAACGGCAAAATGTTTGGAATTTACTGAAAGGAGAACAAACATGCCATTTGCATAATGTAGCTCATTAGATTCACACTTAACTGGATGAGATTCCTGAAGCCTAAAATAGTTTCCATCATTGGCTGTTTAATACTATTAGGGATATGTATCAGGGGAGAATGATTGCTTTGTTCCTTCCAAGTTGTCTCAGGGCTTTTTGGCCCATGTTTATGATCGAGTGATTGACCTATTTAAGAATTTTAAAGGGAAAAAATGCCAAATGCTTAAGATATTACGTCCTAACATTTATGCGTCTGTTGCACTGCAAAATCGAAGTCAATTACAGCGACACAAAGGAGCAGAGAGGCAAGTCAAAAGAAGAGACGTCAGTAAACAAGACGCATGCTAGGATGCTGCTCCTGTTTGCAAAATTTCAGCAGTCAGGCTGCATTTGTGCTCATGCTGACAGTTAGTGTATCTATATTATTATGCACAGCTTTGGATTCCAGACAGCACCTTGTCCTTATAATAAAGCCCTGTTTGTTTAACCTTGCTACAGTATGCGTTAAAGTGACAGGAGGACACGACTCGTCACTCATGAATCCTTCTCACTTTGTATTTTCCTCCTGCTCTCTGCCAATCACACAGGAGCCTCTAGGAGAGCAGGAACTGCTGGTAAATCAGCCTTTGATGTGAGAGCCGCAGAGTCCCAGGCAACAGAACTGCTTCTCTCTGATACTGCATGTGTTTGAGCTACGAAACCAGTCTCCCTGGACATGCCTCCGCAGGGAGCCCGGCTGCCTGCCTGCTGCAGATGAAAAGGCAGACCAAGGAGGAATAAAAGGAGAGATGTACGCCACTAGCTTTCACATAACTAGGCCTCTCAGATCACCAGGCTGCACTATATGACGCCAGCGTTCACAAAAGGCTTCTACAAATAAGGATTCACGCTTCGCTGCGGTGAGTTTAATTTACAGCGTTCAATGTGTGAAGTGACTTTAACAGTATGGAGATTATGTTGAATATAGAAGATTGAGACACTCACGTTTGAGGATGTTCCTCTGCTCCAGCTCCTCCGCTGTGGGCCTCTGACTCAAGCGCCTGGTAAGAAACATGCATCCATGGTCAGCACATAACCACAGTCTTAAGATCTTTATGCAAGTCTACCAATTCTAAAAGTAATGTCATACCGAAACTGTTTTTGAAGGCTGGAAAAAATGCTTGGACTAGAGATTTAAAATGGTGTATTTTGGTAGTTTGTCCAGCAGAGGGCGGTCCATTATTTAAAAAAAAACTTATAAGTGAAGCGTTTACTGTTCAGTGCACTGATGATTGGAAGAAAGTTTGTCAAAAGTAACATATCATAGCATCCATGACATGTCTTTGTCACAAGTATTTTGATAACCACATTCAGGGGATATATGTAATATCGGCTAACATATCTAATATCAGAATTTTCTCGCTCCCTATCATCATCTCGCCCCTAGTTATCATCAACTGACATTTCACTTGTTCTTCTTTATTACACATAGTGATACATCATTTGGAGAAAGCTGCTAAGTTAAGCTTTTTCTTCCCCACATTTTTCCTAAATTCACTTCAGTCTTTTGACAGCAACTCCCAGCAAGGTTATCATATTGATATTTTGACACCCAGCACAAGCACTTTTACATCTGACAAGCCTGGGCTTTAGATTCAAATGCAATGTGTTATTCCCAAGCTGAATAAATATACATAACTCAATGTTTCATACTTGGAGTGCAACTTATTTATGAGCAGCAGGGTACAGTGTTGTTGTTTTCCTGCAGTTTTAAAGATTTGCATCTTATATAAACTCTTGTCTCATGACAGCTTGACAGGTGTGCTTCCCGAAAATTCAGTCCGCTACGATCACCAATCCCCCTCTTCTAATTGAACGACTGCATGATACTGGAATACATTGGTGCAATGCAGGGATGTAGGCCAGTGAGATATATTTCTGAAGAGTTATCTGATGCTGAATAAGGCAAAGGGGCTTACTGGAAGATTTTAACACTTAAACAAACAAACCTATCACACACTTTTGCACAAAGACACATCTTCCTATAACAACTGAAACGATACTTTTTGTACAGATTATCTCCAATGTCCTCGCATGCTAAGTGGTTGAAATGACTGAGATACCCAAAGGCAATCTCTGAAAGGTCACACTAAGTGCTTTCAACTGGGGACTCTCATTATAGCACGGTGTCAGGACCCTGCGGCAAGAGACCTAACTGTAGGCGCTGGATCAATGATTGTCTCCATCTCGTTAGATCTGACAGCCATCTGCAGCTGCTCGGCCCTGTGAGCTACTGCGTGCAGGGTTACGTCTCCGCCCAGACCCGCTTGTCTCATCTCATCCAGTGTCATTTCTTATCCCACCAGAGGGAAAAGTCAAGACACTGAGTCTTGAGCTCGGGCTCTCCGCCTCCCTGTATGGCCTGAGCATTAGATCAGCATGATGCCAGGAAAAAAGGCAGCTACTGTTAACAGACATGTACAGACCAGAGGGGTTGTAACGATCCCGAAACCGAGACCGAATTCACACTGTAAACATCCACCATCTCGAGTCGAAGTCCCTTCACTCCACCTGCTGCTACCGCTGCATCACAGCTTGATCTCTTTTACTTTTAAAGGGTCATACCGATGTCAATACATGTCATTGTCTGTTCTCAAAATCAGCCACATACATGAGCCCCATGTATTTTTATTTTATTTTATTTTTAAATAGCTTCATCTATGAGATATTGTGTTCATTAACATTTTGCAAAATGCTATAAACGTTGCAGAAAGTACCTAAAAATGTGTGATGAAGGCAACTTTGTCGTGTCCTATAGCGTTTCTACACTCTGTTTCCACATGAACGGGAGTAAATGAGGTTAAAAAATGCAGTCAGCATATATGCATACGGATACAGATGAAGCCCTCGGTCCATACTTCTGCATCTCATCGCTCGGAGCTTGCAGATGCAGACAAGGGGGAGAAGTACCTTTAACCACTGTGGGAGATGGGGGCAGTGTAGCCAATAGTTCAAGCAGAGTGAGACACAGCCAAAGAAGAAGAGAAAGAGCAAGATAGGAAGAACACAAGGGAATAAAATTTTCTGTCCACATTTCATGATGTATTAAGTGGCCTCACAGACGACCACCGTCCACAGCGATGAATCCTCTTTTGCGTCTTTCTCAAGAGGTACACGATAACAATGTCCTTCACCATCGCCATGTTTGTTGTTGTTTTCACTTTCTTTATTGAGCCTTATGCAGAAATGCAACCAGAAAATTTTGACCCTGAACTGTCATCTAGTGAATGTATTGCATAAAATCAGTGCCAATGTAAATAACACGTGGACGTATGTGGGCAGGCACGGTTACAACATTCATAACGGACGTGTTCAATAACGTACGTAAAGGCAGTATGACTGAGGCCTCGCTTTAACTTTTTCTCCCTAAACGGAGAAAAACTGAGGAAAAAAAAACACTTGGCTCTCAACTTGACTCCTTTATCATCTTCAAAACTTGAAAGCAAGCAAGGAGTAAAGATCACAAACAATAAGCCAAAGACACAGCAGTGCTTCTTAACCTTCTCAAGGGCAAAAGCTGAAACTCTTCTGTTCAGTTTTCACCTTTAAGGTAAAAGGTCTCCAAGGTTTTCCCACTATATTAGGTCAGTAGCATTAAGTTAAGGTCAGGTTGTCCTAGCACAGCATTATCATAATCAATTCTGATTGGCCTTGCACAGGGGATGACATTACAGGACACTATGCTCCTGGCAAAAAGCATGAAATTAGGAGCTGTGCTTTAGATGACACTGCAAAGGACACTGTGACAAAGCTTTTTGGGAACATGACAACTAAGCAGGCAGGCCTTCTGGGAACAGGCGCTGTGTTCCAGTCACAGCGGGGAATAGTGACTCGTGTGCCAGTGTCTCTAGATAATATTCCATCCCTTCTTTGCAAACATATTTACCGTGAATCAAATTTTATTATGCTTTTACGGTCTTTTCTTCTCTCAAAACATCGTTACATCTCCTTCATTCAGAGAGACAACTGATGTTCAAAGGGAAGAGTGAAATCAGATGAGGCCTGTGATCCGTTGGGGGGAAAAAAATCTTGTTGCTTTATTTGTTAAATTACGAGAACTCACATTTATGAATCTCAACACATGTATACAAATCTTCTGCGACTTGTATGCACTGCACTAGCACAGAGTGTGTGTGTGTGTGTGTGTAAACTGCTGGTATGAAGCGACTTGCGTGGTGCTGCTGTGTGGAGGAGTAGGGTGGAGATAGTTTGGCACATGCATCACTGTGGTGATTCAGTCAGCGAGGGAGGAAGTCAGTCAGGAGGAAGAAGGAGGAGAGAGAGAGAGAGAGAGAGAGAGAGCTGGAGAGAAGACAAGAGAAGAGAAAAGAGGGGGGGTGTTGATGCATCACTGAAATTAGGTCAGCTCCATTTTCAGAGCCTCATTTTGACGAGATAAAGCGTTTATCCTTATCGGCTGTTGTGAAAGAAAGAATGAGAGGATATAAGAGTGTTTGAATAGAAAAAAGGCTCACATTTGCATCGGCTTTGGAGTGAGTCACAGTTCTATCAGCCAGGATATGGCTCCATCGTCAGCCCAAAGTAAGACTAAATGCTCCATTTGGCTGAGAAGAGTCAGTGCAGTTTTCCGGGGGCTGTTGAGTTGGCTACAGCAGCATGAACCAGGTTGACTGAAAATATTTGGCCCGCAAACTGTGCATGCGTGTGGATGTGTTTGAATTTAAAAATGCATGTGTGCAACGAGTCTCACCTTGTGAGTTTGGTGCCGATCTGCTGCCGAGACTCAAGTCTCTCCTCATCTGTCTGCATGGGCAGGATGTTTTTCTCCTCCAGCTCTCGTTTGGATGGACGGTTACTCAACTTGATGGCGAGAGAGTCTTTTCTTAGCACCTTCTGAGCAAGGGTACCTAAATCGAAAGCAGCACAGTCAAAAATAAAAGAAGCTGCATGCATGTTGCATATGTCTAGGGCCTCATTTACCAAAATTACTTTTTTCTTTATTCTACTGTACTTTCCAACAGGAAACTGTAGTCCTTAATAAGAAGGGTTAAAATTTCATCAGTTGTTTGCTTTTTGAATTTAATTTAATTTCTATTTCATGTTTTTATGCTGAGATTTTAGAAGTTGCAAAATGTCTGCGAAAGAGTTCATATATAGATACTGCTCTGCCATTACTGTCCAAACTGTGGTGATTTGACTGTTTTGTGCAACTACAGATGTTCTCTACAATGCATTAAATGTTAACATATAATGCTTCCTGCACCTTTAAGCATTCCTCAGGATGCAGCATATTAAACAATTCCATCACGCATGGCCGATCGCAACCTTTAAAAACTCCAACACGCTGCCACGTGGAAGCAGGGATACAGTGTCAAAGACGCAGACAGCTTTGCACAGTTCAGCAGTTTTGCAAAGAGGTCGCGAATGAAGTGTTTCCCTGGATGACGGCGTGATGCTGGATACACTTGTGCAAACCTAATTTTGTCCCTGCTTTGAAGGTCAAACTGTATCTGAGTTCCAGGAGCCTTCGGGTGAAGCGAGCAGCTCTCTTGATCGGGATTAGTCAGGCAGATGTGTCATCATATCTGTAAACACGAGCTATCTTAAAAAACAGACAGACAGTCTTCCTTGTGCTTTGTTGGCAGTCTCCACAACCTGCCTTTGTCTTTAACTTTGACAACAAATAGTTGGAAAAAATCCTAATGTGACACATTTTAGGTCTCTGCTGATGCATTTCATTAAAATAAGCGACTGTCTTTACGACCAGCTTCCCCTTTTTTCAAATGTCACCATTCAACAGTCCTCAAGGTCACCCAAACTGCTGCCACTCACTTGTAAATATGGAGTCGTCATCTTCGTCATCGTCGTCCTCATCATCATCCACATCATCGTCTTCGTCCTTGTACATGCTGGGCAGATCCTCATAGTCAGACTCGTTTGGCATGTTTTCCTTGTAGTCCTCGTAATCGATGATCACAGATGGCACTTCTCTCCTGTCCAGCGGGACACACTGGCCAACGCCATGCAATGCAGAGCTGGTGGAGTGAAGGGGACCACATCTGGCCATCAGTGTAATGAATAATTCTTATGGATTTTGGAGGATGAGCCAGGCCACCTCCAATATAGCTTAAATGGGAAGCCTTGTACTTGAAGCGAAGCTCTATATCATTTCAACATTGCTGCAGCAATAACCATATAAACCTTCTCCATCCAGGAAAAGGACGAGATTTGAAACAATAAAGAGGTTTCTGGTACACAGTCTAATTATATCTTAGTGGGATTGTAATCCAAGCATAATATAACTCCAGCTGAATGAAAATGGAGCACAAAGAACACACACAAGTGTAATTATGTGCAATCCTACGCAATGTCATGCAATCCTCAACTGCCTATTCGACTTGTGTAAATAAAAACAAGGTGAAATAAACTTCACTCTCAGGAGCACATCACTGATATGCAACAGGTGTAGATCCAGGAGCAGGGTGCTTTGTCTACTTTTTAAATTTCTTTTAAAAAAACCTCACCCCCATCCTGGCTCCCTGTTCATTTTAGAATTCATTTTGAAATTTGATTGTTTATTTTTAAGTCTTTGTATGGATCGGTGCCTCAGTACATTTCTGACCTCTTAAAAGTTTACACACCATCGAGATCCTTGAGGTCTGCTGAGCAGTTTTCTTCTTGCCGACCTGATTAAAAACCAGGGGAGACGGAGCTTCTTCGGTAGCGGCTCCAAAATTGGGGAACGAGCTACCTCTTGAAATAAGATCATCCCCCACCATACCAGTTTTTAAATCACGTCTTTAAACTTACTTTTATTCCTTGGCTTTTAACACAGCATGAGGGTTGTGTGATCTGTTTTAGTCTGCCTTTTACTTGCGTAAAACTAGCTTTAATGGGCTTTTTTATGTTCTTGTGTTTTATGTATTTTGCACTGTTATTTTACTGATTTATTTTTGAATTTCTATTGTGTCTTGTGTTCTTGTTTTTAAGCCTTGTGCATCACTTTGTTAAACGTCAGTGTTTTTGAAAATGTGCTATATAAATAAAGTGGATTGGATTGGATTGAAAGCATCAAAGTTATCTAAAAACGTCCATCCAAAGCTCTTGTGGTATAAATCAATTCTTCTTTATCGTGGCGCTCGCTAAATTCTTCCAAAACATTTTTATTTCAGCTAGAAAGCTACAAAATCCAACACATCTGGTTCAATACGCGGTGTTGCTGATAATACCACATGAAGCTGTTGAGAGTTTTGGACGGAAATTTTTAGATAGTTTTGATGCTTTCAAGTGCACAGCTCCATTGGCTGACAGCAAAAAGGCTCAAATTTTTGGAATCATACTTTTACCATGGAGGAACCCTGGAAAGAAAATAATTCAATTCAAGACTTTTAAGGTTTGAGTAAAAGATATAAAATATCATTTTGCGGTAAACTATCACTTAATATCATGTGTGGAAGGATGCTGGACATACAACTGGCCTTTATGGCCTCTGCTTTAGAAAATCTTAGATCTGCCACTGATGTGCCAACTAACCGCTGACATATTTGATAGATTGATTTATCAGTCTAGTCGAAGCTTCTTATGGTGAGCCACTGTTACATAATCATTTTCAAGCTTTTAGACTAATTGTGAGCAATGTCAGGACCATTACTTCCTTATCCCTGCTCAATAGCTTTGGTGAAAAAGAGGTCCTAATCTAAAAGGTTACATAATGTCCAATCCACTATTCTGTCCCTTTTTTCTCAAAACATGAAGAAACACAGCTCTTGTAAAGAGCAGCTGCTCTTGGAATGTCAAGCCAACTGCTGGATGGACGCCTACTCAATGAGCCTGCGCCCACACATACACACACTTACTTTGAAATTAGGCCATGATGCCCTGTAAGGCAGTGTGCTGATTTAGACCTGTATACCAGCGCCACACTAGGCTGCATGGCAGGACGTGACCTCAATAACATCAGGATATTTTTGAGAGTTACGGACAAGTCGCCACACAAATAAAACCCCAAAAATTAGATGCTCTTCACTTATTAGAATGCTATTTTTCAGTGATTACTCTGACTAATGCTGTTCTGGCAAAAGCTTTTATGAACAAGAGATGAATTTTATGATCACAACCAGAGGCTCAAGAGGAGTAGTCATTCCTCATAACTGGCTTTTCTACCGCACACAAATGCAGCTTTTAGGTCACTGGAAACCAGTCCTTTGAGAAACTCCAGTCAAGGTGAAGATATTTAAATGGACTGAATTCATACCGTGCTTTTGAGCGTTTTCACTACTCAAAGCAATTTTTCCACACAAGCCATTATTCACCTACTCTCACACACATTCGAACATCAATGGAACAGCCATTGGGAGCAATTTGGGGTTTAGCATCTTGCCCAAGGACACTCAAACAGACAGGGAAAAGTAGAGTTTTTGACCTGTGATGACAGAGTGTGTCGTTATATGTTTCTGTCGGGTAATAAACTGCTGATGCTAACCCTGCTAACTGGATCTGGCTACATACTTGCACACAATTGTACAATTACGGTTTCACTATATTGGAGAAGAGAGGTGTCAGATTGCACTAGGAGGTCATCATCACGCCAAAAAACTCGTTAACCTCTGGCTGCAGTTAGCCCTTGGGTATCAGCTTCTTTTTCAGGCTTCTGATTGCCCAACATGGCTTTAGGGTTAGTGTTATATCGCTGCCTGTTTGTTTGGCATGCTCATTAAAGCATCTCAAATGTGTTTTCGTTTAATCTTAATTTAAATCAGTGCTCTCACGGAGAGGATT
>JAPZDX010000004.1:14356275-14374402 GCA_029783625.1 Naso annulatus | reverse complement strand
TTTGCTGTGACACAAACATGAGTTGAGGATTGATTTAAAGCAGCAATGAAATACGTTGCCATCCAGATATTTGGACAGACAACTATTTAGCCCAATGACTAGAAAAATTGCCAGTTGAACGTTACCTGGTTTGTTACCAAAGTCAATTTTGCAGTACTGCAAAAAACTAAATCCAGTCTTGGAATCTTTGCACCAAGGAAGTCAATTTTCGTCAAAGTCTCCCAGCCATCTTTGACTGAGAGGCAATTTCTGTGCTTTTGACAGCCAATGTCAGTATCTGACATCATCTATCAATTTGTTTTGAACTTTTTTGGGACGTGCAACATAAAAACCCCACAAAATTCATGATACATCACAGCTAATATTTTCTGTCTCTATTAATCTCTTTTCAGTAATACTGTTTATTCAACGACACTTGATTCTGACACCAAAAACCCTGCATGAAGTCAACATCGATCACATTTTGATGTTCTTGTCATGGGTGATCTCATTATTTGTCAGTTTTGCTTGGCAGACACAATGTGAATCCAAATGACAAATCTCTTTAAACTCATCAGCAGCAACTCTTTGCCAGAGAGGGAAAGCCCCGGGCTAAAGGTCGATGTTAGGTTGGCAGTGCTGTAATATGTTCAGGGATTATACTGTTTTATCCAAAATGAAAAGTAATTACTCAAAGCTTTATGACATAACTGCTATGCCATGGGACTAGCACAGTTACGTAATACAATTAACTCAAAAGCCTTTACGAATATTCGTTTTCACATTCAACAGATATTGTAAGCTCATGAAACAAAAGCAGACAGAATTGTGAGAACTGAAGTAAACACAGCGGTTGCCTCACTGGCAGTCAGGAGTTAAAACACTGTCTGGTCTTGCCAAACAACGTCTTGCTTAATATTTCATGAATATGATAATATTTGCTAGAAGTGGACTTTCATGATCATTTCATCAGGAAGGTCCTGATTGTGAAACACACTCAGTGTGCATAAAAAACAGCCTTTCATGCCCAAATTTGATGATTAATGTCTCCATGATGCAAAATCATCAGCTCGCAGACCGCAATAAAGTCTATTTATTACCTCTGTGCATGTATGTTCAATGTTCAATGAAGGCACACCACTTAAAACATAAATTTATTATTGGCCTCTCCAGTATGTGATTTTACAGCAAAATGACCAAAATGCATCCCCCATATTAACCTACTATCCCCCGCCTCCTGCCCCTAATAGCAGAGAGAGTGTAGGGGCTACAGGGTTGTTTAGTGGCATATGTTTGATAGTCTTTCTGACTTATTGATGCTTGATATGACTAGAGTCTGTGACAGTTAGAATCTATGGCCTTGATCTCGACTCTGACATATCAGCAGCCTAATGGCGTTTTTCCAAATACATGTGCTGGCTGGGCTTAGCTCGGTTGGGTCTTCATGCAGCTTGCGCAGTTTATATTATGTTCATTATTGACCTTAGACCCTATTTCGTAATAATAATTTCACTGATCGGTCCAGTATTGAGCTTTCTACAGTCGTAGGAATTACAGGCCTCTGAAAATGGTCTTTCCATTTTCAGAGGCTCAAAAGCTATTTGACAAACTACCACGGAATTGCGCATCTGTTCGGAGTCGGCATAACAACTGTCTGGGGATCTGTGCCTGAACTCTGTGCCGCAGTGAATGGACTGCTTCGCATTGATTTGGTGAGTTTTACAGGCACGGCAAAAATGGCAGAGAAAAAACTGAATAATTGCGAGGTGGAGCTGGCGCTGGCCCTACTCCAGAGAAGGTCCATCTCAGGTGCAGCTAGACACACTTCAAGTGGTCATGGAAAAGCAAATCAGCACGGCACAGTTTGACTTAGCGTGGCCAAAAGGGCCAGTGGAAAAGTCCCATAACAGTGCTGTGTATTGATAAATCCATGGTGCTGTCCATGGTGCTGAAGTAGTAGATAGATTTGTACTGCATCTTTTTCTCTAAGTCCTGCCCTTCTGTCAGTTTCGTCTTGGTTCTCTAATCTATAAACTATAAATTCTTGATTCTATACTACATAGCAACCTACAGTTTATACTCTATAGGGAAGTTCCATCTTTATGATAAGAGTCACAAGTAGCAACATGTAGAGAGATTATAAAGATACACATATATGAAGTGCATTTTTAGTATTTGGTGGGCAACTGCATTCAGTGTGAGAAATTGAACTTATTCATTGGGTGCAATAGGCCTACATAAGGTTCAATTTTAGTATTTTTCATTATAATAATATTTTACTTCTTATCTATTATTATATACTTATTATTTTACATATTATAATAATTTAAGATTGCAGTTATTTCATGAAACAGAAGTGACAGCATGGCTATTTGAATATTAAACATTCTTATTTGCAGACTTTATAGAACAGGCATGGGCTAAAAGAAAGATGGCATTGTACAGATGATTTTCTGCCCTGGTGTGATACAGTATTTCCTGCTATTATTATTTCTGTGGGTGTCTATGTGTAACAGTTTTGTTTTATGTATGAAATGGCAGCTTTATTACTAGACAAGTTACAAGAATACAGTATCATATTATAATTGTTGCAACATGTTTCTTTTGTCTTTCTATTGTTTGTAAAAATTTGAATATGTGGTATTTGGATATTGTACGGGAAGCTGGAAGTGAAATGTCTTTTTTTTATGTTACATTATTGGTGTCATATAATTCCGTGTGGGATGGGCCACTCTGTGGCATGACACTTAAAAAAAAAAAAAATTAAAATCAAAATCAAAACTTCAGGCTGCCAGTTTTTATTCTTTCTCGTTTACATACTTGAGCTGGATGCAACGTTATTTCATTCGGCTGTGCACTAAACTTGTTTAGGGTTACATGATAATTAAGTGAACCTTGAACTGCTGCTTGTATATTTCTATAATATTCCTATATTAATTTTGATCCTTCACTAGCACTTGTGATA
This sequence comes from Naso annulatus, assembly GCA_029783625.1. NCBI lineage: Eukaryota > Metazoa > Chordata > Actinopteri > Acanthuriformes > Acanthuridae > Naso > Naso annulatus. Next base: position 14,371,458 of record JAPZDX010000004.1, on the reverse strand, counting down.
CTGACAACCCCTCAGATCAAGCCACCTGGGTAACAAGAGTTTTCCGGAAGGATGTGACTACAATTATAGTTTAACTATAGGGTCAGGGTTAGGGCTGGTATTTGGATTAGGACTTGCGTCATTCCCTCTGTTAAAACTGAACACATCACAGAATATCAAAGAACACAAGGCAACCTTTCATATTGAAGTATGAAATGCAAACGCTGTCCTCCAAATCACCTCAAATACCAACCAAGTTCTATTTTGGACCGTCCGCCATGGCCCGAGTTGTGTCCAACACTGCAGCCACTCAGTCTGCACCGAGATGAGAAGATTAGACACTCATCAGGGAGACTCAGCTAAGAGCATATTAAATGAAACTGGCATATCTGAGTATAGCCCGTATTGATTTGAGAACACTACGCTTAGTTTTTTAAAGAGAATATATTCCACTGCGAAGTGACCCAGATAGTCTGAACACATCCAACCAACCCCGAGGCTCAATAGCTCAAAGTGGAGTTTTTTTAAACCAAGGCAATTCTCTCAGCCTGAGCCTCACAAAAACTGTATTAAAACTTTCACTGAGTCTTTTATCAATGAGAAGCTTAAGCATTAAGGCTCACACGTCAGAAGCTTGGATATGGTTAAAGATGCCTTGACACATACAAAAGGAAAAGGCAGGTTTGTTGGTTTCAGATGATATTTTATCAATGGACAGGTAGGAATTAGATTTTTATTTAATTTTTTTTTTTTTTTAATTGCTAATAAACATAAGAAAGTGCATTTGACAAATGTTCAAAAGAAAAATTGCTAACTAATTGGATTAGGAATAAAGCTGAAGATAACATCATGCATGTTCTTTTGATGAATCTCCGCCTAGTGAGATCTTTTCGCGATACGAGCTCGCTGTGAGAATGTACCGAGCCTGATAAGACAGCATGATAAGACATCCAGCTGTCAGGGCCCTCCCTGCTTCCTTCCTTCCTGAGGTGAAGAGTACAGTCCCCCAGCGCTGGCCTTCATCTGCTTAATATCACAACACATTCATAATCCTCTACCGTGCTCCAATTATCTACAACAACATCTGCATGCCCAGTGGCTGGTCTGCTCCCCACTGACACAGGAAGCATAATCAACACTAAGCAACTTGCAGAGACAATAAGACAGCACGCAGAGGCAGGAAAGTCCAGGATCATAGCAGTGCAGCAGGAATCTTGACTGTACACTTACTATCAACTTTGTCACTAATGAGATGAATATAAAGCACAGCACTTTTTTCTGTTCGTTTGAGCAACAGGCAGACAAGTGACCAACAATGCCCTCTGGAGATTTCAAACAAAAGCTCAGACTGATTCAATATTAGCAGCTGACACAATATTAACATCCCATAAATTAAGTCAGTATATACTATAAGCCATAATTATGTGGCAGTGGCTCCCTTGTATCTGTTAAAATAAGGTCACCCCATTCCAGGCCTTAAGTAATAAATAGGCTGCCATCTTAGCGTTGACGAGTTAAATGAGGGCAAATGCACGACAGGATGTGCAGCTTTCCATTTTGAAAACACAGATCAATAGTGCAGCAGCAGGTCAGCCAAAGCCGATACTGTTTGCTAGATTAGGTAAGATGAATTTGGTTTGTTTAAACACAGCTCTCCATCACAACAGAATGCTGGTTACCAGAGGCCTAAAAGTATGTGAATAATTATGCTGAGCTTTCTGTCTTGAAGGATCTGATAATGAGCAATTACGTTATGAAACTTTCCCAAAATAATCAGCTTGACTTGTCTTTTTTTTTTTGTAATTTCTATTCCAATTTTAGGGTTTCGTAAGAAAAAGTCATCAAGCATGCCAACCTCAAAATCCACTCTTTGCTTCACTCTATTGTTAGCTTTTCATACATACCACTGAGTTCAGGCCTAATGTAGTCCATTCCACTGAGCAGTGAGCCTATTTATGTGACACTTAGTCAGCTAACAGCAGGGTGCATTAGACATTCATGCAGGTGAACATTATGTATACCAGCCTCTGTTACGCTCCATTTTGCAAAGGAGACAAGAAATGACATGCAATACCTTTAAAACATTTGTAGTTATGGACTTAAAAAAAGATATTCTTTTTTTTCTCTTTGCTGTCCTCAAACCATAATAAATCAGAAAATTCAAAAGATAAACATTGCACATGAGTGACATGTTATAGCCTTAAAGCTGAAAGTGCTTATATTAAAAAGGTTAACTGTGCTAACATCCAGCAGATACAGGACATTTGCATGCATTTGGAAAGTTAAATGTTCGCTCTTTATCAGTTCTTTTGTCTGCTCACTGCTCCACTACATTCATCAGCTAACTTTGACTGTCGTTTCCTGCGGAGCAGGTAGGATATGATGGGTTGCCAGAGCTTTTTTGCTTAAAATAGATGCCTGCTGTGGCTGAAAAAGAGGTTGATGAGAGCATTAAGAGCGAACTAAAGCAGCGACCGCTATCACATTTGAGCACTTGTTTACATTAAAGTATTTTTAGTGCAGCTTTAAATCTTCATTTAAGTGCAATGGTCCATGTGCTGACTGCTACGGTTCAAAAGTCCCTGGGCCATTTCTTGTCATTTACTGCACTGGCTGATTCTTGTGTGACCTCTTCTCTTCTACCACCTGCTGCATGAATGCAGGTCACAGTGCTCTTACTGAGGACTTTAAGTTCATGCATCTTACTGGAATTGATGCGACAGTGCATTTGCAGTTGCATCGCCGCAGCCAAAGAACTTGACTGATCATTGGCGCTTCTTGCTAGACTGCGCATCAGCTACAGCTTGAAACGACACAGATATTCCACTGAGGGGCCACTCCACTGAGATATGCTGGTAGGTCATAATCCGCCATCATGCTGCCATCAAAAGGGACTGAATAGAACAATAGTGGTGAAAGAATTATTTGGAGACAGCAGCATTATGCATACAAAACAAGTGGGTAACAAAAGCGATGAAGAGAGCTTTTTCACTCATCTCAACCATTGTAACAGAAAAAAAGGCCTTTTGTTGCTCAGCTCTTGATTATTGTCCTTCACCACAACAGGGGAGATGCTGTTATCACAGAGCATACATGAATGTAGCGTACCAACGTACCAATGAACAGAGAACATCTCCATGACTGTTTCAAGTACAAACACTCCATTTAAATACAGTAAAGCATCAAAAAATCAAGCATTTAAAGTCAGGCTGGGCCGATATATCAGTTTGCTGACATTATTGGTCAATCCTATTGCAGATATATGGGCATCAACATATATGTTGTAGTTTGTCCAGCTGAGGGCGGTCCATTATCTAATGCCTAGTAAATGCTGTTCAGTGCACTGATGTTTGGAATAAAGTTGGTCAAATGTGAGATATTCTGCCTCCTTTGCATATCTTTGTCACAAGTATTTGATAACCACTTTCAAATGATTTTATATATGTGTAATATCAGCCGATATATTGGATATTGTGATTTTCTTACTCCCTGATATCAGTATCGGCATCAGCCCCAAAAAGACCATATCGGTCAGACTGTTGAAGGGCCAGGAACCATGTCGGGTTAGAAATAAAATCTAAAGTCAGTCAGCACTCTGGGAACGTTAATAATCATAACTTCACAGAAAAACCTAAAAGTCAAATATTTTGTGCTTGTGCAAAGTGATGATAAGACATCACTTTAGTTCCTGTTATTACATAAGAGTCTGATCCTCAGTGAGAAAGAGCAATGAGGCAGTCACAGCATAACACGATTACATCAGACGGAGACTGATTCATTAGCAAATTCACACCTGGAAAATGCTAATTTAACATTATTACTGAATTAGAACATCCTGTCTCTCTAACACAGGATATAGGTCTCTGTGCAATTGCTCATCTGCTGCAAAAAGCAAGAATCCAGCCTCCATCCTGCAAGACACAGTCTGACAAAGTGCCTCCTCCTGTCCACCGGGCTGACAGCAGAATGCAGGATGTGTCAGCCAAGGAAAATAAATACAGCCACATCTGAAAGGCGCATGTTCTTCACTCACCCCTGACAACACTGGGCTGCGAGATCAAAGGAGCTCTAAAGAGGCCTCAAAACATGAAACTCCAATGCTGTACTTCTGCTGAATCAATTTGCCGCATTTTCAATCACCCTGGAGACGGAAGCTTCATATTTTTTCCTTTGGCTTCAGGATATAAGCGGAATTTTCTTCCATACCCAGACAGGATATAAAATAACAGAAACTAGGGGTTGTTTATGTTAAATGTGGCACCTGAGTGTCTTTTTTGTGGGTTTATTATTAGCACATACTGCAGAATCTAAAAAAAAAAAAAAAATCATTTACCTGCAGAGGTCTGCTTGAACTTCTCACTCTTCTTCTTCCTCCATTTCCAGGGCTTGAGGAGGCGCCCCAGGGTGGCAAACTTGCTCCGACGACGAATGGGTGGAGTGTGAGTACCAGAGAGCAAGGACTCGGATCGCATGGCGGCCAGCCTCTCTACTTCCTCAGCTGTGAGGAAACAAACAAAAAAAAAATGAATAAAAAACAGGGTCGGGTATAGGTGAGGATGCAGAGGTGGGGATATTCTGGTGATCATGCGAGAGAGCTGCCGTGAGAGCAGCAGACACTTCTTCTTACAAAGATCCAAGCAGCAGGAATCGGTGCCAGATGGCCTCCTGAATTCCCTAGTAACTGGATGAGGTTTGAAGAGAATAAACAAACCTGCATATCAGAAAGCATCGTGGAGGAAGCACTCCGAGATTAGACCATTTGAGGCTGCATCAGACTGAGCGGTTGGCGTTAGCTTGCCAAAACACACTTAACAGACTAATAAGCACCTCATTAAGGGGAAATCTTTCTAGTCCTCATCAAATATTCACAAAGCTCAGCCCCTTGGACTGTTACGTACGGCTGGATATCAAAAGCAATATTTCATTCCAACACAAACTATTAAATGAGTGGTGAGCACAAGTGTTTGAAAAATTCTGTAAACCAGGGCTACAAACAGCCCCAATTAGAAAAAAACATAGACACTAGAGCAAAAACAAAATGTGCCCAATGTGATTAGAATCACAGGCATGACTATTATGAGGTAATCAAACTGAAATCTCTGACTCAAAACAGGCTCAGCAGCATGTGATCAGGTCTCTTTGCTAGCAGCAAATAAACTAGATGGGCCTTTAAATATAGAATTGTTCTCTGCCCCCTTCTTCAGTCATCTTACTACAAAGCTAACATACATTTAAGAGAGAGACACTAAGAAGTCTATTAAAAGTAGGGCTGCAACTATTGATTATCTTCATTGTTGATCAATCTGCTGATGATTTTCGATTAATGATTAATCCATTAATCATTTATTCCATTAAACATCAGAAAAGTCAATTTCCCAAAGCCATGTGTGTCGTCTTCAAACTGCTTCTTTGTCCAAACAACGGCCCAAACACAGAGACAAAGAAGAGAAGCAGCAAATTCTCACATTTAAGAGACTTGACCAGGAGTTCGTTTTACTTTATGCGAAAAATGACTGACACGATTAATCGATTATCAAAATAGTTGGCAATTAATTTTCCATCAATTGATTAATCGATTATTAATCGATTATTCGTTTAATCGTTGCAGCTTTAACTAAAAGCAGCATTTAAGTCAAGTCAGTTTTATCCATATAGCCCAGATTACTTATCACAATTTGCCTCAAGGGGCTTAACGACACATGCATGTGTCAGCACATTGCATCCGATCATCACCCATGACATTGTTCTCATTGACAATATTCTGTTTGCTGTGTTTTTAAATAACCACATCACATTCAGGATGTTTGTCAACAAAGACATATTACTTTGCAGGCCAGCCACCTCCCCGGCAGCGAAGGGACAGTGTGATAAATAATGCGACAGTAATGTAGTGGAAATCAGTCCCACGGACCATCACTCGAACGCTCCGGTGGCTCACAGCCAACCTGCCAGCACGGCTCTATAAATAGCTCTACAGTCAATGCTAATCGAATCCGGTACAGATTCTAATTACTTCATTACAGGTCCAAACGCCAGATAAATACAGGAAGAGGAAGAACCAAATCTGAGCTGAGTAACAAGCGGCTCTTCTGACTGCACACATTTTCAACAACTTGAGAAGAAATGCTTCAAATCTGAACATCAGCTCACAGCATCGAGAAACTGGGCATCATGTGAAGATGAATCCTCTGTATTCTCTGCTAAAGGAGGTTGTGAATGTTCGTATTGGTGCAAAACACAGATGATCCTCCAATACTGTCTGCATTTACACGACTCAGTCTTGTTCACTGAACCATTTAAAAAGGTGGACAGGGAGCAGAATGTCTTGAGGATAACATTTCTTAGAATCCTGACGAAATCCTGGCAGGTGAAAGGGGTGAAAAGCAGAAATCATCCTTCAAGTATCCAAACACAGTGATTTAAATGTACTGTTCTCCAGGCAAGTGATCATTACATGGCAGCAGGCACAAACCAACACCACCATGTTGCACATACAGTAACCTACATTCTCCCCTGTGCTGTAAGACAACACAGTGCTGTTTCTGCTTTTAATTAAAAGCACTTGTTTGCATACCAAGATGGCTGAGTGGTGATGTAATGACACTGAACTGGAAATAGCTGTGTGCAAACAGCATGCCATTTTAATGACATTTACAGGCTAAAAAGGTCAATTAAAGACATTCTTAAGCTCCCCAAACACTAACTCTAATTTATAGCCAACTGTGGCCTATATATTTGGTGACGTAAACCAACAGGTCAGAGCCCAACCCTGCAAGAAGTTGTGATCTAGTCAGAGGCAGTTTGCACAACAGCAACAGTGAATCGCTGTGGCTTTGTGTTTTAAGGTAAACACTGACCCACTTCACAATAACAGAGCCACATGCAGACAAACAGAGAAGACGCAGACAATGATGGGGCGCAGATCTGGTTGTTAGACGCGCATACGGAGCCCAGAGGCGCAGCAAACGCCAGATAATGAGAGTGTATTTCCTGGATGGCAGTACCGCAGGGCGACTATCGGCGAAAACACACAGAATACTCACCGTCCTGCGTGTCGTTCCCGCGGCTGCAGTTGCTGCAAATGTGCTTGATCTCTTTCCCAATGTGACAGTGGATCGTAAAGGGCATGTTGTTGTTGTGATGCGGATGCTGGCCGTGCCCTTTCTTGTTGCTGAGAGACATGATTTTGACCAAGCTGAACGCCTTTTTCTTGGGTTTCTCCACCGCCACGGGCGTGTTTTCTCGGCAGCCCGTGGTAATCCAAGCGCCGTGCATGATGGTGGGCGCGGGATCCACCGTCGGGTAATTGACCGTCTTGAACATCGGGTCGCGAAAACGGGAGCAGCGCGGCGTTACGGCGGTGTGGGTTTAAATTAAAGGGCCCATTAATTGAGTCCTACCTGACCTACGGTACCAGCTTCCATCGACCGCCCCCCACCAAGCCAGTCGCTTCTCCTCACACCTTTACCTGAGATCCCGATATGTGCGGCTACAGCGCAAAAGTCGCTGCTTCGGAGAAAAATACGCACCGCTACCAGATCCAAGTGAGCTAATAATAAAATAGAGGGTGAGTAGTGAATGGCTGTGACTACCTCTCTCTCTCTCTCAGAGCTGTAGACTGCAGTCAGTTGTAGCTAATCCACGATTAGTGGAGCTGAGCAATGGGCGCCTGTGATTGGTTGCACGGTGCGCTCTTCTATAGGCCAGCGAGGACGGATGAAAAGTTGCTCGTCTGTTAACAGGAGTCCTATAACTGTGGGTTGTTGTTTTTTTTTTTTTTAGCAAGTAACATTAGATGACAGATCCTGTCTTTATTGGAAAAACAGCTGCAGAAAAACAACTGAGCAACACCAGGCTGCTAAACCAACAACTGATAAATAATAAATTTCATAAGCATAATATTTGCAAAAACAGTGAGTCATGGTGTGCTTTGGTCTGATCAGCACAGGCCATTATTATTTATTTAGCATAGTTAAATGATTCAAACGGTCTAATCGGAAGGATTTTAGTCAGAGACGAGGTTTATAAAACATAAAGTCAACAGTCGGAAAAATGATGATGCTGTTGCTGGTTTGGCTGTTTTCCGTCAGCCGGTTATTTTAGTGGCCTGTCCTGAGAGTCTTGACTTGTGTGCAAGTAGTCAGCTATGAAGGAGAGCTCTCTGAAAACAATACAGACTTGTGTCTAAAAGGAAGGAGTTGAACTGTTTATTTTAAATGCCAGTGATACACTCAGATGCTTAAGACAATGAATCATAAATCAAATATTCTCATAAAAATTCAGACATTGGTAGAGGTATTTCTAAAAATGTAGCAGTTTCTTGTATCCACAGTTTTTTGTTTGTTTGTTTGTTGGTTGGTTCATTTACATGGCTGATCTACTCCTTAAATATTGAATCAACTCTGCTATGTAAATCCCCAAAGCAAGGTGAAGAAAAGTTAACTGAAAATACTGAGAAACTACTTTCTTTGAAACTCAGAGATAAGTGACTTGGGTTGATTGATTAATGCTGAGTTTCTTTAGGTTTATTCGTAAGAGCAACAGTTCAGAGTGCCAGGTGTTATATTTAAATCTCAACACTCTCTTTACTTTTACAGTGTTGGGATAAAAGTTCCTGGTTAGAAAGTTGCCCTCTAGGTCACAGAAACATGTGCAGCAATTAATAGAACAGTATCACAAAAGGCATCAATAGATAACAATTAAGTGTGCGTCCTCTACATGAATCCACAATCTCACGGATGCAAAACTGATTTGAAAGGCAATAAGATAAAGAAAGGGACACATGAGGTGAATGCAAATAAAATCTATCTAATTTGAGCATAATAACAGACAAGAGCTGAGAGAATTAAAATCAAAGAACAGAAACACAGCAAAGGGACTGTAATCAGTGATCAGAAAGCTCAAAGCTTCAAATGTGAGAGCTCTGCCAAAAGCATTAAATATTCTTTCTTTGCATCACAAACTGCAAATAGCCACTCGCTTGATCCTTGAAGTTACTGAGCACATTTTGGAGTAATTGATAACGTTAACGGCCGGTTAATTAGGCATTAATTATGGAAATGATATCAGACTCCATGGCCTTTCCAATCACGTTTGCTACAAAGCGGTGAACGGTGGTGGGCTGGGGTCGAGCAACTTTGATGTTCCTTCAATGAGCTGCAGCTTATTCCAGTGACATCAAAGCCCTTCTCTGAAATGAGGGACAGAGAAACTTGATTTACTCCCACCACGGTGCAATGCAGCAAGCTGCCCTCAGTTGCCTCTTGCAGCTGCAAAGTTTCACTCTTTTGCATTCATGTGTTAAAAGTTCCAAAAACACAGGAAAGAGCAATTTCGCAGCAGAGAGTCTGTGGTTAACAGGTACAAGTGCAAAAATCTTTGCTCTCTACCGACTCCCATCAGTATACAGAGCTCTTTCTGCCTATAAACTGTAAATTATTTTAAAAAGATCCACAAACATGAATGGCTATAATTGTATTGGCTTCAAAATTGACTAACATTGTATGGGCCATCTTCTTGTTACGCTTGAGGCCACTGAGGCCTTACTCTCCCATTAGATTATTCTCACAAGAAGATAATTTGATTTGAGCTATAAGACAGGTCATTTGTGCAGGAAAGGAATGATCACATGTGGCCATGTGGTTGTGCAACTGTAGTGTCAGGCAGTGCTGATCAGGGCTCCAGCACATCCCAAATTCATGAAAATTAGATTTTAAACTGACTGAAAAGTGGCAACTTGAGTAACACTAATAAAAAAAGTAAACTTTGGTTTAATCCGCTAACAGCAACTCACATTATTTTAATAAAACAATACTCAAAAGACAGATGTTGTTCTCATGCTTACTCTTTGACGGTATGGCTAAAAAAAAAAAAAAAATCTTTGAGCAAATCTTGTTTGAGTCACAATATAAAGTGCAGTGTTTATGATGTACAAATGAGTAATGGTTTTCACCCAGTCGCCCAAATGTAACTCCCACGGCCACAGTTTCATGTCTTTCAGTAAACAGTTATAGAGGCTAAGTCAGACTCCTTCTGCTGGACCCCGTGGGTCCTTATTTCAGAAGAATTTTGTACAGTAGTCAATGGACAAGGACAAATTATTTTTCGATCCTATTTACATTGTGCCTTCATTCTCAAATATTATGTTTATTCTAAAAGATAATTTTACAAATGAAGAAAGTCGCGGTTTGTTGTGAAGATAGTCAAGTACCACTTAGTTTTTGTGAAACTGCTCAGTGAACTGCGTCTCCCGTCTCGCTCTATACATGTCACCAAGGCTAACATGGCTGTAACTTTAGCACAGTTTCTTTTGTTCCTTCAGAGCAAGGGAAAAAGTATTAAAAGAGGTAAAAATCTTTACAAGCATGAGCATGTTGAGAGTCAGTTCTGTGCGGGATCGCTGACAAGATGTGACTTATGTGACGACTGGATGTGTAGTCTTTCTAAATACACACTTTCAAAGTCTTGTACTTCTGCAGTTCTGATAAATTGTGACTTTCTTGACTTGCTACATTATCTTTTAAAGTGACAAACATCATATCTGAGATTGGTGTCACAATTTAAACAGGAACAAAAAACAATTTGTCTTTTTCCACTGACTACCATCCATAATTTTTCCTCAGTAAGGCCTCATGGAACCGAAGTAGAAGGGCAGGACTAAGGCAATCATCAATCATTCTATTAATCAATACCCAGTAAAGGTCTGAATCCAGAGCCAAGCCTGAATGTAGAGCATACAGAGCTACACAGCGGTGCACAAGTGTAGTGTTCTCACAGACCACTTGAGTTACAGCATGCTGAAGGTTATTATGGAATTTTAGCACCATGACACTAAAGATAAACTGCCTACCCCAACTTTAAAACAACAGGAAAGTCTATGTCAGCAGAGTATTCAAAGCCTCACTTCATAGTTGGAAAATTGCTTGAAACTTTTGGGATAACGTATTTACACATCTCAACAAAACACATATAACATATATATAGTCATTTTTTGCCAAGACAACTTTTTCTCTTATTGGTATAAAAACAAAAAAGTAGAAACAAATAATATATGAACCATCAATAAGGTCACGGATGCCAACTGATGCAAACTCCAAATGAATCTGTCTTGTTGTAGGATTGAATACATTTGATGCATTATTCGTACAGTGTATTAGAACATGCATAATGATAAATGCCGTTTAGTTTTGGAACTATTTCAGATACCTGAGACTGCAGGTCGTCGGGTTACCGGCATGAAAATTTAAGTAGGCCAAAACCCCAACATACAGCTTGGAGACTGCAAAAATCAATATTACCATCTCGAAAATCAATTCCAAAAGAAAGCAGGCCGTTGGCAGGAGATATCTTGTAGTTGTTGTTGGCTAATACTACGGTTCAAAAAAGTTCACTATAATACAAGATACAAATTTTTCCTGCCTAAACATGAAACCATGACTAGTGCATGTTTACTTTTTATCTTAACTTAAGCTTTTTTGCTCTCTTTCTGTGCATTGTTGAAATATAAGTTCAGATAAAATAAGAAAATAACACACTTGTATGGGTGCATGAATTTCCTAGGGCCAGTACTCTACATAAAAATGGAATATGACAAGTTGAACATCTGGAAGGAGGACGGTGACAAGGAGGTAAGTTAGGAGTTACAGGGACATCTGTTTGGCTCTCCTTCTTTCCACAGCCTGTCTTGGAGCGGGATCTCTCCTTTTTCCTTGTTTCTGGCATCTTTATCCGAGAAAGACAGATGGATTTGCTTTTCCCTGGATACACATTCAGTCACACACACACATTCAGTCACACACACACACACTCCAATGCCCATGCATGTATGTACTGTATATGCACACCTATACAAAGTGATACACAACCAAAGGCACAAATAACTTACACAGTAAAGGCATAGTGACTTTGACAAACAAATAGACTCCAGCGGGCACACACTCATACACTCAGCGCTTGGGAGACGGACAGCTGTGCAAATATGCCCGGCCCTCATTCTTGGGATCTGAGTGGCGCTCCAACCACAACAGCAAATATTTCCCCTGCTGTCATCTTCTCTATTTTCTCTCCGTTATTCATCGGAAGCGTGCCCAGGAAGTGGCAAGAGAGGTTCAGCGGCTTCCTGGTGACCAGGAACCATCCTTTTTTTTCCCCATTTCCCTCGTCTTCCTCCAGGAGCCAGATGCTGATTGGGGGGAAAAGTGGTGGCGAGGTGGGACCCTACCTGTCCCCTGGGGAAGATGAAATGTAAATTTTGCGACGTGGGCTCATTTGCTGCAGTCTGGAGCTGTCTGATAGGACCTGACTGGAGGCTTATTTGATTAGCTTAATTCCATCCTCGTGTGGACCACCGCAGCAATATTCCTGGAACATTTGTTAGAGCATTAGGCCCACAGTTAATGAACAATTTGTTCCGTTGAGCAACGAACCACACGAGCCATCATGAGCTGTCCGTACACTTTGAAAAGGTTTTGATAGTTGTGACATCTGCCCAAGAAATTAGATTGGAGAACTTGTGACTGTAAAAAAAAGCACAGCCTTATTAATTTTTCTATAGTCAGAAGATGGAAAAATATAGCTTTGTTAATTTCTCTGTGCTTGGATGATGGCTGCATAGACGTGGTATTATCCCAGGTTCCTGCTGTGACTGTTGTCATCTTGTGAATGCATTGCATGTTGTCCACTGCTGTGCATACAATCCACATTCCCTGCTGGGACAACAAATAGTACTTTATCTTTCTGTCAATGTTGCATCTGATGAAGTTTATTGATGAGATGAGGCCTCAAAGCTTCTTATGAGCTCAAACATTACTTGTGACAAAGATATTACGCCCTCACCTCACATGGTGCATCTTTCACATCTCCGTATGTTACATTTTAGCGCAAATCTCCATGTGAGAAACAGCATGAGTCATGTTATTATATAAACAGCAGCGAGAGCATAGCTGTGGAAGCATGTCACAATCCCACACAGACTGTTGTGATTAAATACTAAAATAAATTTGACAAAATATAACTTGTGTTGAGTTTTAAAACATGTATTATTTTGTGTGCAATCACAGACAAGCAGCAAATTATCTTTGTGAGAGGTCGAAACAACCCTCTGTAAATGTGCTACTTTAAGAAAAAATGTACATTTTTGTCAGAAGGAAAGTTCCAATTGTGTTAATAGCAACTGTGAGTGTTATGGTGATGGCATCTCTTTAGAAATTATCCTACACCATCTGTATCTTTTATTATTGAGAATGTGGAGGTTAAGAATTGTATGTAATAGAAAGCTAAAATTTTTTGGTGCCAGAATGCAGTTGAGATGTAACAGGTGTGATTTATGTCTCATGGCTAATGTTTCCTGATTTTGCTTTGTTGTCCCTTGAAAAAAAGGGAAGGACAAATTAATCCAATGATATGGTAACGCATATTATAATGCAGGCTACATTGCATGAAATATTTGAGTGGGAGGCTACATTAATAATAAAATCTGTGGCTAATGAATGAAATGCGATTTAGAAAGTCCAGGTTGAGTAATGCATCCATAAATTTTAAGGTTTTTTTGAGAAGCCAAAACACTTTAGCCCCATTTCTGCGAAGCGGTCTGGTTCATTTCAGTTCAGTTTGTCATAAATTGGAAAGGTGAGTTCAAGTTATGAGTAGTGGTGCTATCAGAACCACTCCAACCCGTTACATTTTCCTCTTTACCCCTCTGTTGAGGTACGGTGCACACTGTCTGGATACTAACAAGTTGAGTTCAAACACTGCAGTCTGTTGATTGGTCCAAAAGAGTCAGAGCAACCAGTCATTTCATCATCAGCTGCTAGTGGTGGTGCTCATCCTTGACATACCTGAGATTGTGCAACATGAATTTGTCCCCCGGGGTCAGACTGTCAATGGCTATTTTTTATGGACACAGTACTAGAAGTATTTAATTGCACCACGTAGGTAAAGTTATCATCACCACAGTAATTTTGTTTGTTTTTATTGATTTTGAGATACACTGTAGAATTACTTCAGTCATGTCACGAATATTTTTCCTCTGGAATGCTGGACAACATTGCATTTAGTTGTGGCAACATTTGAGTCAGGTTAAACTTTTTTTTTTCAGTGTCTCCTACATTGACAGGCCCACTATGACATCAGAACAGTCTCACAACTTCCTTACTGCACCATATAAAAAAAGTGTTTTCAACCATTTGATACCTTCTTTGCTTCATAACTGAAACATTCAGTCATATTTTATCAAACCTTTCATACCATACCACCATGGGGTCTGGCAGTAACTAAAAATAAAACTCATGTTCTCACTCCTTTACCTTTCTCTGTCTACTCTCTTCCATGTCTGCAACTCCTTGCTCTCTCTCTCCTGTTTTTCTCTCTGCCCTTCCTCCTCCGGCCTGCCACGCTCTCATTTGTCACATTTACAATGGAAACATCCAAATTTACAGATGCTATCAATTAATCACCTCCGCTCTAATTACAATCCAATTAACCTCTGTTTCCATGCTTCATGCTGCAGGACGGCCAGCACCCCTCCTTACTCAATCACACTGCTCAAAAAGAGACAGACAGACGGAGCGGGAGGGAGAGTGGAAGGCAGAGTGAGATTTAATGGAATAAAAACTGAGTCAGAAGGAGAGAAAGATACTGTAGATAGACAGATACTCTGTGTCCAAAAGTATATGGACATCTTGTTGACTTTCGAGCTGTTTTCATGCTTTGGGCTGACTTTATTTTGCAGCATTTAAACATATTTTATATTACACTGTGTCTTGTATTTGGTGGCAGCAGTCTAGAGAAGCAGATTTTCTGTTTCAACATGACAGCGCTCCAGTGTACGAAGCAAGACCCATGAAGAATGGTGTTGCAAGTTTGATTTGGAAGAACTTGACTGAATCTTGACTTTTACTCCATCACAGGCATTTGGTATGAACTTGGACTAGGGTATATTATTGTCAACAACAACAGCAAAATAGAAAAAAAGCACAAACTGTGACTAAATAAGAATGATACCATTTAAGAAAAACTAAAACCAAATTGATACAGTATTGCATGGTTAAAACTACAAAATATAAAATTGAAATGAATTTCATTTCATTTCAATTTTAAATTTGTTCAGTAATCATTTCCATTCACTATTATTTTTCAACACAGAGTTCACGATTAAATAAAATTTGTTGCAGCATATCTTACCACATCGTACGAATGTATTAGATA
>JAPZDX010000004.1:14309458-14320823 GCA_029783625.1 Naso annulatus | reverse complement strand
TAATGATGTTATTGTAACTTCAAAAATAAGGCCCGAATTGTAATAAATCAGAATTTTACTGTATTCAGGTTGAAATCTTAATTTGATAGTGTTACTCTTCTTTCCTTCACCGCCAGTCGCCAGGTTAATTGTTACATTAGAGCGGATTTCAGTGCTTAGGTACTTGTGCCTGTCTGTCTGTCTATCTGCCTGTCTGTTTATCTCTCTCTCCCTTTCTGTCTGTCTGTCTCTCTCTCTGTCACCTGCCTCGTGCTGCACAGCGTACACTTCAAGCACTGAAATTCAGCGAGGCACGTGATACTGTGGAAGACAGCCTTTGTAGGAGGGGACAAGGCACATGTACCGGCCGCAAACACAACACACACACAAACAGCTACACGCTCACACATTGCCTCTCCCAGATTACTTGAACTATCAGGAGCTTTAAGAGGATTTCACAATGGGAGTGTGCTGCACTTGAATCTCATGCACCTGATGGCTATTGATCCATTATAAGCTTGCCCACAGACAAACATGCCAAGCAGGCGCTGTTGTTACTTTTTGTCATTGTAAACAAGCTTGTGACCTTGCTCCTTCAATTTTTTAGTGTTCTCAGATGTTACTCTGTCACAGCGTGCGCCTTTGAGTTCAAGTCTGCAGTACAGAAACTTTAAAATAGCACAGCCCCGATCTGTCTGCATCACAAGATTGAGTTATCAGACAGAGAGCAACCAAACAGTAATTCACGCCTTTTTAAAGAGGAATGAATGCAGGAATATGAAGGAAAAAGAATGTCACAATTTGCCATCAAAGCCTGCCATTGAAACAGATGTGTCTGTAAACAGTGTACTCTAGCTGCTGGGCTTATTAGCAATGCTGATATGAGTGGAAGATTAGAAGGGTGGCGTTGTCTGTAATGGAGGAGACAGAGATGTGTAGGTTGATAAGCAAAAGGTTGCAATCAGCAGGCTGTCATGTGAGAAAACGGGATTTTATCAGGAAGGTACTGCATCAGGTTTGCATTTGATGGTTAATCTTTACCTGTTATCTCTAATAATACTTAAAATAATTCTTACTGTATGTCACAACACTTGTTTTATGTTTCCCTTTTAGTCAAGATGCAAAATACTGGTCAGTGTCACTTTACTCTTAGTCATTGTTTATCAATCCATCCTCAAAAGGAAGTGATAGTTTATCAAGATTTGTCCATATGTATTTAAAAGGTAAAATGCAAGATGGTGAAGTGTTACACCAAATGTTATATTTTACAGAGTGCACATTTAATATTTTGTGTACCCCTAATATTTGTAGCTCTTAGACATATTACTGGGAGGTAAGATTACGAAGTATTCCAAAAGGAAAAGGACATAAGCTCACACGCTGGATAATTAATGTATTCAGTAAACCAAATTTTGCACATTCTATGAATAATTCCAACATTTTCAATAATGTAGTAGTGCTAAATAGTACATGGTATCATTAAGAATATTTTTTGATTCTTAAATATTTGTGGTTCAGAAATCACTAATGGTGATCACAAATCTATAAAATAAAATAAATAATAGTTACATCCTGTTCAACCACCTTGCTGTTACTGAGCTGACAAGTGCATCAGCGGCTTCTGTATTTATCTGCTGTGACTGCAGACTTGTTTTGGAGAGGGGGCAAATCATTCTCCGTGCCGAATGAAGGATAAGCTTGTGGATTTTTGCCCCGAGTCCAGTTTTGATTTGGTAATTATGTGTGCATTATGTTTGCAGCCTTGACAAATGGAGTTCTGCAGTTTCCTGCTCAAGGCTGCATATGGACTCATTTCTTTTAAGTTTATGTGAACAAAAGCTGACTCGTGTGCCGCGTTTGATTTATACTTTCTATTCTCTCTCACAGCTAAAGGAAAAGAAATAGATTTATCACCACATTATGAACGTAATGGAACAAAATATCACACATTTAAGTTCATACTTTTGCATCTTTTGCAGTTTTCGTCTCCTTCCCAGATGTAGCCATTTCTCTGAGGAAACTACAAGCAGCACACCTGACTGACAATTGTGGGAAATGGTGTTTTTTTAATGTCTTAGCACATTTTAATTAAGGCTGACATTAGCTAATTCACAACATGCATTGCAAGGCCCTCTGGGTCTGGCTCGGCTGTTTCATTTGCTGGTGTTGAGCCAATGTGTCTGTGATTAAAAGATCAGCAAAGCTTCAACCACATCTGGACACTGGTGGGACTTGCCGGCTGCTGGGCTATCATTACAGATGATGACCTGATGACAGCGAATGTAAAGCACCATTTAGATGGAGGCAGGACCTCTTAACAGTCTTTTTTTGTATGCTGCGCCTTTTTCTTTCATCTGCCTTTTATCCTTTTGTGTCCTCCTGGACTGAGCCAGCAAGCCTTCCGTTTCCACATGCAGAAACTTCCTGCTGCTTGGAGAATTAAAGGCTGTGCAGATCTCTTTGAAGCATTTTTTTTTTGAGAGGGAAAGAGGCACTTTTCAAGAAGCCACATTTGAGACATGACCAAAAGCCCAACATGAGACATGAGACACATCCTTTATGTGCTATATAGATCTGAAGCTACACGCCTGACGTGTGGTGGCAAAAATTTTAATTGCTCCAGAGAGCTCAAGCTGTTGAGTCATCAAGCTGTTATTCAAATAACGAGTTTTGCAATGTAAATATGTCAGACACATAATCAGCTGTTTTACATCACTTCAGATGCTAAACTGTTTCATGTCTTTCAGTTTTTCTATGCGTGTGTGTGTGTGTGTGTGCGTGTGTGTGTGTGTGTGTGTGTGTGTTTGAGATGAAAGAGCAAAACACTGAAATGGAAAGATAGACAGAGGAGGAGGAGGAAGTGAAGATGATTTTTGGCAGAGAGACACACAGTGGGGAGCAGGCTGCTGTCTCCTTGTCCGATGCCCTTGGAGTGCAGCGTTGTGGTGTGAACTCCCATAAGACCTCTCTTTGTTTTCAGTAGGTGAGGCCCGGCAGAGTGCAACCGTGCACTTACACCTGAAGCCATCAGCAGCAGAGGGAATAACACTTTTATACTGCACGATGCCTTCTACTCTCATCCCCACGATGTTTCTGGCCACAAACAGAGCAAGAGGTCCTCCTGGAGATGCTGCACGCCTTCACACGAATTCGAAGAAACCAACTGTCAATCAACGGCGGTCCAAAAAAGGAAAAGACAAACCTGCATGTGCAGATACACAAATGGCAACTTGAATGTCAGATTTTCATCTTGGTGGAATGCACAGTTTGACATTTGCATCAAAGGAATGCGCGATGTCTTGCAAAATTAAAAAGCAGCTGTGTTCATTATTGAGATTAGTTTAGGCGCTGCCACACAAGGTACAATGAAATATTGATCAGGTCGATGTCAGAAAATCAATACCTGATTAATTACACTCTGGTCGACAGACTGTAATTGACAAAGCTGTTATATTTTGTTTTATTTGCATATCACCGTTTGTTACAGTGACAAGTAGTATATGAGTAAAAAGCTTGTAGCTAAGACATAATATCAGCCCAAAAGCGATGTGTCCTACATCCTGTGTCCCACATCTTTCTCTCTGAGGAGCAGGGATAGATAACACACAGGACTGAGACTGGCAGGCAAGAAAGAGGGAACGGTGATGGCCACTGCTGTGAACCAGAGCATGTGAGCAGAGAGAATTTACGCTCCTCACTCATATGTTCGGCTGTGGACACAACGACATCCCGACAAAGCATGCAGTGCGACAGCAAACGTTTTCATGATATTTATTAGACCTTATAACAGCTAGGACTCTTAGATTGTTTTGGGATGAATTTGCTTGCCAAAACATGTTCAAAAACTGTTTAAAAAACCCACTAAAATTCACTACACAATTTTTATCTTTATTTCCAAGGCTCCAAAGTGTAGTCCACCAATTTTTCTTTAGTCTAGGAGAAAGGCCCTGATTTTTTTTATTTAATGTGCTTAATATATGATTAAAAAAAAAGAGCTGCAAGATTCTTTTTTTAATTCATTCAAGTTAGAGGAAGGGTAATGTTGGCTGACTTAGCTGTCAGGAGTCTGTGGTGCACTCGCTCTTAAGGCCGAACAGTGCTGAAGTATTAACAAAGATCAGGGTAATTTTATACTTGGAAGTCAAACTTCCTTGGCTGAATGTGTCTATAAGCAACTTTTTGCAACACTGCATCCAGTTGTTCATGGCTTTTACCAGTCTGAAACATTATGGCAAGCATGTATCCAGAGATGGCGTAGCCCCTCCTGTGCAGTTCCAATACAGCATCAACTCACCATAGCTTATTGTAATCAGATAAACAATTCAAGTGCATGTTCAAATGTCTTATTTTTCCTTTGAAATTATCGCTTTGGTGCTTCTCCATGGCCAGACTGGTCTTTTGTAGAACACAGCTTTTTTTCTTGTCTGCGAATTTGGTCGGCTGCCAAACACTTAACTTCTCTGTTTCTATTTCCACTGCACCCTGCCCATTTCTCTGCCTTGTTCTTTACCTGTCACACTGTGCACACTCACTTCATAGCTGAGTTGGATCAGTGAAAGCTAGAATACTAACAGGCAAGAGAGAGAGAGAGAGAGAGAGAGAGAGAGAGAGAGAGAGGAAGAGGGAGCCATGAAAGGGGAACAGAAGGCATGTTAGTGTCCTGGTAGCATGGAAGAGTGCTGGACTTTGGCATCCATCTGTCACTTTCTTGCACCCTCTCTGGCACTGACGGGTCATGGCAACGGCAGCCTGTGACTGATGACTAATCTTCCCCTGGTAATGAATGAGACACCACCCCCTGAATGCCAAGAGGGTGCTGATGGTGAGGGTTGTTGCCTCACTGGCAACACAGAAATCATATGATGAATGGCATGCAGGCATGATATCCCCTGTCTGTGCCAAGCAAATGTAGCTACCAGCTCAGGAGAATCTCTGGTGAGATTTTCATGAATAACGGTCTGAAAGCATTGACATTCAGTGCATTTATATATTCTGCTCATTTCCTCCTCTCCTCTGTTTTACTGCATGTGAGGGAGACAGGAAAGAAGGAGAGCATCAATGAGTCAATATGTAAAAAATTAGATTGTGCAGGCTTTAATGATGGAAACATGCAACGTGTAGGTGGAACGGAAAAGGACAGCATGGATGATGGATGCACTGAGGGGATCTCTGCAGCCGCCCCAGCCAAATCGTCTTGACTGTGTGTTGAGTAGCTGAGACCTGTCTTATCTTCACCTCATAATGCGCAGGCGTGATCCTATCTGAGCCCCGCAAAAAAAGCTTTTACCATCTGAACTAGACGTCGTGCGCGCTGCTCCTCGTGTGGCGCTCAAACGAAAACATTTGAGGAATATTTTTGCAGATCGTATGCAAATCCAGCCGGAACATGACGCTTTCTGTGACAGCTGATGTATCCGAACAACACAATTCAACCTGTGGATAGTGTGGAGCGCGTCTGTGGCCACCGGCCAGTCTGAGCTATCTGGGACGCTCTGCCTCCAGCCCGCTTGTGCGCGTCTTTTACCGTTGGCCCCGGTCTGTGTCGGCGCGGGATCCGGTGTTCCTGTTTGACCCAAGCTGTGAGCAGGTATTCAGTTTATGAATGGCACTGACATGGAGGAAATACCGTTTCAGAAAGTCAAAACCAGGCGGAAGAGAAGTCACTGTCCACCGGGCGTCCCCTTGACCACCATCGTGTGCGAGGACGAGTTCGACTGCAAGGAGCTCGAGTCCCTCTTCCAGAACTACAACCTGAAGCTGGAGCAGACGTCCACGCTCAAAGCCCTCGCTGTCCTCATCTTTATGTCCTCGACGCTGGCCGTGGTGGAGTTGCTGTCCGGCCCCAGCCTCACCATTTCCAAGGGGTCCCATCCGGTTCACTGTGTCATCTTCGTCTCCCTGTTCATCGTAACTAATGTCAAGTACCTGCAAGTGACTCAGCTCCAACAGATTGTCAACCTGACGCTGCTCTTCGGCTTCACTTTCTCTTTCCTCTGCTGTCCCTTCTCGCTGGGCGCGATGGGGATGGAGCCCCCGACGTCCCCGGAGCAAGGCATGTGGCAGCTCATCCTGGTCACCTTCGTCGCCTATGCGCTCCTGCCCGTGCGGACACTCTTGGCTGTCGTGTTGGGAATAATGGTCTCCATCTCGCATTTGATTGTGACGGCCACTTCTGTCACGGTGAAAACACAGAAACTATGGAGAACGGTACGTACATGAATTACATTGGTCTGTATGTTAAATTTATATATTTGCCACGAATAGCCCGATAATCAGCATAATTTAAGATTCATCTGCACACACCTACAGTATAGCAAGGTATAATGTAGGCCCATGCAGTGGGACACACTATTTTGAGTTCAGTTCAGCACCAAGGACAGCTCCCTGGTGTTACACTTGATGGGATTTGTTCAGGCTTTGATCAAATTTGACAAAAGTGTAATTTCTGCCAGGACCTGTTTTGGTTCCAGAAAAGACTAACTCATGTCAACCACAAAGAATTTTAAATCAGAAGCTTGACTTTAACTTCTGCTGGCATGTGGCGGACAGACACAAAGTGAGACTATGAATTTGTGCTTGAGTGCTTTCTTTCACTTTGCCTAAACACCATTTTGGGTTATTGTATAGGCTGTAGCTGCTGGTGTTGATACAAACCTGAAGGCCCCTAAAAGAAAACAAACAGAGGAAAGAAAATGTCTGAGCAAAGCTGTCTGTGTGTTTCCCTGGGGATATGATTCAGCCCCAAAGGAGCTGGCTGGGAATAAAGAAGCAGAGTGACATCCTGCTAGCACCAGAAGTAGGGCAAACAGAGGGGCACACCCCCCCCTCACACACACAAACACACATGCAAACACACACATATGCTTTACCACACTATATTCCTTCAGTTATGAAAAGGAGGGCAAAGTCCTTCATTGCCATTTCCTGAGCTGAAATAGAAATTGCTACGCCGCTCTCTATACATTTATGTCTTTTCATCTTTTTCTGTCATAATGAAACATCCACACTCACACTCTTGCACACACACTCACTCACATTTCAGACTGTCATCAGGTGTGAGAAAGAAGATATGTCACATCTGTCAAACCCTCCAGGGGTAATGGAACATTTCTTCCCCCGTGCAGCATATGACAGGAAGATTGTGCATTTCTCAGGAGCGAAAAAAAAAAAATTGAGACGCGATCAGTTCATCACGCCCTCGGATGATGACAGCGTGTTTGCCGAGGAGATTGTTTTCCTGTATGTAGGCTATGAGATACCTGCGTAGCCATGTGAAGGACGGTGTTAGCTGGACTACCAGAGATAGCTAATCCATTAAGCTTAGAGATGAGCTGTGTGGCATGACCCCACACAGCCCCGGCTTGCACCAACCACCCACCTAGGTCCCAGGCTCTCAGCCTGCATGTCTGTCTGCTTTCATGGCTCGGCCTGCCTGAAACATCTTATTACTGAAGCAAATGTTGTGGAGAACATAACTTGAATGAAATAGGTTATTTCCAGCTCCCTGCTACTCAACAGTGAGTCTTGTTATGTACTGTCAGGAACATAGAGTTCATTCGGTTTTTTTCCCACCTTTTATTGATACATCAGAGAGTTTGGAATCATATGGCATCAGTTTACAACCTTGCATGTCTATTTAAAGCTTGATTTCTACAAATAAAATAACACTAAACAGTCATTATATTAGAGTGCAATTTAAAGTGTATTCACACTATATAAATACTGTGCAATGATGCTATAAACAATGTAACCAAGCAAGTCAAGGGAGTCTTATGCTTTGTTGCCCATAAAACATGATGGAATTTAATTAAAGGTTGTAATTTCCTGATTTGTAAACCATAGGGAGCTCTGTCTAATACTGGTGGTGAGTGGGTAAGAGTGAGTAAAGCACAATAAGGTCAGTTATTGCCGTCTGAAGGCAAATTTGGGTTATCACTACCGATCTGCAGAGGAGTTAGTGTTTTACACCACTCCACTCAGATGTCCACATTTACTCACTCGAGGCTGTAAAGTAACTTGAGCATCGTTTGAACGTGTTGACGCTCGCCAGCGCTGCTGCCAAGCACAAAGACAGACTGCTGCTGCCAAAAACAGTCTTTTCAAGGCAATCCATTATTCACTGGACTGGGAAACATGCCTGTCTGCAGTGATAGAAGTTTGTTAAATCTGAGAAGTTTTGTGTACAGTATATCATCTGAAGCTTCGACAGTGTATTTACGATACTCGCTGGAAAATAAATGCCCTTAAGTGAAAGTCTATTTTTTTACAGTGAAGCAAAATTTGTAATAGCTTTTCTTGAGGTCAAACACACTCTGTCATTGACTCTAGCTTTTTAAAACCCTTATAATGAATGACCTAAGATATGAGGAGAATGAATTCTTTCATTCTTACAAACATATAATTAATGCCCAGGGTGAGAGTTACTATAGTACACTTTAGAAGTGAATAGAGGACCTTGTTTGGTTTGTGTACAAAGTCATCGTCAGCCAGACTCAGTCAAGTAGAAAAAAAAAGCTCCTTTATTTTGTGTCCAGCGCAAGGTTGAAGCAGTCATGCTGTGATGGATGAAACAGAGAACTGATTCAAACATTTTAATGTCACAGACCCCAGAAAAAAGAGAAATATTAGGCCCCATCACCTTCTCACCCATCTCACATAGAAAGCCGTCATATGTTTGGATTTACATTTAAATCGTTTTTTTACATTATGCATGAGAGATTCAAAGCAGTAAAAGTAATAAACTGTGCATACTCTAAATGTAATCATTCATAATTGAATAGATTATAGTAAATGTGTTTAATTCAGTTCAGTACAACTTAGTTTATCCTTCATGGGCAAGAAGCTTGCCAAGCAGCACATACATAACAATAGATATAACAAGATACATACACACACACACACACAAACACACACATACAGGATTGTACAGCTATCTTTATGGGGCCCCGTCATTGACATTATGCATTCCTTAATCTAACATTAACCACACCAACTGAATTCCTAAGCTTGACCCTCATCCTACTCCTAACCATAACCTAATACTAACCCTTACCTGGAAAACAACATTAATTTAAAGTTGTGGGGCCCGAAAAAGCTGGTTAGACCCCACAAGCATAGTGGGCTCTCTTTGGACCTCACAAGTATTGTGAAACATGACCACACACACACACACACACAATACAAATGAGAAGACTAGTTGAATTCTACTTAAGCCACCATATGGGGTCCCTTAACCCCAGTTTTAAGACCCCAGTATTAGGACAAACTTTCATGCAACTGGTTATGAGTATTTGAGTACTTGCTTATTTATGTGCATATATTTTTATGTGCATACACAGACAAAAAGGTACAACCAGTCTATCAACTGAATAACATACAAGATCTGATTATTGAGGACACATATGTAAAACTATGAATTCACTTTTCATTCATCATTGTAAAGCACATGTTTGTGTAAAGTGACACACTAAAAACACATAAGACTGAATGCAAACACAAATGATGAAATATTCAGTACATTCACAGCGTCTCCCAATGATTTCTTGACATTGTACGTGTCTCTAACAACTCTACTAAAGAATTAAAACACTGTGTTTTGTGGTCTTTCTCTATTTGCAGTTGGTTGCCAACACGGTGCTGTTCACCAGTGTCAACCTGTCAGGGTTGTTTGTGCGCATCCTGACAGAACGAGCCCAGAGGAAGGCCTTCCTGCAGGCTCGCAACTGCATCGAGGAGAGACTCCGCATGGAGGACGAAAACGAGAAACAGGTACGGGCATCTGTATGCGTCTGTATCTATTGGTAAAATTAGATGAGAGTCTAGTTTGTTTGTTTTTTTCTTCTTCCACGCGCCCCCCACCCCCCCTCCTGTGCCGTGAGTCATTTCAACACATTATTCATTTCTGTTAGCTTTCATGCCTTTATGTCTAGCACATTTCTTATCGCTACTAACACTCTGTCCTATGATAACTTTGACTGTATAAATGTATATTTAAACTTTATCTTTTTTCTCTCTCTTTCACACTCGCGCACACACATTTAGGAGCGCCTACTAATGAGTTTGTTGCCCAGGAACGTAGCTATGGAGATGAAAGAGGATTTCCTGAAGCCCCCAGAAAGGATCTTTCACAAAATCTACATCCAGCGCCATGACAATGTCATGTAGGATCCTAACATAAACACAACACGACTGCAGACCAGTCATGTAGAGCTTCTTAGCTGTGTTCTTAGCTGACCTAACCAATACAGCTTTATAATAAAACTATATTCTCCTCATGGAAGAATTTCCAGAGAGAAATAGTGACATTAATGCTGTCTCCATGCATTATGGTGCATGCTAAAACTGAATGGAATAACTTGACCAAACATGTTTGAAAAGAACACTGAGGGCTAAACAATGCAGTGTGATCTGACCCAACAGTGTCCCGAAACATTAATACTGCCGTAAGCTGTGAAAAGTGAAAAATTTAATTTTTCACGTTGAATATCAAAGGTTAGCCCCTGACTCACCTCTTTATTGTCAGTCCAGAAAAGTCAGAAGACATTCAAATCCCACTTACCATTTCTTTAATATGGGTGGCAAATTTTGGAGCAGTGACAGAGGAATGCTGCACGGCAACAAGGAACTAACTATCCCAAATCTGGTCGTATTTTTGCTTTGCTAAGGCTTATATGCCGGTGGTGCATATGCCAAATTCTGGGCTGTCATAGCCCCAAGGGGAAACGAGGCTTTTGGAGTTTGGGATCTCAGTGGGAAACAGAAAAGCAGGTTAAGCAATGCTTAGAGAGGAGATTCCTCTGACACTTTGCAATGTCCTGCCCAGCAGCTTCCAAAAGTTTGGGAGCAATGTGTTCTGTCTTAAGATCATTACTTTTTGCTAGACGTTTATAACTACCACTTACACATTATCTCACAATGGGAACTGCATAATTTCTAGTTGTAAAAAGTACAGTAAGTAATAGATATTATCTCTCTGTAATCCAGTGTCTTTAAGAAATTACAGTAGCTTTTTTTCCAGGAGACAAATTAAAGCTGGGCTTGGAGAAGAAGTCATGGCAAACCATGACCGTTCAATGAATCCTCGACTTCTTGCCTTCTTTCTTCATCTTGTCTTCCTTCCAGACATTTTTACTTCACCCCCTCCTCCAGGATACAAACCTGCTGTCAGTTAGACTCAAGCATTTGAAATATAGTAAAAAAAACAGTATCATCAGCAAAATGGATCAAAAATAAAAGTACTCATAATACAGTATAGTCGCACCTGACTGTGTTATTTTACTATTTATTAGATTACTGTATTATGTTTACAGTACATTCACATGTGAGCAGCATTTTAATGCAGTAGCTGGTCAAGGTGGAGCTTAAATTGCTACTTTATGTACCATTT
>JAPZDX010000004.1:14201486-14212591 GCA_029783625.1 Naso annulatus | reverse complement strand
TTTGTTGCAGAGAAAATTGTACTGTTTGTTTAAATGACTTCATTTAGTAGTATTTACTTCCTATATCTCGTTAAAACTGATGATTGACACCTGTCTTCATTTTGATAAAGGTTAGAGGACTGTGAAAAAAAGCCCAAAGGAGCAAAGACAACAATTATTCTAATTACTGAATAATCTGCCGATTATTTTCTCAATAAAAAAATGTTTTGCCTTGTGTATGAGCAGGTTAGAAAATAAAAAAAAATGTCCATAACCATTTTCCAGAGGCCCAACATCACTTGCTCTTAATACTTTTATTTTCTGACCTTCCTTTCAAAACGTAAATATGTTCAGTTTACAATGATCTAAAATTTTAAAAATGGGGCAAATATTCATGTCATTTTTAGCCTTTACTCCCTGAAAATCTACTTTTAGGATCAATTACTTAACTAGTTTCTATTTAATTAGCTGTTGGTAGAAAAATCAGTTATTCTACCAATTATTTCAACTCTGGCTTTATCAAAATCTGATATATTCTATCCTATAAATATACTCAAATTCTGTCAATAAAACAAACCAAATCCAACATTCTGACTGAGACGAACAACTCTATGTCAAATATTTAAATAACTGATTTAGCCTTTTTATGTATAACATTTGTGGGAGATCAGGGATCACTGGAGTCTTATAAATGATTCACATTTCACAGAAGCACAACCACACACTCTATACAACAGACACACATTCCTAGAGCTGCAGAAGTTTCCACCGTCCTTCTTAAATGACTCCAACTGTTTGTTGTGATTAAAACGATCCAGTCAAGAATGTGTCCATCAACGGTGGTCCTCAGTGACTGTGGGCTAACACTTTGAAGGGGGCCAGAGAGGGAGCCATAAACCAGGGACAGTGCAGCCACAGCTTAAATCAACCCTCAGAGCGGAATGAAAGAGGCCATGTGTATGAAGAGGTCATCACTCGGGGAAACAGGGCTGGGTGTTCTGTGACTGCGTGTGTATTGGTGGAGGTGGTGGGAGCGGGGGGGAAAGGTCCTCGGGTATTGTTAGAACTAATGGCGGGGTTAGTCTATTTCCCCTGAGACTCTGAGGAAAAACTGTTGACTAATGGGAAATTAATGAACAGGTCGACCACAACTTTGGCTCTGTGTATCTTCAGGGCAGAGGCATGGGAAGAAGGCTCAGTAATGTTTTGGAGATGGGACGAGTATTTAACCAACACTTAACCTCCATGTGACCCATGAGTGAGAAAACATGCTACTTATTTAATTTGGTGCTTCAATCATCAGTTTAAAGATCTGTTTCAAAGGAATTTTTGATGGAAAGTTTGAAACTTGAGGCAACACTTTTGTGCCAAATTTGATTTAAGATTGATATCACCCTCATGTCTGTGTGGTAAAAATCAAGCTAATGTTACTGCTAGTAGCTAATTAGCTTGGTTTTCCATAGGTAATCAGATCGCCTACAAGCACATCTAAAGCTCACTAATTAGCACATTATGTCATGACATTTGACATTTATCAAGTATAAAACCAAAGCACAAGAAAAAACACATTGTGGTGTTTTACATCAAGTAAAACAAAACGTTTGTATTGCTGGTAGACTGAGTTTGTTTCTAGTCTTTAGTTTCGAGTATATATGCTACGCTAAGCCAACCAGCTGCTGGCATTAGCTTAATAATTAAGAAACAGACAGGAGAGAGACGACAAACTGCACTGCATTGACATGTTGTGAAAGCACCAATAATAGTCCACACAGTATTGCAGCAATATCTATCACTTGGTCAAATATATTGTAAGATTTGATTTTGTTCATAATGCCTGGCCCAGTTTACAGCCCTGCTTTTTATGGTATTCTTACTTTCACTTGTTTTCCAATATTATATTTTCAAACAAGGAAGGAAACCCTGTCTTTGCATTTTATTTTGATCACATGCAATTTGTTTAAGAAAAGTGTATCTCAAATGTGGCTTGGAACATGTAGCCCATATTTTACAATATACAGATATATACAGATATAGCTATATATAGTGTATCTTAATTCTCAAAGCTGCGGTTTTTTTCTAACTAGCAAACGAGCTAACGTTAGCTGTAGCATGAGACTTGGTGGGAAGCAACTCCGCTGCGGCATTCCCTCCCTCTTCTTGCTCCGGCTCGTGTTTTACTTCGTTTGCTGTCGCTCTCTTTTTTAAGTCCATCTCAGTTTGAGCTTGAACTGGCTGATGGTGTTCCTTGCTGACACCTCTGTCGGCAGAGGCAAGTCAGAGCGTAAGGCACGAACAGCTAATCAACTCCTCCCGACTGTCACCTGTCGCTAAGAAGCGCAGCGTAGACTGGCCAATCAGGACAGAAAGTACAGAGAGCATCACTGATCAGGAAAACAGAACGGGAGTGATTGGATTTTTACTAGGGCCCGACTGATATGGGATTTTTGGGACCGATCCCAATATCGATATTAGGGCGTAAGAAAATTCCAATATCCGATACATCTGCCGATATTCTATATATAATATTTTGATTGTGTTTATCAAATACATGCGACTAATTCACATAATGGAAGCAGGATTTCTAACAAATTTTATTCACATCAGAGCACTGAACAGTGAACACTTATTACCAATTAATTAATGGACCGCCCTCTGCTGGACAAACTACATGATTACAGTTTTTAAAATTCCTAGTCCAAGAATTTTTTCCAGCCTTAAAAAACTGTTTTCATATTGGCACTGTGAAAAAAATATGCTGATACTAATATACTGGCAATAGGCCAACACTGGCCAATAATATCGGCATACTGATGTATCGCTTGGCCCTAATTTTCACCAATCCTAAATCCAGAGGCATGGGAGAACACAGAGATCCCCTGATACTCTTAGACCATGTCACTTGCCAATAGCTGTCTAAGGGTGTTATTGCATTTTTTCCAAATAGAACCCAAAAAAGTTATTGATGTTTGCCCCAGAATTACCAACTGCAGCTTTAATGAATACACCAAGATTTGATTTATGGTCTATATTGCCATGCCCTGATTCCAACAAATTTAAATGAGACACAGATGCACAAAACTAGCGAATAGGTCAGATTACAAAACAAATTATAAAAACTTCCAAATATCAACTTGAGGCCTCAGCAACTGCAGCAAACAACATCCTTTTCCTACCAGGCCTCTCACTTCTTCCACTCATCTATCAGGAGCGACCTGTCCCAGCACGCACTAAACATAATTGGTCTTTAATTTGCACTGACTGCTTTTGTTCCTGGTTTGAGGCGCAGCATTAGCCCACAAAGACAGAATAAGCAGTGCCGAGGAACTCAAATCCCAAGCCCACCCATGGCACTGTGAGAGCAAGGCTGGTAGAGGAGCGGGGCAGGTTGAGAGATTTGAAAAAATGGGTTGCCAGGTTTACTGTGGGCAAGCTGCAACAGGCTTGCTAAGGTCAGGATGTTGGGGGATTAGGGTGTGTCTGGCTCCCCCAGCTCCAACCCCTGCAGGTAAGAGCTTGACTAGGCTGTGTGGGTGCTGTCAGCCACGTTCACACATGCATGACCATCACTTGGGACTGGCTCCAAATGCCTCTCTTTCAATTACCCAGAACTCGGAGAATAAATTAATCAAACATTCTGTTTGTGATAACAGAAAAGCAGAGAAGACAAAGCGGGAAGGCATAACACGGTGCCAGGATAGAGCCTGTTTCTATTTCAGGAGCCGCACCCTTCACCTGGCTCACACTGTGTGGAATCTTCCATTTTGTACAAGCAGGTGAACCACAAGATGAAAGCATATGGCATCATGTAATAGGGCATAAAATGCCAAGAGAACTGTCTCAAAATCCAGACGTTAATCAGTCAGACCCTTGGGGTTAAATCATGGCCTAATCATGTGAACAGTGACCTCATATTTGTTTTCATATTTGAGTCTATTGTGGCGACAACTGTTGGCAGAAACTCTGCATGCTTGTCTGGCGCAAACTGTCTGCCGAGCCTTGGGTTGAGCCACAGGAACCGAATCCATTGACGTGAAAGTTTGTTTGTATGCGATTAGGCTGGTTGCTACATGCCTACACACTCCCTGCCTATAATTCCCATGAAGTGATTTTAATGTGGCCATCATGGTCGTGCAGATTGCTTTTACATAACTGTTAGAAACCCATGATGGGAAAATACAGCTATGGGAAGTCTTGTTTAAATGGTGGAAGGAAATGAAAGGGAATGGACAGCGTCAGTCATGGGATGTGGATGTAAGTGCTGTGGTGATGACCACAAAAGACTTTCAGCTTTAATATTTGGGCTGTGTTTTTATTAATCAAAGCTCTCATTCTTCTTTTATGCAATGGTAAGTCTGAAAAATTGTCAAAATAATGACAAATTCTTGTTACAATTTACGTTCACAACCAAATCTCCCCAGAAAGAAGAAAAAATAAGAGAGTTAAAGGTCTTTGGAAAACTTCAAACTATCACCTCGGAGAATCTTGTTGACTGAACATGCAGAGATACCACGTGGTAACAAAGCCATTACACTATTGGTTCACAAGCCTTTGGCTATCTTGGACAGCTACACAAAACAATCATTTCAAACGTGACAGAGATTTTTAAATAATTCTCAATCACAATCATTTTTAGGGGAAAAGGCAATACTTTTATTCAGCACCTTTCTAGAAAACTCTGGAAGTATTCATTTTTTTTAATTACTCATCTACATATTTTAAAAATATATCCTTTAAATGTGCCTAATTGATCGAATTATTTTTAAACCCACAGGTTAGTACGTGATGCAAAGAGTCTTTAAATCGTTTAA
This sequence comes from Naso annulatus, assembly GCA_029783625.1. Taxonomy (NCBI): domain Eukaryota; kingdom Metazoa; phylum Chordata; class Actinopteri; order Acanthuriformes; family Acanthuridae; genus Naso; species Naso annulatus. The sequence goes on along the minus strand of JAPZDX010000004.1, from coordinate 14,207,804 downwards.
AGAAATCTAACACACCCACAAATATTACGTCTGCACACATTCGAAAGCAATCAAGGCGTCCCTTCCCCCATTTACGCGCTAGAAATTACACTGAATTGCTTCTGTTGGCACCAGCTTTTAGTTTATGATTGACATGTTGTGGCAACAGCCTCCATTTTGTGACAACTTAAATACTATTTTACCTCCACTGAAAAAGAGATGTGTCTGAAATGAAAAACGATTGCACTGATAGGAGGTAAAGAAAACACTTTCTCTAACAGGACCGAACCCCTTGTTACACATCAACGCAAATGTTATCTGTTGCAGACTGCATCGCTGCTTTAGCTTAGCGCTCGAACTCAAAGTGGGGCGATAAAGCTCAACCAACCCAGCGTGTAGGAACTGGCTTTGGTTCTATGGAAAAAGCAGCTACACATATTTTACGACACTGTCTCTTTGGGAGACTCTGGACAGATTAATGATCTCCTAAGCTGTCTGTCTGCAAACCTGAGTAACACCTAAAGTGCCATAAATGCTTCAGGAAGTCTGGCTGCTGGCGGGCGGACTGCGGGACTTAAATGTTCCTTTTCTACTTAAAACATTTCACTAAATTTAGGCTACTTGTTCCTATTAGCTTGATTTTTTTTGTTTGTCCAGCTCATGAAAAGAACTATTCATGCCTGTTTACCACGCCATCAGATGACAGGAGCTGCACAACCAGAACAGACTTGTTTCTTGTTTTTTTGCCCTTGTCCTCTGGCTGTAGCCCCTGGTTGGTATTTAGCATTTACATCAAATAGCCTACTAATAACCTTGATACCATCAGCTTCACTTTTCAGACCAGCTTGAATTCACACTTGGCACGAGCACGCACCTCAAACTGCGGGATTGCATGTCCACAGTGACATAACAAGCCGGTTCAAGGGCCCAGAGAGGGACAAGGCCACAGTTTGTTCTGTCCTTTTCCTGTCAGGGGCTCTATATGTTTGCGCTGTGGCTTTGACACCCTTTCAGTGCTGAAGAACTGAAATAAACAAAACCATGGGGACTTTCAAAAAAACAAAAAACCATGGAAGGGGGGAGCTGGGTATTTTTTTTAGCAGGTTTATTTAGTAACCCTGGAACTCTAACATGTATTTGTCCCCCATTTTCACGAGAAATTTGGAAGAGAATAAAAACGACAACCCTAGCTCAAAGCAAATCAGCACACCCTTGAGGCTCCTAAAGTACTCCCTAATTACCGTTTTCTATCCCAGGGTCATAGTGGAATGCGTTCCAAAATGGATTACGATCCCACTCTCACTCTCTCATTCACTCCATCTCTCCCTTTCTTGCCGTTCTTTCCCCCTTTACTGCTTTCGTTCTCCTTCCTCCTCCAGGTCTCCTTCTCTCTAATGGCTTACACATGTCAGCCAAGTGGCCGTGGCACTGCGGTGACAAAGTGAAATGCCCAAGTGCTCCGTCCCATGCTGTTCCTCTCAGAGTTAGATCACAGTGTTCTGCTTACAGTACACAACCCCAACCCTCTGCCAACCCACCTGTCCAAACCAAACTGCAGGATCCCCATTCATCAGACACTCTGCTGCTTCTTTGTGATCGCCGCCTGTTATCAGTGAAAAAAACTGACACTTTGGGTTTCTGACGCACTTTTCTTTCCCTTTGAGGGGCAGATAGTGTTCATACATCCCTGACCTCAAAATAGAACCTCCAACAAAAGCTATAATTGTGAGTTAAAAAATGTTTCTCCAGTCTTGCTGGGTCTGTAATTAAAGCTAATCTTGAAAGAGTTTAGCCTGCAAAATGTTCGGAACAACCTGCATGGTTTATGTTGCTTGCAAGGAAGGTGTGCAGGCGGGCGTAAATGCAGGTGTGTGTCTAATTTCTGGGCAAGGAAAGGGAGGGACTGAAAATCAGGTGAAGTGGCCCGTAGCTGCTGTGATGTAAGGGCGCTTGTACATGTCATCAACAATGGCTGCCAGAGAAACCTAGCCCTAAGGCCGCAAATACCACGCAGCAGCTGTAGCTCAAAGAAACAAGCCAGCCTCTCCTGATCTGATTGTTTCCATCATTTACCCACCAACAGAAGAGTCCAAACAGTCAACAAAAAGCGCTTGTTTCTTTTAGAGCTCTACAGACTACTGGGTACAAGTCTTCCACAGGCATGGTCCCATATGTTTCACATTATAAAAGGTCTCCAGTACGCCATAGCCCACAACAGCAAGGAACCCCAAATTATAGCCATTTCAAAACACAATTCACTGAGGAAGACGTTTAAAAGCTATAAAGGCTCAAAGAGGTCAAGTCAAGCTTCAGAGACTTCAATTCAAGGGCTGTAAATAACACTGTGTCTTATTTAAAAAGAAAAAGAAATAACAGATCAGTGCTTGCTAAGTTTGAATGACTCCCTTCTCTGTTTTTAGAGTGCTGCTGTAAGACACACACACACACACACACACACACACACACACACACACTGTCTCTCTCTAACCCCTGGTTTTAGTAGGACTCAGAGCCAAAGTAAATACAGAGCACTGCCCTGTTTTGCACTTTGAATATATGAGCAAACTCAATGAAATGTAACTGAGCAAAGTGCTAAAGAGGAGAAAAAAGGGCTGAGAGGTAAGTTACAGCTGCAGTGTGTGGAAGTCTAATCCTGCTTTTAAAGTAGGCTGCTGACCAGCCCGAGTTTACAACCCTCCCTGCTAATGACTGACCGTGGAAAAGCTCAGACACCATGCCTTACCTTTTCAAACTTAAACCGAGGACTTGGATTCTTCTTCTTTTTTTCTCCCCTCTGTTTCTCTTTGTCAGTGAGAGCTGCTGGAAGAGAATGAGTGGGTAAAGGTCCTGATCAAAGAGCCCTCAGCCCCTCACACAGGCTTAATGCAGGCTGAGAGGCTCATTTTCCTCTGCTGGAATCTGCTCTCAGGTTGATCGCAGCCGAGCACAGCGGTGCTCTCCTCGGCTCTTTCTGTGGTTAATGGTGAGAAAAGTGGAAGCCTTTGCTCGGATCCAGAAGCGCTCCTGCTGCTCAGCGCACCCCGTGCACACTTCCTCCAGTCCAGGCTGCCGCTGCAGCCGCCACAAGTCCTGGCATGGGATAGTCCTCCCACTGCGCCGCTAGGGCCGTCTCCCTTGTTCCCTCCCCCTTCCACTCCACGGCCTCCTCCCTCTGCCTCTCTCCATTTGTTCTCACCCTCACCCCTCGCACGCAGACGGAGACTTCCTCCTGCCCCCCCAAGACGACCCCCCCAAAAACCCTTGAAGATGAAGCAATGAAATCATTTTGGTAGCAGTTGAGTATACCTTATTGTATCACACAATACTGCAGTTAGTAATAAAAGTATTGACCAATTCCGTAAGTTGAACATTGGCAGAAAAAATCGCGCGCAGAAGCATCATTTTCATTTTTTAATGATTTCTTTACATATCCTGAGCGGACTAGCGTTAGATTAACTTTAAATAAGACCAAGATGTAGCTAGTCCATGTAAAATAGGCCTATATAAAATCTGTTTCTTATCAAGTTTGCCCCAAAGTGCAAATGTTGTCTTATGTTTAGCTAATTCTGCATATGCATGATCAAAACATTCTTAAATTGTTATTCTGCTTTTTTGGTAGGTACACTTAGGGGCTGAGGTGAGACATGGGCCTAGATAACTAAGAAGGCTACAAATGTTTGCCTGCTGTACTTAAGTAGTCTCTGTCTACTTTACTTGAGTTTTTATTTTTTTGTTAACTTTCTACTCTTCTTTCTTCTCTCCAACATTTTAACACAAATAAGCATTTTAATTTCTACTCCTTACATTTTCAAAACAGGTTTGTTTCTTTGGTTTAAATGCTTATTTTCTTCTTCTTTTTTTTCTGTGCTCTGGGCACTTAACCAACACAAAACATCGCTCTTTGACATTTTAAAAATGAGATTAAACAATCAACTAATTATCTGGCATGTTTAGGAGCAGCTCGACAAATCCTACTGATTCTACTCTTAAGTGTAAAAGTCTTTGCATTAGGCCTCTGTTACTGTGACATGAGGTTTAGTTAGTTTGCACAGAAATGGCTCTTAGATATGGCATTCAGAGGGATTCTTCCCTACTTTTATACTTTGGGAACATTTCAGAACCTGTACTTTATTACTTGTAGTAAAGCAGAAAAAGTTTAGTCAGTACTTCTACTTTTACCAGTCTTTTTTCACATAAGTATCAGTACTTCTAGGCCTACTCAAGTGAAGAATATGTGTATTTTTACCACCTCTGCTGAGGGGATGCATTCAGAATAACGTATGGCACAGCTGAATTGAGAACAGTTGAGTTGGTTTTAAACTATTTGGCTGAATCCATTCATAATTGCTGTTTAGTTCAAATGATCATATTATCCACAGGTCTATCTATTGTAGTAAAACATGTTAATTTGTGTAATGGTGCTTTCACACAGTTTAAGTGTCTTTAGGCCTCAAGTGAAACATGCTTAAAAATAGCCTATTTATTGTTCTGTTATTAGTAGGCTAGTCATGCTTGTTCATATGTAGGTAGGCTTATATAGGTAAAATTACCCACTTTCAAATATTTCAGCTCATGTATTACTAGTAAAATTCACTTTCAGACTGAAAGTTTCAGCTCATTCAATTTGTATTTTCAACATACCAATCCTACTATTACACCATAACCAATATGTACAACTTCATTTCCCACCTCTCTGTACAGCTGCAATGTGTTGTTGAGGGCAAACAAGCTGGCAGGCATGCAATAGTTTAAGCATGACAATTAGTGCCATCCATAGGTAACAATGGGTACTGCTAAAAGGAAGAAAATTAGCCTCTCCTTGTGGGCTACAGTGAACTTTTTCAGCTTTTAATGCACAGTGTAGATCCAGGAAGTAAATGAATGAATGAGAAAAGCTGCTAATAAAAATTGTTATGACAACTTTATTTTGAATCAAGAATAACATTGTAGTGTCAAAGAACTTTTGTAGTTGATCATTAATTTGTAAAGTCAGTACTTCAAGCCAAGCCTATGAATTTGCAATTTATAACAAATATTTTCTTTTCTGAAAAATAAAACAAAACATAGTGCACAATTCAAGCTGCAAAACCTATGACAACAATAATAAAAACCAATTTTGACTAATACCTAAAGCTAAGGTCAACAAAGATAGTTGTTCTTTTTTTTTTTTTAAAAAAAAGCCTTATGTTAAAATGAGCCATTTAAAAAAAGCCTTGTATTAAAATGAGCTATGACAAAAATGTTCATTCAACATGCAAAAGTCTTAAAGCATTAATCATACTCTACATTAAATTTAATTTTGAGACACCAAATCACCAAAAACTGCAAAACTCACTTAATATTCAGAATTGAATATTATATTCAATAATATTCAGAACTTAATATTCAGAATTGGATTCAGTATTTAAACAAACCTCTTGCGATCTCATAGGTAGCAGAAAAACATTTAGAAAAGCAAAATGCATTCAAACTGCTGGTATTAACTAGTTACATTATTTTTCTATGCTGTTAATTAAGAGTGTTGGAGCTGTAGGTGGTGCTGCTGGAGGAGATGCTGTAGCTGTAAGTAGAGGAGTAGTCCACACTGCCTCTACGAGATCCACTCCTGGAGCCGGCAAGGGAACCAGCCCTGGACCCGGAGCGAGATCCTGGGTTGGACACATTGTAAGGGCTGCTGATTCCCTTTGAGGACACTGAGGATGCCTGCAACATCTTCATACCATTGCTTTCCTCCACCATGCAGCTGTCCATGGCTTCCTTGTAGGAGATCTTCAGTTTAGTCTTGGGACAGGTAAGATTCTTCTGGTGGCTCCGTGAATCCTGAAGTTTCTGGGCCCCCTGACCATCCAGCCAACCTCTGCGGATAGCCTCTTCAATGGTGATGCGGCGTCCAGTGCCAGGTTCTATCAGGCCCCCTGTTAGGTACTGATACTCTAAAAATCTCTGGCCAGCTTCATAAGGCAGCCATGTCTCTTTAACTGCCTCCGCTGCAGACATCTTTCTTTTAGTCTTAACATCCTCAAAACCAACAAAGGCTTTCTGGGCAGGTTTCAGCTTAGACGCCATGCTTTCATCAATAATGCTCTGATGGACAGCTTCTTGCAGCGACAGTCTCTCACCAGTGGAAGGGTTAATAATGCCACCTGTGCATGCCTGGGCCTCCAGTAGCCTCTGTGCTGTGAGAGTGTCAACTATGCCTCTTCGGAGGCCTTCAGGAACAGTTATTTTCTCTAAGGTCTCTGTGTCAAATATAGCCGCTACAGGACTATGGTCATCAAATACCTCAGGGGGAGAAACAGTAATAGAAATACTGTTGAAGCGTTTGCGCACCGTAGGAGA
>JAPZDX010000004.1:14167365-14183516 GCA_029783625.1 Naso annulatus | reverse complement strand
AAAAATATAACAGATAAAACGTCTATATGAGCAAAATAAAACATACAATGTTTGAAAATAACACGATGAAGGAATCAGATAAAAAGTTGTTAATGTTTAATAGCAAATGGTAAATGGACGGTTCTTATCATGTTTTCAACCACTCAACAACACAAGTCAGCATTCACCCATTCACACACTAAGGGCAGGTGACTTCTCTACAAAGAGCCAACCCGCTCATCAGGAACTCGTACACTCACATTCACACTCCAATGGCACAGTCATCTGGAGCAATTTGGGGTTCACTATCTTGCCCAAGGACACTTCAACATGTAGATCAGAGGAGCCAAGGATCAAACCACAAACCCCCTGTTTGGTAGATGACCTTCTCTACCTACTCAGGCACAGCTGCAAATAAGAACAATAATAATAATATCAATAATTCCTTAATTAAGTGCCATTTTTCAACCAATGTAGCCAAAAGCTTGCACAAAAAGATAAGTTTTTAGTTTACTTAAAAAAAAAAAAAGAAAAAAAAACTGAAAGGGGAACTGTGGTATTTTAAAATATCTGGGCCTTAACTTGTTAAGGTGTCTAAATGATCAGTACTTTGCAAAAGTTTTGTAGAACTTCCAGCAACTTGCAGGAATAGCTGCAATGTAATCCTTCAGGGCGACTATGACTGTCTTTACTGTGTTTGCTAAAAACTGTTTTTTTGTCACTCACAGGCTGCAGTTGGCATTCTAAGTATCTGACAACATTACCAAACAGATCTCTGCAGAGACTGGCTTTGTTGTAAAAGATTCAAATCCTTTTTGTTCAACCAGACACACAAGTTTCTCTCTGAAATCCTGCCAGATTTCAGACAAGTATCGAGTGATTTCTAGTCAAGCAAAAAAGAAATTAATAATTTAATAATAATAATAATGATAATAATAATAAAAATCCTGTTCTGCTCTAATCAACAATGCTGTCAAACACTGTGAATAACAACTGCAGACCGGGTTACAATAGAAGGCTGTTTTAATGGACATAATAACAACGGCTGTAGTTTCCTCAGAGGTGTACACCACAGCCTTTGCAGTCATGTTCTGGCTCCTTCCTGAAGTGCTCTGCTGGCACAATTACAGAACTTTTAAAAATAAACATATAAAAAACATTTTAAAATATGGCCCCAGTTCAGAAATAGTGCAATTCCCCTTTAAGAATAAAAAACAGTGAAATTAAGAAGTTAAAATATGTAAGGGCATGCATGTGTTCTGTCACAGGAAGGCCTTGAATATTGAACACCAACACGTCTAAGTTCCCCTGTGCCATATGGGCATTTGTGTTGTTGTAAGACATACAAACCCACTATTATAGCTCAAGTATTATCTAGTTGCACCTGAATTCCCTGCAGCCTATCCACATCCATAATAAATCCAGGAAATGTCAGCTATGAGGCCTGAGGGAGATCCGTGCCATTTGTTTAAGCTCTGGCTCGCCGTACAGCCTAGTGCCAGTGATGTTTGGATAGAAGTGAATGAATAAAGAATGCCGGCACTTGCATGTCAATCAGGGGTTTACAGGACCCTGAACATGGCTAGCCTTAAGCCAACATATGTTCCTGACACACAGCAAGCCCCCAAAACAATAACGCAGACGGATGTTAAGTATTTTGATCAATGCTGCTCTCATCATCTCAGCTCCAGCTCGCATGCATATTCACACATCTACTAGCTTGTCACAGCACAAAGTGATTAGCAATTTCATTAGCAGGAGCAATAAAGCAGAAGACACTACACGAACAATGCATTACGGAGATGTCCTCTTAAAAACACAAGTCATTTAAATTCAGCCGTCAAGTGCGTGTGCATTCTGACTAACATGTTGAAAAAACAATGGGTGCGTTTCTGTTGTTTTAATAGACTTTCTGTTTAGCATCTGACAGCATATTGAAAGAATAGCTCCGAGCTTTTCCTCTCTGTCCGTCTGACTGACTGTGGGTTTTTGGTTGCTGACTCCTGGAGGCCCAGAAGTTTCCACTGGCTTGTTTTTCATTCCCACAATCCCTTTCCCTGCTAGCCAAATCACTGAGCTATGACTACAGGCCTGGTTGGAAGTCCTTATCTGCTATCATTAAAGATGCATTTATTCCATTGCCTCAGGTGCTTGTGGGTGTTTGTGTGTGTATGTGTGTGCTTTCAAATGCCTTTTTCCTTGTTTGCATGTGTGTGCACGGCTGATCTATGTGTGTGGAAAAAAAGAGAAGGAGCGAAACAGAGGAAGGGGGTATAAATGTTTGTGTGTGTATGTGTGGGTGGCTTCAGGGGGGGTCCTGTGTGTGGAAGTGGATAAGGCTTTGTGTGTTTCTGTGCATCTGCCTGTGCCGGTGTGTATTTTCCAAGGTTAACACACTCCTCCCACACTAGGCTGATCTAAATAGAGACAGAGCCAGGGTAAATGGGGATCAGAAGTCAAGCGCTGGCAACCATGCTAAATTATCGGCGGAAATCAACGCTGTCCTCATTAATTACACAAAAGGCCGTTAGTCATTTCCACCCTCCCCCACCAGCCCGCCCTCCCGACGCCTCTCAAACTAACTGATGCTTCTCCGGTGATTTCTCTCACTTTTGCACACACATTCGCCACAAATCCCAGCATATTTTATGCTCTCGCACATACGCACACACGAGAAAACAGAACAAGGGCGTATAGATGAAAGGAGAATCTGTCTTTGCCGCTGACATTGGAACAGAGCAACCAAAAGATAATGTAGTCTGTGAGTCATGCTCACCTTGAGTCCTCTCCCTTTTTTTTTTTCAGCTTTCGTCTTCCACTGAAGCTAGCCGTGTTGTTGTTGTTATCTTCCCAACAATTGCTTCAATAATTTATGGCAATGAAACTAAGAGGTGTGCGCCGCATATTGTTGTTGATAAGAGGCAAAGTGTCTTCATTTACCACGATGAAGAGCGGTGACAGCATTTTAAAGTGACTGTTGTTTCATCTTTTAGATGCAAAGAGTGCCTGTGTTTTTGCATAATAAGAAAACATTTACAGTAGCTGGGTTTGTTGTTTGAAATGCCAAAAAGCAGAGAGAAACATCAAAAGCACAGACTCCGATGCTCTAATTTCGGGTAAATGAAAGCATCGTATGGAAGCATTTGCTTTCTTCGTTTCTTGGCATGCTCTGCAGATGCTGTCAAATGGAAACCAATGCATGACCAAAATGAAGGAAAACAGGTGAAATTGTTTATTACCGTTAAAGGTACAGTTTGATATTTGAAGAAAAGGTTTTTTATTTACGTTCTTTGTCTGTTGTTTAATGAGAAGATTGATTCCACTCTCATGGCTGTGGGCTAAGCATGGAGCGAGGCTAGACACAGTTAGCATAGCTTAGCATATAGACTGGCAGCAGGAGGAAACAGCTGGCTTGACTCTCTCAAACACTGCAAAACCGGCCCACCAGCACCTGGAAAGCTTAACTGACTTGTTATATCTTCCTTGTATGCAAACATAAGTGTGCAACTGAGAAGTTATTATGGTGGCAAATAACTGCCGGTTTATTGACTCTGGAGTTTCTGTATGCCAGGAAATAGTTACAGCATGAGTCTCCTGCATTTTGCAACAAAACATCACAGATGTTAAGGTGGTGTAGGCATGTTATAGAACTAAACTGTTGAATTATTTTTTAGGCACTTATAAAAACATGGTGAAAAGCAATGGAACAACTTTTTAAGCAATTTCAATTTTCCCCAAGTACACATAATGAATATAGTATTTCTAAGTTAAGTTGTCTGGTTTAGTTTAAAGGGACAAGTCAGCAGCATTCATTCACTACCATTTGTAAACACAACCAGGGGTGGAAAGAGTACACAAAAAATCTACTTACCTTGATAAAATTTTACTTAAGTAGAAGTAAAATTACTGGTGAAAAAATTTACTCAAGTAAAACTAAATAGTAGCTCATTTAAAATGTATTCAGAGGAAAAATTACTTAGTTACTTTTTGAGGGGGTTGCAGGGGGTTGTAATATCATCTCTCCATCTCTATCTCGCTCCATGTCTGCACAAAAATGCCCCTTTTCTGTCTGGTTGTGTGTGACTGACTGCTGTTCACATTCTAGTGCTTCTGTTAGTCAGCCAGAGCCAATCAGAAGGACAGTCACTGGCACGCAGTCGCAGCACCAGTTCACAGACAACTTGGAGAAATTTATTGTTTCAGCTTTTTTTTTTACTCAGTAACGGATGTGATTTCAAATATAATGAAGTTCAATACATCAAACAAAACCTATTCAAGTAAAAGTAAAATTACAGATTTTAAAAACCACTTAAAAAAGTACAAGTACACAAAAAACTATTCAATTACAATAACGCGAGTAAATGTAATTTGTTATTTTCCACCGCTGATGAACAAGAGCTGCTTTAGAGGGCCACTGATGATTCTGTCATTTACTTTAACATTTTTTTAAACAAAGGTAAACACAACAAATACATGCGGTAACAACGTGGTTGTAATGTCGTGTAATATTTTCACATTCAATATATGATTTATTTCTGTTTTTAATTATTTTTTAAAATGTTATCTCTCTGATATCCTCTTATTTGATTTTAATGAGTTGAATTATTTTTGAAAATATGGAAAATTTACCCCTAAAAATTAAATAATCAGTCTAACCTTCTCACAGAACGCCAAACCTGTCTAAATTCCCATGAATATTAAGGAGGACATGACTTTTACCCTCAGTTAAAAAAATCGTCAGAAGCCGGTGTGCAGTGATTTTGATGCAACAAAAACTCTTTCATCTTAGCCACCTTTTCTTTTACACTGTTTGCTTATTTGCAAGACGAGTAACTCAAAGCTTTTAACGGTATTAGTGCACGGGTGTGTCTCTTTGTTTGGTCTCACACGGTCCACACACTGTGTACGCTTTTTATGAATTTATTGTTGTCTGTCCTTGGGTTTTCAAAGGTTACATAACCCCGCAGTAATCACACGTCTTGTCTATCTGCACTCGTCTATCTCTTGGACTTTGAAACCAAAATGCACTATTACTACTATACAAACATTATATGGTTATCGTTCTTCTATGGATGGATGTGGTTTATTTTTAATCAAGATACTTTATGTTACAAGTTAAACCCACTGAACAATGAATAGGTGCATTGATACAGAAGCACCTGGAAAGACACACAAGCTGTTATCTGACGGTGAAAAGGAAAAGTGCACGTGTTTTCACACGTACAGCAAAACGGTTTGCAATTACTCACTGCAGAGTGAAAGCTCAGGCACACCTCTGGATTTTCACTCTGTTCTACACTTCACTTGTAATCAGCCGGTTTATGACACACAGACAGATGGACAGATAGAACAAAACACACAGACACACAGCCTGACTCATAGCAACTGGGGCGGGTCCAGGACACACCTGCATTTGCTGGAAGGGCGTCAACATGCAGGTTTGAATGATAACAAACAGCACCCAGATTATATGACGGGACAACGGTCGGCTGGTTTCTGTTGGCGCGCAGCCACGTGATAAAGACATGAAAAGCATTGTCTGGGTGTCTGGTTGTCTGTAAAATATTTACATACAATAAGTCTTTCCTTAAATTGTTACCTTTCAGACAATGGAGCAGCAGGCAAAAAATGTGGAAAATCTGCACTAACTGTATCACATCAATACATCAAACTATTCCACTGAAAACAAAAACATGCTTAAACAAATAAATACACAAGTATTATGAAAAATCACACACTCATGCAACCTTTTAAGTTTCATGATTGTTGTCAAGTACAGAGCTGCAGACAGGAAGGTAGTGCAGTTGCTCCAGTTAGCCTGCAGGTGTCACCAGTGTTTAACAAGACGCAGCACGCTAGGTTTTCATTCTATACATATGACAACCCTGAGAGCTGTGTGTTTATTCTTAGAATGGATGTCAAATGTGCAAAAAGCTGGGATCACATCAAAGTGTGCTCCACTGAAATATGTCACAACTGTAGGTTATTTTTTCCCCATAAGCTACAAGTGATTGAAAAAGAAGAATCAAAGTTTAAGGTTGTCAGAAAGAAACAAACAAATAAACAGATGCAGACTGCAAATTTTTGTGACACTAAGAAGTGAAATAAGCGCACAATTAAAGACCATTAGCCACTTTTTAAAATAAAAGTATGTACTTGCACATAGCGGCCATGAGGGTGCAGCATTGCTGAACATACTGTTCTGTGGAGTCTTCTGTCACGTGGTCAGACCAAGCAGGTGGGTGTGCATTACACTCAACCATTAATGAGCTCATTGTCATAAATAATGTTCTGGTCATCAAGTTCCCATTACGGCCGTCCATAAATCTCAGTGAATTAAATAACTGTGATGCAATTCAAAACATCTGCGCTCAGGTCAGATCTGAGTGATCATAAGAAAAATATTCTTGACCAAGGTGAAAAGTTTATTTCTGGGACCTCACGCACTTAACATATTCACAGCAAAACATCATGAGAACGGATGCTTTGGAAAAAATGTGGTCAAGAAATTGTAAAAGGTAGACTGAAAACAAAAGTCTTCTAGAGATAAAATTGACTTTCTTGATTAAAATGTGAATAAAGCTGAAAATGAGGCGTGTTGACAGGAAATCTAATATGTCAAACTTCATGAAAGGTTTACAGTCTATGCCTTAATAAGAAGGTTATCATTTCTTAATGCTTTACAGATTAGCAATAAAGGTTCAAGGGTGTCTGGATGACTGGCGCTGAACCTCCTTCGGCTTGACTTCTTTAAATTCTTCAGTTCATCGAGACGCCCCAGCCCCTGATTTAACCACTGCAAAGAGCTGAAGACATCTGGCCCAAAATCCATTTATTAACTCACTTTTACAACAGCAGACGTGATCAATAATCAGGCCTATATTGGAAGAACCAAAACACATTTATACTCCTAACATTCACAGCAGCAGGATGTTGGCAATCCAGGGAGATATTAATTAGATTTTTCACACCAAGGCAATTTTAAAAAGCTCTTTGTATGAAAAGTTTTATCATTGATCCATAAATGCATCCATAAAAAAATCAGTTACCTGGAACAAAATGAGTCATTCCTTTAACTATAAAGTCTAATGTGTTAAAAATCAGCACCTGAAGGATTTTATGGGGCAAAAAAACTCAGTAAATTTTGTCAACAGGGGTGACAAATCCCAATTCTCTTATATGAGAGACTGCATAATGCTCTAGCGGCCTTTATTAAAGACTAGGCATTGAATCTCTGTCTTTGTATTAAACACTCGGGCCATAAATGTGCACAAACTGGACATACCCACGTGATGTCAGAGTGAGCTTTGGAGGGTCACTGCCTTGCTCAAAGGCCCCCCTGCAGCACTCAGGAGATGAACAAGCAGCTCTTCAGACATCAGTCCACACTCCCTGTGTACTGGTTTGGACTTGAACTTGAAACAAATCAATAGCTACAGAGAGGGTGGAACATAATAAAGGCTAGAGTCTATGACAAAACAAATTCCTGATTTAATTTTCTCTCCATCAGTTACAGCTCAGACTCAGTGTTTGAATGCTGCACATCCGTCTCCATAAAAAAGACACATACATCAGTTTCTCCTGTATTCCAGACTTAGCCCACATCTTTTTTTTTTATTAGTGATTTAAAGTTATATAAAAAAAAATGATAATCACTTGTGTTCACCTTTGTTGACATTTCAAGCAGAACTGTATTGACATACTGGCTGGTTTGCTGGAGAAATGGGCGGGACGGTGCTAGTTCCTCCTCCTACCTCCTGTGATCTGTTCAGGGCATTTAAAACCCACAAGTGTGTGTTTATCAATTCCTTTTGTTTTTTAAAATTTTATTTTAAAACATTAGCTGCAACACTACAGAATCTGAAGTGCCGGATCTTGTGATTTTCTTGTAAAATGTTTGGAATTACTAAAAAAAACAAAACAAAGCAAAGCAAAAAATCTAAATAAATAAATAAAAAAAAGTTAGAATGTGTGAGAACTGTTGTTATGATTTGATTTTTTTTAATTTAATAAAAATACACATGCTTGTACATATGTACACAGTAAAAACACAAAAATGACAGTGTGTTAACTCGTAAAAAAAGTTTTAAATGAAATTACTACTGTGTCTTTTAACTGAAAAATAATAAAACTGCTCTTCCACAGTGGATGACTTGCCCTGCTCCTGCAAACAGAGCGGGTATTTTCCTTTCGAAGTGGTTACCAGTGGTTACAGGTGGCCATGTTGAGGCAGAGTCAACAGCACACGCAACCTTTATGGGCAGGTGTGTTACCTGTGGCTCCCTCAGGAAGCACTTCCCTGGACTCTGCCGCCGCCGCCGCCGCTGACCGACAGGGAAGCCAATGAATCAGACGACGGGAAAAACCATGGAATTGTTTTTCATCGTCGCATAGCCACCCGCCTTTTGTTTCGGAGCTTGAGCCCGCAGTCAGTCCCGCAGCGCACCGCACGGGTTTTCGGTAGCAGACGGAGGGAAGTGCTTCCTGATAATAAAGAGGTGCGCCTCATTTCCATTCCACTGATTGACTGCGCACGGCTTTCACCGCCGGAGCTGGGGGCATTGACGCATTGTGGAGTCGACAGGGGGTAGCACTGCAACCCCGGCTTCGCTACACAACGGAGGCATCTATCGGCGAGACCGCGATGGCCGTGGTGCAGCTCGACACGGAGGACCATCAACCGGAGAACGGCTTCGTGTCCCCCGAAACCACGTCGCCGGAGCTGCTGACACGCATCGACGGTTCTGTCCTGCCATTTCTC
Organism: Naso annulatus; assembly: GCA_029783625.1. Classification (NCBI taxonomy): domain Eukaryota; kingdom Metazoa; phylum Chordata; class Actinopteri; order Acanthuriformes; family Acanthuridae; genus Naso; species Naso annulatus. The sequence goes on along the minus strand of JAPZDX010000004.1, from coordinate 14,174,776 downwards.
GGGGGATTTGGGAAATACCAGAAACAGCTGATCGTGCTGACATGGATCCCGGCGTTATTTATTGGATTCAGCCAGTACTCTGATAATTTCCTCCTCGCCCAGCCGAACAACACATGTGTCCAGCCTTTGGCAAACCTGAGCAATCAGACTGCGGGTCATGCCTCGCTGTTAGAAAGCCCCAAAAACATCAGCGCGCGGCCAGCTTATATTTATGCCAATGGAAGTTACGGCACGCGCAATGACACGAACGACATGCAGTGTCGGTGCAGCGAGTGGACATTCGAGCTGCACACGGGACTCGTGCAGAATGTGGTGACCAAGGTAAGCTGTCCATCTTAAGGGTGGGCATCCTCTCCATCATTACGGTAATGTGCATTTATTCGCTCTAATCCTTTTAGGGTTGAGTTGCCTCAGTGAGAAGGAGACATACAGGCACTTATCAACTCTACACCCATTGTGAACACTTAAAAGCAGCAGCACATTAATACAAATGATGCACACATCACGTCCTTTGACAGCTGTCTGCATGGTCTTTGTGGTTATGCCTCCATTTTTTTTTTTTTTTGCATCTGAGGCGTGCATTTCTCCACACCGGCACTAGAGTCCTTTCTGTTCTGTTCTGTACAGAGCCGTAGATCTCTGATTTGGCTCACACTGGAGCTGAAACCAGAGGGACTGTAAAGGTGAGAGCCTGCATCATGCTGACAGTGAGTCATCCTAACACCTGACACAAAGTTTGACCCATCGCAGAGAGACGCCACCATTGGCACATTGGGCCAAACTGCCAGGGCTGGTGGAATTTGCCGGTTGTAGTAAGGGACATAATAGACATGAAGCCATTGATTTGGAGCAAAGGTCATTAGTGCACTCTCTAGAATATTGCAACCCCGTCCCTGGCCAAACATCGGCCGCCCCGTAACCCTGCCCACAACAAACATCACTGAAATATGTTCATTCCTTTCATCCTGGGCTCTTTTTTTTGAGAAGCAACGACTAAATCTCCTTTTCCTATAATGTTGTGATATTCCGATCTATGCAGGCCAGACTGAGGAGACAGTACAGGCCTGCAGCCAGCATAGTGAGCTTGCTAGCTGCAGCAGGAAGGGTTTTTTTATATCTTATTACGCCTATCAGCTCTTCTCTTCTTCCTTTGTGGATGCTGCGTGCTTATATTAAGGTATCGAGTTTAATTTGGTGCGAGGAGAAAAGCATGAAACATTGAACCACAGACTTCTCGGGGTAAATTTGGCTTTGCTATTGATTGAGTAATGTGTTTAAAACTTCAGAGAGAAGACTCGTATCGTTACTGCAGAAAACATTACAGCTTTGGAAATGGAAAAAAAAAAATCGATGGACAATCTTGGACACTTAGTTTTGCTTCTGAAAAGTCTAAAATGCTGATACACACTCTGATAACCTCACAATAAATTGTGTTTTAATCTGCAGCATCTTCTCTGCTGAAGAGTTTGGCATGCATACCATAATCAAAAGGCTTATCAGGGGGAGTTAGATCTGAAGCGTGGCTTTGAAGCTTCCCTGTGCTGGAGGAGGAGGGGGATGTGGCACCCAAAGCTCGCGTCCACTGTGATGCCAACAGCCCATCTGCTTATCACTGATAATGTCCCCATTTAAATAAAGCAAATAAAAGGCAGCTGGGGCTTTTCAATCAGCCATGAGCCGGGGGAGACAGTTTTAAGTCTTGATTTCATTTACTGCCTGCAGGGTAATTCTGGGGAGGTGGGGTTGCATGAACTGAGGCCAGGCTGATAAACAGTCTAAACGGATGGAGTCATTTAAAATACTCTTAACCTTCAGCCAAACATGTAGTCATACGTGACGGGAATCGATTGGGTGGAGCCGTATTCGTAAGAATCAAAAAATGTCAGTTCTCTCTTGGGTAAAAAAAACAATGCAAAGTTTCTCATTTTAAGGCTTTGCTGGCTCCTCTCTCATGCTGGCGCCATAACCTGTACATGCTAATATTTGTGTTGCCTTTGCACGCATACAGAGAATGTCATGTTGACACTACCACCACTGAAGGACGGTGACAGGTCCGAGCAGTTGGTACAAGTGTCTGTGGCTGTGCTCGTCTTCCCTGACCCATGCGGTCCACATTCTGACAAGGTCACCGTCGGGAGAAATTGAATCAGATGGCGTGCGGACGAATTCTAAAACGGAGCCAAAATTTGTGCAGAAATGGCCCTCCAGCTTTGTTCATTTTGACAACCTGTCCCTCACTCTTGCAGGGCCTCTTTCCTCTGCCACAGCACAGAAACTGTGACACTCCAGCAGGAAATGATGACTTGGCATTTCTCCCTGTGTTTGGATTGCATAGGCATAACTGCACACGACCAGGCTCAGCTGTCTGTGACATTCGATACATAAAAGGCAGAGCAGAGTGCCAGCAGCGTGGAAATGCGTTGGTGTCTCTGTCAAAGTGTATCAAGCCCATATCACTCGCTAACCCCTCCTAGCAAGAGGCACACATGTAAATAGAAATGTGATTTAAAATAGGTTTTGCCCCCAGAATCAGAAAAATTCTGTGTGCTCCTTTTTTCTCAGGGTCAGAAAAAAAGCTATGATGGAGGCGGTTGGAGGTTGAGTCGGTGGCGAAGGATCCAGAGTGGTTAATGTGGAGACCCATCCTAATTGAGTCTAAGCTCTCCTCAGGGTCCATCTTAATTGGACTGAGCCTTAGAAATGAGAATGTATCATTACTCAGAGACAGATAGAGTCTCTCTGCAACCTACCCTGCTCAGCTCCTGCTTGGACGGGTATCAGCTGCACACGCTGACTGAAGAAGTGGCCTGAGGACCTCATCAATGCAGGGATTAACCTCTACACTGATTCTTGTGAGATTTGGTTCTGGCCTATTGATCGAGTGGCCGCCTCCAGAGCTGTAGGATGAAGCCCACCTGGAAGTGCCAAAAACTGCAATTCCATACCACGTTAGGCTCAAAAAAGGGAGTCAGTCCCCTTTGTAGGCAAAGTTAAGGGCGTGGCTGTTTGAGTGAAGCTAGCTGCTAGCCTCTGCTAACTGTGGACTCAAACCAAAAGCTTCACGATGGCCTGCGGGCATTCAGTTCGCTTGTATTACACTGCCAGTCCCCTAGCAGTTGCTGGCAGGGGGCGGGACATTAAAACAGCATTGCAGACATCACATTCAGTTGTGATCATCATTATCTATTTATGTCTACTGCTGTATTTATTGTAAAAAGCAATATGTGCACTTTTTGATTCACCTAGCTTAACTGCAACATGGTTACCATTTGTTTGTATCTACGTTGTGTAGAGGTCCTAATCACTTACCAGATATCCCAACTATTTCTGCCGCCTCTTCCGGGTGTCTTTTTTTTTTTTTGTATATTGCAGTAGATGAACAATGACATGTCATACAACTCGAAGAAGCCGGAGAACGCAATTTTTCATTTCTCTTTCATTGTGGAGGGTCAGAAGGAAATGTTTTGCTAGGAGCTTTTCTTGCTTTGTAAAGACAATCACATCCCAATCTGCAATCGGCTGCTGCTTCGGCGTCGTCGCTGCTGATTTGCATAAAGTCGAGCTCTGCTTGAATTCAGATCGACGCTGAAGGTTTCTCAGGGTTGTTGGCGTTGTGCTGCTCGCTGCAACCGATGCACCAGACGCCTTTTGACGGTAGCGCACATTGAAAACGAATGACTGCCGGCTGCCTTTGATGCTCATGAAGCATTTGGTGTGAGTTCGCGGTAAGACATCGCCTCGGCTGATTCAAGTCACTGAGACTGACAGATTGATTCAAAACTGTGACAGCATCCCGCACTTAATGTAAACTAGTGACCACTGTTCAGTCTGTGTTGAGTCCAAAATGAGTCCATGCGTAAAACCCAAAGACATTTTATTTAAAATGATAAAAATCTCACAAATGCAGCATATTTTCAAGTTACAGAAGTTGGAAACAGCCAGTGTTCTGCAACGTTTGCCTAATAAGTGACCAGTTTCTTGATTAGCAAAATTGTTGCTGATTAGTTTTCAGTTGATTATTGAGTTCTTTGGTTGATAAAGAAAAAGAGCCGGGAACCATCTTGATAAATGTTTAATCATTACAGTAGTTTTTTGGCAATAATGTCAAACAGTAAGGGTATTTTTTGTCTTTTGACTGTTGGTTTTACAAACAAGACATCTTAATGACCATACCAGTGTTACTACACGTCATTGTCCTTTGTCAACATCGGCCACATTGGTCACATAAACCCCACCCATTCTTCCCCAAACAGCTTAATCTATGAGATATTGTCTAGTTACATCTCGTCCATACTCTATAGTTGTACAGAAAGCACCTGTAAATGTGTGAAGGAACATCTGTGTTAAAATCCTTTGTTATGCAAATATTCAAGCTGGGAAGGCAGCATTTGTAAGAAACAATTTTTTCCAGGGGTAATAACTTTAATCTTAACGACTCCCTGCTCCCAGCTTACTCTCGCTCATTGATTTTCGACAAAGTAAATGCAGATGTTTGCTTAAGAGGGGTGAATTACCTATACCTAGCAACTTTCAAGTGTCCTGTAGTGTTTCTATACCATGTTTTGACATGAATGGCAGTGAATGGGGTTTAAAAATGCAGTCTGCGATCTACTAAAGTAAACACATGGTCAAATTTTTTTTTTTTTTAATTTCTCTTAGAATGTAGGTTAGAGTATTGTGTGAAAGTGATAAGGGAAATATGTTGAAAAAGCATGTCAGTGGGTACACCCAGAGCCAGTATCACTGTGCTGAAGGTTGCACAGCCATAGATCTGAAAGATGATACTGTAGTTGAACACCCATACAGGCCTCTCTGCTCTGTGTCCCTTCATACTGTTTACCCAGCTGGTTGGCTCCTTCCACAGACCCCAGATCAGTGTGGGACACTAAGAAACAGTCTCAGCTGTCGCAAGGCGACGAGCCCGCTGCTGATACCAAGTCAGCGCACAATGTCGGCCACATGGCCACGTCTGAGACGTTTGTGACCAAAAGATAAAAGTCTGTTGAGGCTCAACGTGTGTGTGTGTGTGTGTGTGTGTGTGTGTGTGTGTGTGTGCTGCAAGTTTGTTTCTGATAAGTGCTGTTTTATAACAGGGAGGGGGAACAGTAAAGGGTCTCTGACCCTTGACAGAAGTTCAAGTCTGTTTAAAGGATTGTTGGATGGAATTTGAGTTGTAGGAGTGTCGCTTGGCCGTTAACACATAATCAGGTCCCTTTGGTGACAGATGTGTAGTCGTGTTTTTTTAGCCCTCAGCAAAAAGAGGACATGTATAACCTATTGACACACCATATTTGATCGTTTCATTGTCTTTCACTGGTGGATGCTGAAAAATATAACTGCCATCAGCCAACCATTCAGATGTTAGCGTTTTTCTTTTGATGAGTAGTATGGGCCAGATGTTGAGGCCGTAAGTCCCTCAGACTACATCTGCACAGTTAGTTATCTGTGTGTCGTTTGCTTCTTGCCTGCTTTTTACCTTCTTTTTTCAACTGTATTGGAAAGTAAGTATGTGTTGCATAGATTTATATTTTTGCTCACCGTCTTGAATCACTTTTTTACCTTCACCTGTATGCTACCAGTGTTGATTAGTTAAACGGAATATTATCTGAATGGAATTTCGGGGGCTGTAGAGATGCCTCGGCCTACAAATCATAATCTCCAGACCTAAGGGAAAATGGTTACTCATTGCAGACCCCAGCAACAACCACGTCATCATCATTTTTGTAGATTTTTCAGTGAAAATGAATGAACTTTTCAACCAAATCTGGACTCATAGTGCAGTTATTTATCAGTTATTTAAAGTAACTTCAGCATAATTTTTCTTGTTTGCGTATAACTCAGCCCTGTAAGCATCACCGTGTTACACTCTCAGGATTTAAACCCTTTCTGTGAGGCAGTGATGCTAAAACTTGCACTTGGAAGCCGAGAGTATGGTAACCACACTGATGGTCTGTTGCTAGGCAGTAACTATGCAGCAGACTCTCCATGTGTTTTCTGCCATCTCCACACAACTGCCTTCAAGCATCCCTTGCACCCCTCTGTAGCCTGCCAACCTTTCCCATGCTTCTCTTTATTCTCTCCTCTCCATCTTCTCAATCTCACATTGTATAATCTTGGTTCCTCCCCCCTCTTGTGCTTTCCTCCACCCTCCCTCCCTCTCTCACCCCGCTCCCTTCTTTGAACCCCCCCCACCCATCGCTCTGAAGTTCAGCGAGTGCAGAAATGTGCAGCTGGAGTTGAGAGCGTCTTCATCAGAGCTAATGAGACTCGCTTGTGTACGAGGATTATTATTGGTGGCCAGTCACTTGAGAGAGGTCGACAGACACCCCGGGGGATTTGAACTGATTTGCTTTCGGCCCCTCATTGTTCTGCGTTTTCTGTCAGATAATAGATTTATGTGCGTATAAAATAAACTCTCCACACCGACTTCTATTCATTACTCCCAAATGAGCAAGACAATAGCGCGGGAGCAACTGACAGAAATAATAGCGGCCTAGCAGACAAGCTGCATGGATTTGCCTCGTGCTTAGACTCAATTAGACACTTCTCTGTGCTGCAGGTGAAGGTCTGTCCATATTTTTTACACTTGTATGAATAGCAGCGTGGATGCCCATTAACGAAGGTTTATAAGCTCGCTCAGAGGTTTGGCCTGGAGAGAAAACACAGCCGTTAGTATATGTGGATTGATGCTTAAAATACAACAAAGTCTACCACATTTCAGCAGCACATAGCACTTGTGTGACATCGCTGTGTCGTGTCTGGCATGTGACAGTGTGGGTCATTTGTCTGTGGTCACCCGCAGATGTGTGCTCTGCACAGTCACCAGGCTGTCATCCAGCTGTGCAGTGTCTGTTCCCGTATGATTGCACGCTCAGAGTTTAATTTCAGTGTTTGTGCCCGTTTGTCACATTTCGGGGGCGAGCTGCTTCAACCTTGTGCTTGTGCAGCGATTGTGCAATAGGAACTTGTTTGCCTCCCTCTGCCTTTCTTCTCTGCTGACACGATACTGAAACCATGAATGAGTGGCATGCGTGGATCATGTGATGACTGGGTGGCTCTGGGTAATCCTGGAGCGTTCCATTCTGAACAGGTCACTATGGCAGAGGTTATTAGAGGTTGGGAGCCCCTCAGAGAAATATTTAAGAAATAGCTGCATTTTGTATGTTATTTTTTTTTTCTATGATGAGCTTGAGTTTCTGCATTAAAGCAACACTATGTGTCTTTGACTGCGACCCGCTGCTTTGAAAAACGAAACGTAACAATGTGCGTTTCTACATCGTGCAAAACAGCAATTTTAGTAAAATTGGGTCATATTTTACAGACAAAATGCCCGCTGGGTTTCCCTCTGATGTTCTCTGACTGCTCTGTATATCTGCAGACTTTTATGAATCCATTTTTGTTTATTGTGTCA
>JAPZDX010000004.1:14155991-14166446 GCA_029783625.1 Naso annulatus | reverse complement strand
GCTGTGTCCCATGTTGTTTAAACAGATCTGAGTTTTAAAAAAAAAAGAAGAAGAAAGAAAAAGAGCAAACTTTCATTCTGCTGCCTTCCTGGCAGGGAGAAAGACAAGAGGACATGGCTGCAGTTGATAAAGCACATTAAAGAAATAAACCCATCTGCAAAAACCAAACTGACCCTGTGCGGCTATCCTTGATAAAGGTTATGGTATTAGGCTGTGTATTTGTTTTAACCAAGCCATAGCACTGATACTGTCCACATCCAGTTCAGATTAGGGTATCCCTAACACCATGACGTTATAAAAACAATAACTTCTATGAGGGATATTTGTACCGTCGGCAACACAATTCTTACAGCTGCTCAGGACGTAGAGCAGGTTTTCTACCAGACTGAGACAAAATCATTATTTTGCTAGTCACAAGTTAGTCTCAAGTCTGTGCTCTCAAGTCTCGAATCAAGTCCAAAGTCCTAAACTAAGAATTTTGAGTCCGATACAAGTCATTAGCACTCTTAACCAAATGAAATGCCTTTTGAACAACAGAGTAATAATCTATTAAATTTACTTAGATCGTAAATGCTTTTTGAATATGGTTTCATTTAAGTGAATGGGTGCTAACGTTAGCTAGCTAACCTTAGCAACCACTCGCTAACACCAAAACTTTTTCTTTATTCACCTACCAAACTTTATCAACTGCAGCAATGTCCTCTGGTCTTTCCCATCACTAGGAAAGTGCAGAATGAAAGTTTGATTGTTTTTTTGTTTTTTTTTTACCCAGATGGAACACAACAATGTGGCATACTGAAAAGACAGGACCCGGATATTGTATTTTGAAAGGGTGTCACTTCAGACTGAAAGACCAAATAGCTGTAGCTAGCTAGCTAGCTAAATAATGCTTACTCTGTAAATTATAAAACTTGCTCTCCGATTGACTTTTTATGTGTCTAGTTAACTTGTTAGGAACTAAAACCCCAAAGAAGGTATAAATATGAAAAACACAGTGTCAGCATACGTGATGAAGCTAATGCTAGCAGTCTGAGAAGAAAGACAACAGGTCCCAGACGAGAAATCATTTTACAAGAGAATAGGGTTTGACAAGAAGAACTTATCGACATGTTTAGCTTTTGTAACATGTTTATAGGTTAGACTGGAGATGCTGAAGTGTAGAATTCCCCAAATACAATAAAGAGCCCGACAGACCCTCTGCCATTACCCTGAACTCTGATATAGAATCTTGGCTCCCTTGCAGTGGATGTTGCAGTCAAGAATGGAAAATATTTGGTTTGGTTAAAGACATGACCCTCCAAACTCATTTGAAACAGAGTATCACACTCAGTGGAGTCTCATGTACACCACTTACACTTGTTGAGAAATGTAAGTCTCGTCAAACCTGCACTGCTGAGCAGCAATTTTAAGTTGATTTTGGACAATTACTGTTCCTTTGAGCGGTTCAGCAAACGATCAGCTGATATGGAAATCTAATTGACGGTGCACGCTGATTATTTTCTCTTGTGTGATCTTCATTGCGGATGATAAACTTGGCCCCTCATGAAGAGACGTTCTGCTCGAGGCTTCAGGCAGAAATGCTGAGGAGGGCAGAGCAGTATTGCAGCAGTACGCTGTAGAAAATACAGGCCTGTTCAGAGGTAACTTGATGATTTACCTGTTGGCCAAACTGGTTTGTTTGGAACTTGGCTTCATGTGTAGGAAGTAGGAGCAGCTTTTTGTTGCACTGCAGCTTGTGAAGAACAGTTATCCTTCTTCTGGCGGAGTAAATATTTAAACATTACAGAAACACAATCATGGGAAGAAAATCTCATATCCAAATATCGTACCTAACACCTACTCTAACGGTAAGATCTGTTTTTGATTTGATTCAAAAGTGGGCACAGAGCTAAATACTACATTCCTGAAAATGTTGCCATATAACTTATATGTAACTATATAACTTTTTGCATCTGAAACTTGAATATGTGCCTTTTTTAAATTCAAGTTAGTGGACGATAAAAGACTAAAAACATTGAAATGAATGTGATGAACTTACATTTTTGTTGGTTGTTGGTTGTGTGGTTGAAAAAACACACTGTAATATAGTATTTTGCAATGCTGTGCTAAATCTTTGCTTATTGCCTTTATCCTTAGCATCCTGTTCTCATTATAGCCAGACAACCCTGTTAAAAGGCTGTTTTACTTTATATTTTGTCACTAGCTGAGGAGAGCATTCACCTTAAAGAAGAGTAATTGTGTTGTGGTAACCTCCCAACATTTATTAAAGCGAATGCCGTTGTCGGAATAAATTCTCATTAAGGAACAACCACCAGGCTCCGTACCCTTGAAGTGAACTCTTTCATTTTCATTTTGGTGCACCAGCATGTGTCTTTTCCTGAGATTCTCATCCTTATTACTTCAAATCAATGCTGTTATAATGACAGAGAGGGTGAGAGTGGGTTGTGTGTGTCGGGGTAGAGACTGTAATATTTATCCTCTCTGTTGATGTGACCTTCTCTATGCATAGTACAAGCATCATTTGTTAGTTCTGCGGGAATGTGGCATTAGTTTTGTTACAGAATGGCAGGAAGGGCGCTCTTTCATAGTGTCCTAATAATTGGCCATGCAGTTGATGCATATTTTGGCCTCAGCGATGGATTCTTAAAAGCTTCTTTGGCCGTGATAATTGAGCAGTGCAGATGGAGGTCTGCAAAAGTGGAGGTATGAAAGGATGAGAGGGAGGGACGGAGCAAGGGCGAGATGATGAAGGAAGGGGCCCTCAGTGTCCTTGTCATTCTCATTTACTTCACCGTGTATACCTTGAAAAGCTTCGCCGCGCTCCCAAAATAGACAAACCGTTTACTGCATGCGGGACAAAGGACAGAGGGCGGGACATGAGGAGGCAAAGGGGGTGGAGTAATGTAAGCTGTACAGTATGGTGCCGGATCAGACTTAAATGAACTTGACATGTGCGTCCATTGTTTTCACATTAGCCTGCAGTTTATTGTTCAGTCAGTCAGTGATTCTCAAGCTGGTGGTTGGAACCTGATAGGAGGATGATGGGGGAGCGCATTCAGTTTTTTTGAGTCAGTTTTTTTCTACATCAATCATATACAAGCTTGTATAACATGCCTGTTTTTACTTTTTGCCAATTTTTGCTTGTATTTGAGAAAATTTAAGTATTCTTGTTTATTTAGTATGAGACCGAAAGAGTCAAAATAAAAGAGTAAAGTGAGAAACAGAAAAATCATTCATTGGTTGAATTAAGAAGTTGTAGGCAAACATCGTTTTATTTTGAAAGGCCTGCTGCAAAAATGACTTGATTCTGCTTTTCTTATGTGTGTCTTGTTTTATTTCCTGACGTATGCTGCAAATGTGTGTCAGCGTAATGTTTTAGCCATTTGTGAAGATAAGATTCATCTGAGATTGTTCTGCGTATTGGCGCACTGAACAATTAAACTGGCTTTTGAAAGCATAAATCATCGGCCTCTTAAAGGACCAAGTGCCAGAGCAGCTCAGCAGTATTTGACCTTTCTGACTGATAAAGTGGAAACAAAATATGAATGTTTCCGAAAGTGTCATCAGCAGCAGAGCTGTTACCAAATAAATTACATTTGTGTCTTGAGTCAAAGTTTTATGAGCCAAAGATTTATGTTCATCCCCTCCCCTCCTCATTTTCCTCTCATTACTCATTTTATTTAATGAGGATATTGTACAGTAATTTTTTATTTTTCTTTCTCCGTCTCATTTCCCTCTCTCCATTGTTTGCTCCACCATCCCTTACCCTGTTTAGAACCTGATATACAATAATAAATAAATAATAACAAATATGCAGCATAATGCCACATTGACAGATATTGCAGTCTTAAGTTGGGGCTACACGATTTTGAAAAATATCTAATTGCGATTATTTGGACAAATATTGCGATTTTGTTATGATTTTTGATCTTAGAAGGAATGATAATTTTTACATAATTTCTCTAATATTCATTGAAAAACATAAAAAAAGATAATGGTGTGATTTTTGCAGGGATCTGTAATGAACAAAGAGGTTCTCAAAGGAACAATATGTAACTTTACCTTGCAACCCGTGGAATCGAAACATAATGATGCATGTTAATACGCAGCACAGAAGAGCAATTTTAGTAAAACCAGGTCATGTTTTACAGAGACAATGTCCTCTGGTTTTCCCTCTGATGTCCTTCGACTGCTCTGCCTCGACTCTGCGATTCACAGAGGTTCCTGAAAGCAACATGAAGGCTTCCTGCGGACCGAAAGCTGCAGCTGCTGAACTAGGTGGTTGTAGCAGTCGTAAGACATCAGAGGACATTTTCTTTGTAAATATGACCCAGTTTACTGAAATTGCTGTTTCGTGCGACGCATTAACATGCATTGTTGAGATTTGTTTTTCGAAGCTTACATACTGTTGCTTTAAGTCTGCAGAATACAGTGTAGGCCAGGATACCTCTGCAATACAACAATATTTGAGTTGAGCCATATTATGGTTTTGATTAAGTTTCGATTAATTGTGCAGCCCTTTTCTTGGCTAATAGTGCCTACCATAGTAGGGGCTTGCACTGTCCCTTACAGTATGTGTGTAAGAGGGTGCATGTGCATTCGTGTGGTTGTGGAAAGAGGGCATTAGCTTCACTTTTTTTAAAAACATTTTTTAATAGACTGTATGTTAAAATGACAAACACAATCTAAGAAACTACAAAACAGAGATTGCAAAGTAAATCAAGTGGTCACAAACAGTCTTTCATAGGTGTTCTTTCTTTATCCAGCAATCTTACAGAAGGTTACTGCAACGCCTTACTATCGGACTCAGATAGCCTACCTGCACGTTTAAACAGTGGCTTACAGGTAGAAAAGTTGCCTTTGAGATTTTAGTCAAAGTCACTGTCGCTTTGTACTGTAGGAAGTAGCTCTAGAGGAGGGAGCCATGTTTGCCCTGACATGACCAGGACTGTGTAGTCTGGTTGGACAGCCCATGTCGTTCCGTTTTAGCAGCAAAGTTCATCTTTCCTTGCTTCAGCTTGACGCAAAGAATTATAATTCAGGCTACTTGTTCCTCATTTAACAAGCAGAAAACAAGCTGTGAGCCGCTTAAAATGCCATAAAATCGGTCGGATTTATTTCCCCATTGCAGTTCTCTTGCTGGGTTTCAGATTCAGTTGGTAGTCATGAAATAATAAAACAACTGCATACGCTGTTTTAAACTGATCGCCTGTGTCCTTATGATTCTTGGGAGATTCCAGCCACATATTCCAGCCACATCCATGGACGGCTTCCTGTAGTACAACTTACTAAAGTCAACTTTAGCACAGCTTAGTAGACAGGAGTTTGTTTATGCTCTGCATATTTGTATAGGTTCTGCGTTACTATACTGCCACCCTTATTTCTGATATGTGTGGCCTCTGTCACATGGTATTTACCCTGCAGCATCTCTGTATTGACAAAACTCCACTGCTGCTCCAGGAGGAGACACGCACTCGTTCAATAACACATTACTGGAGGGAATCAATCCTTCTTATTTCAAGACATTCTGTTTAGGGGACTTTATTGCATTTGCATGGACGTTGGTTACGTGCTAAGAGTTTAGTAAAAGCTGATATTCCTCATAGTCGTGACACTGTGTCAGTCATATGACATTACTGCATGTAGCGTTATGAGCCACGTGACGCAGTTTTGTGTCGTGCTTTGTTTGACTCTGCTTACAAAGGAAAGTCAGAGCCAAATCCCAGCTTCTGCTGTGTTTGCACTGGAGACTTTACGCTAATCCCCCCTTTCCCATCAATCCTTGTGCAATTAAGTCTTAGTTTATGGATCTTGAAGGCTGGGCACCATTGTGAGCCGTAGTTTTAATCTAGAAAATAGCAATATGATAATTGCACATGTCTTGATCATGATGCAGTGATTAATTAAAAGACAACACCTGTCTGATTTGTCTGTGTTACCTCATTGTGGTAAAGGCATCAATCAGGAAATCCTTCAAGTTCTTGGGATGTGGGTGCTTTTGTATCTTTTGGCCAATCTCGACCGATGGGTCAAAATGTAAAGTGCAGTGTTTAAAATGCACAGGTCCCATTACATCATGTGTTAGGAATCAGCTGGGGAACAGTTTCATGTTTTTCAGCTAACATTCATCACTCTATCATACACAGCACGGTTTAATTTAAGATGGCAAACGGTCTGTACAGTGGTGGAGTGGTGCCTGGAGAAGTGTGTATACTCTTAATTCATTCCCCCTAATTTTTTTTTTTTTGTTGAAGCGGCCCGCCCAGCAAAGGATAAGCGCCCTTTTTACACAGTAATGTGTTATAAACAATGGCACGTAAGCCTACTTCTTCATATTTAGTTCATCCAAAAATTGGGCAATAGTGAACCTGACACTGGTCACTTAACTTCTGCTGCTTGACCGTAGGGAGTTAGGAGGATCGTTACGAAATTAACACTAACCACAGCTGAAGTGCAGATTTTGCAATCAATGCCAGACTGTAGGGTGAGACAGTTACATAATTCAGTATTTTGTCTGAACTATTCCTTTTTCCTTAGTCCATCCACACATGAAAAACCTTGTAAGTGGTCCATGGGACATAACAGTAGTTTCTTTTGTAAACAGTCTCTTGGAGTAGCTGATTTGCAACAGATAGGATCAGAGGGGATTTAGAAGTGGTTACACTCAATGCAGATTGAAAAATATGTGGGTATATTCCATAAACCTGCATATACCCTGCACTACACCACTGGGTAGGGCTGCACAATCAATTGAAATTTTATTGAAATCGCAACATCACCTACTGCAGTTTTTAAATCACAGGGAGGTGCAATATTTGTGATCTCAAGATACCATTTAATTCAAATATTGCTGGGCTGCAGAGTCGTCCTGGCCTACACATCATATTTTACCGACTCAAATAAACATCTTTGTTTGGTACACATCTGTGCAAAATCAGACCATAATCATTTCAATATGTTTATCAATGAAAAAGAGAAAAAATATACTGTATGAAGATGATCATTCCTTCTAGTATCGCAAGTCACAACAAATAATTGCAATTATATTTTTTCAAAATCGTGCAGCCCTACCACTGAGTCTGTATTCATACGGTTCTTTTCAAGTCTTTCGACTGCTCAAAGCGCTTTTACAAAACAAGTCCGCATTCACCCATTCACACACTAACAGCAAGGTGATACCTCTACAAAGAGCCAACCTGCTGCTCATCAGAAAGTCATGCACACATATTCACACACCAATGGCACAGCCAATGGGAGCAATTTTGGGGTTCAGTGTCTTGCCCAAGGACACTTGGACATGTAGACCAGAGGAGCCAGGGATCAAACCACCGTCTGATTGGTAGACGACCGGCTCTGCCTATTAAGCCACAGCCGCCCCAAACTAGATGCCAACCATGTGCATACTGTACACAGAATCAATTTGATTTTTATGTAGAAACTGTCCAGTGATTGGTGCTGAAGTGTTACACACAGCACCTTTAAGAATGCAGAGCAATTTGCGCAGAGCCACAATCTGTTCTGCCAGACTGGCCTGTCGAAGTCAGGCCCGCTGCCGGGCCTAACATGGCTGATATGAAGTGACATTTACGCACAACCTGCCACAGAGAGATACAAAAAAATGTTAACAGAGAATTGGTGACAGGGCGATTTCAGACAGAGGGAGAGGGATGGGGACTTGTAATCAATATGAGTAGAAAAAAGACTGATGAAAGGAATGGTAAAACTTTACAGGAGATATAAAAGCAAGACTTTCACCTCTGATTCAGAAGAGTGCTACACTAAGAGGCAGTGTGATATAGTTACACCACCACTGAGAGAGATAGTGAAGTGTTTCTGTATGTTTACAT
This sequence comes from Naso annulatus, assembly GCA_029783625.1. Classification (NCBI taxonomy): domain Eukaryota; kingdom Metazoa; phylum Chordata; class Actinopteri; order Acanthuriformes; family Acanthuridae; genus Naso; species Naso annulatus. The sequence goes on along the minus strand of JAPZDX010000004.1, from coordinate 14,158,599 downwards.
TAAGCCCTTCCCTGTAAAACTAGACTGATGCATCTTTCTGCCTGACTGATCTACCGTATGTTGTCTCCAAAGTTTCACAGCTGAAAGCTGAAAGCTGTTGAAAAGCATCTGATGCAGTGCTGCTATTTATACCCCGCTGCTCCATCCAGTGTGTGCTAGCCTTTTTAGCATCACAACACCAGGCACGACTCTCGGTCCTTTTAGCTCAGCATCATTGTGCTGCTCACTACTGTGTTTTTACAGTAAACACACCCCACCCCACCCCGCCACCCAACCCCCTCGCATACAAACACACACTGCACCTTAGCCTGCTGAGTCATGCTAACTGGCTGCGCCGGGTGTTTGTGAGAGAATTTTGTGATCGGCTTGAGACAGGACGATTGTGTTCTGGGGCAGTGGGCCAGAGCTCGCTTTTTGTTTGCACAGGTTATATCATGCAACCACATCAGCTTTTTTTTTTTTTACCTAAAATCAGTCGCTTTTAGAGAACATGTATTTCCTTTTCCACCTGAAATGTTTATTTATGCCTGGTGTCAATTAAGCAGTATTATAACAGTGACAAAAGCACACATACTGTATAATCTGGTGAAGGAATTGTGGGTTAAAGTGAGGTTTCTGTTTAGGCAGATGCGTGTGTGCGTATGCATGAACGTAACATTTTACAGCTTTAATTTCTTAAGAGCAATTTTTAAATGTTTTCAAGAGGCAAGCGCTGACTTAAACTGCCCTAAAGTAAAGAGCATCAGCAGTTCTCGCTCATTTTCCACGTCTGAATCAGCGGTGGCAGGCTGATACATGTCATGGCTGTGTGGGAGAGAGAGATGCAGACATACAGAGAGGGAGAGAGAGAAACAGAGATGTCAAAAGAGGACAGACAGACCACATGATTCATTCATAGTCTCAGTCGTGCATCAGAAAAAGCTTAGTGACGTTTATGTCAGTAACCTTTGGCATACTTGCTCGCGACCTCTCTGCGTGTGGTGATCGAGGAGGTGATGCAACGGAGTTCTGGGGCGAACTCTCGAGAACGGCCAGCTCAAATTGCTGTTACTTCCAGTGTAATAAAAATCAGGGATGTGTTCTTCGATGTTTGCTTCTCTTTTTCTCAATAATTTGACATCAACTAGCCAAAGGATTTTTCCTAGCACCTTTTGTTTTGTTCTTCCAGTGCAGAGCAAGTTTTGGTTCCAGATTTGGTTTTTAGAGGCTTTTTCGTGCCGTTTCCAGATCATGACCACAAAAATAAATGTGTTTTACTTTTACAGGTAACACTGGAAGTAAATACACATGCTGTTATACGACAATGGATGGCACAAAGCTTTCATATAGCTAACAGAATGTCCCCACAAGAAACTTTAACTGGCTATGAAGCACTCTAAACTTACTACTGATGCCTCACATCTTACCTCCTGGATTGGAGACTGACGTCCTCTCTTTTACAATGCCTTTGCCCAGTCCGCTCAGTCAGCAGAAACTCTACAAAATGCTTTACAGCATATAGACCAGAAGAGACGACTTGTTGTTTATGAGCATGATCAATCCGCTGTTCTCTATTTTACTGTCTATGTGTGGAAGCAGGGGGATATTTTTATTCAGATCATTTTTAAATAGTTTATGTTTATGGCCGAACTGGTATTGAGAAAATAAGTGGCGTGTTTTTCACTCTCTTCCAAAACAAATGCTTGCGATTGACAAGATCTTTACGACAGTAAGCAGTACCGCTTTTGCCCACGCATGCCGCTACAATCAACACATAATCAAAGTCCCTTAAGAGCAGCTTTAATAGATACCAAAAGGGCTCAGGAAAGACAAAATGTACTGGTACTCCCTATATTATAATCCCTCTGGGATTTTTCCATGGCCAGTCCTGATATGATGGCATGTGTGAGTGCTTGGATACTTTTTCGTCTCCTTCCTTTTAACGTGTCACACAAACGAAATACCTTAATCACCAGCAGAGAGAAGCAGGCAGGCGAGAGCGGGAACAGGTGAGCATCACTACCCGCCCCCTGGTGATGTAGTTTATTTAGGATAATAATGAATTGGCAAGAGAACCTGATACAGAGGAAGCAGAAAAGATTACAGGCACCGCTTGAGAAAGGCTGGTGAGCAAGAAAAATAAATGGTTGTCTACATCAAACAGTAAAATTTAAAAGGTGCCCGTACTGTGTACAAATGAGTTTCTTACCCTCACCTGTTGCTATGCAACAAAAAATCCCAATAATGGAGGCACTAGCTGTGCTAAAATGCTTTCCAGGCTAATTTGGTTGAGGAGTTTTGTTTTGAATCCTGGCTGAAATGTACACTGACTGCATACATTCCTTCTGTTGTCCCAAGAGGCTTGGACGTTGTTTATTCAACAGTCCCACTCGCTGCTTGTGGAAACTCATCACATCGTCCACGTCAGACGCATTCTCACATCCTGGAAATACTTTAATGGACATAGGCGAGTCTTGCTGTTTTATGCAAAGGACATCAACAACACAACATGAGGCTTTCGACACATCCATGAAAATGATGTAATGAATGCAATTGCGCTGATATCCGCTCTTAATGTATTTGGAAGTCAGTGTTGGACAAGTTACTCAGAAACAGTAATAAGTTCCTT
>JAPZDX010000004.1:14135775-14145869 GCA_029783625.1 Naso annulatus | reverse complement strand
GTGTATTCACTTCCATTTATTCTACCCTGATGCACAGAGCTCCACAGCACTGCTGGTGTGTACACAGACCAACAGCTGAAGAAAATCAAGGAATATAGGTTTTTATCACAGAGTATCAAAGTCTTTGGCTTTCTTTAACAGCATACCTGAAGAACAAAGAGGGTTTCCACTCAGAAAAAAAAGGCAAAAAGTACTCACTAATTTGATCAAACGTCAATACTGGTGATAAAATGCACTTTAGTCAGTGTAAGAGATGGAAAGCAGAATCGATTGGGGATTGATGGGGATTTCCACACTGATGATGATTCACTGCAGCAGGCGAAGACCTCAACAGTGTGGTAGCCAAGCTGAAAAAGAGCTACAGATCTCAAGGACTTAAAACATGTTGTGAAACTGTTATTTCACAGATGTAACTGGACATTGGACAGTGAACTTAAACCAGCCAACACGGTAGCCTCTTTGCAAACATGTAATAGAGCTGTCCTCACAGCACCCACCACTAAGATACACAAGTACATAAGCAACCTTGAGTCAGCTTTCACAAGAGGATTCAGGGAATTTCGCAAGTATGGACTCATGTTGGCTTTTATGATTAAGCCAATCAGCGTTTACAGGGACTAGAGTTAGCACTACAAATATAGAAATACAGCTGACTGGGCTGTGCAAGATCACAAATAGTGCACTTATGCATCAGAGAAAAATTTAAGCAATGGAAGCGCATGTTGCATTCGTTTTTGCTGACTGTTTTCAAATCAACATATTTCTGCAAGGAGGAACTTGGTGACTCAGAGGAATGTGTGCCACGTGATGCAGCACGACTACCAGATAATAGAGCGTAACAAATGAAAGCAGGAATAACAATGCTTGGCAGTCATGTGTTTGTTTATTGTTCCCTCTGTTCAAGACATCTGGTATTCTAATGTGAGACCTTACCACCTGTAAATGCCCGTGGTATGTGAGTGTTTCTGTGTGAAGCTTGAAATGACTGATTTCCTGTTCAGGATACACTTTAGAATCTTTGCTCAGTATTCAGTTTTTCTGCATTTTATTTGAAATGTGTTGAAATAACAAATCAATTAACAAAAACAAGATTCAACCCTGCTAACCCTGATTAAGGGAGAATTTAATCAGCCTTTAAAAAGGAGGATTTATTTCATTTAGACTCATTTTTTTCCTTGTCTTGTTAACGAGGACATCCCCGTCTTTTTAACAGGATCTTCCCTGAGTCACTGCGTTGGCTGTTGGCCACTCAGCAGTACTGCCGCTCTAAGTGGATCATGGGACACATAGCGCAGAAAAACCGCGTGAACATGGAGCTCGACGCTGATAACATCCTCACAGGTAACACATACACTGGCACGTATTTGGAGGAAAACAGCTAAAAAAAAGCTGCTCTTCACAGTCTGACACTATGTTTGCAGTGGGTATTTGTTGCCGTGTGTTTTTTCGTTGACGTAGTCTTTGTGTCTTTATATACTCACTGCGGCATCATCTTCCAAGCTTTACCTCCTTTGTTCTTCGCTGTAGTGTCCCCCAGCTGTACTTTCCTAAATTAGCCAAATTGACAAGGTTATATCAGTTTCCTGTCTGGTTACCGTAGGAACAGACCACTCCAGAGGTGGCTGTGGGTGTTGAACATTGCATTATGACACTCTAGGAGGTTCATTAATTTCATTACAGCCTGGCTGGCTGGACATGGGCTGACATGTTGATGTACAGACGGCAGATGGACGCAGGTCAGGCACTTTGACCCCGGGTTAACTGTGTCTGCTTAGACCTGCCAGAGGCAAACAGCAGAGTGAACTGTGTTGTTACCTTCACAGAAGAGCTTGTGTTTTCAGTAGGGATGGGCATATGAAGAAATGTCCTTGATTTTAACGATCAATTATCAATCTAATTTTTTTTTTGGTATATATATTAAAAATTCTTATGACAGAAAATAAAAAATACAGCGCATTCTTCCTCAATTAAATCTTTTTTCCAAGAAGAACTTACAGGCCAGCAATAACCCTCATAGACAAGGTGGTTCAACTGAAACTTAAACAAAGAAGATACGCAGCTCATGTAAAGCAGCCGAGCGCGAGCCTCTGACGCTATGACGCACTTAAACACAACTGAGCCTCTTTTAGAAACATTTCCAAAAAACAATCTCATCAAACAATAATAACTTTATCCAAAAAAAACACATTATTTATCGTTGTGCGTCACGACTCCCGTGTGCTCAGACTGAGGTGATGGTAGGCTGACAGGAGGATGCATTGACGTTTAACAGGGTTGGTTGTAACGTTACGTTATGTTGTTCAAGTGTTACATCATTGGGGTCGCTGTTGTGTTGTACTTATACACGAATTCACAGTGTTCACAATGAACTTCGTCAATTTTTACTTTGAAATGGTCTGACACAGAACTTTGCTTTCACCTCTTAATGTTTACGTTTGATGTCTGCGGCAGCCATGACAGCAGCTCATAGGCTCTGTCTCCTGAAAGTAGTATCGCCCCCCCTGTGGTAAGATGTCTCACTGCTGCCACATAGTGAAATTCATTGCATCCCTTCAAGACTCACGGTATGCAACACAGCTTGTGGGCTATTTACGGTATGTGACGTTTGATCGATAGAAATGTCACGTGACAGAAAAAATCATTAACGAAGAATTATCGATCATCGATCATCAATTAATCATGCCCATCCCCAGTTTTCAGTTTGTCAAAATTATGGAAAATCTACTGGGCTGATTTTAATAAAAGCTGGTGTAAGGATGTAGCATAGGCCAAGGAAGAGTCCATTAAGTTTTGAAGAGGACCCACAATCACAGGGCGAATACATGTGCATGTATCACTTCCGCTAACATTGCAACAAAGGGCATTTGACCCTAGATGAATAACTTCATAAAGTCCCCAGGAAAAAGATTTAAAATGACATTATGTAGGAATTCATTTCTGTGTAATGTGGTGCCCCAGCAACATTGTAGGTATTTTTTTCCCCATGTGTAAATCATCCAGCAAAAGCCACAGCACATGACATGTAGCTTTCCGCGAAAAACGGACTGCATCCGCTAATAGCACCATGATTTGTTCGTGCAGTATGCCTGTTTTAGCGCTAACACGCCCACAAAGTTTGACAGCTGAGTGCAATTTGTCCTCCTTTTGTGTTAAATTGAGTAAGCAAATCTTTTCCCAGTGATTCAATCTTTTCTCCATATTTCAGGTCATAAATTGGTCCATGATGAAAACTGCAGAGAGCCCAAAATTTAGCAGAAAGCGTCAGTTTTGTTTGTCGCTCGCAGTTGGCTGTGTGTTGCATCTGGCTTCAGCAATTCACAGTAGCTGACACTCTGCATGTGTCTCCAAAATTAGTAAAAGTCTGTGCGCTTTTACTCACAGTGCCGTGGTTGCTTCATTAAGAGGTTTATACGGTGAAACTGTTTGTAATAAGGCAGCCCTTATGGATGAATCCTGAGCTCCTTCACAACTGTTTTATTTAAAAATGCGATATAAGCTCACAACTCACTTAATTGCCCCCTCTGACTGATAGATTTCGACCATGATATCACTCAGTATCAACTCCACAGCATTCAAAGCTAACAAGCTTTAAAGAGAGAGAGAGAGAAATCTATTTATCTGTTTAATCCATGTGATACTCTGGTCTCACTGGTGTTAAAAAGCACCACTATAACTGCTCATTAGCACTGGTCCTTGTGAATTAGATGGTATTCACAACAAGGCTTATTTGCATGGGGAGGGAGCACTTTTGCACCAAATTTTTGAATGTTCCCTAATTTACATATATGCAAATGGGACAGGCACAGTAGGAAGTGGCGGCGCAGTTCGTGTGCATTTAGCCCTTTGCACATGCTTTGTGGATTGCACACTATTTTTTTTTTCTCATTTGCACAGGTGTAGCAGCCACAGAAGTGCAGTCCTTGTGTAGATCTGGCCCTCAGCAAGTAGCTACTTGCTATTCAACAACAACAAGTCCAATTCTGTCTGCTGCCTTTTGTTAAGCGTAGCTGTCCCCAACAACTACACACCACTCCTAGATAACTCTTGCCGCTCCTCTTGTTCAGTCACTGTCTCTTTTCTTCCATCGGTGTCCTCTTTAAAGTATCCTCACCTGTGTCATGAAGTTAGTAGAGGCTGTTGAGTCCCAGTTACAGTGCACACTCACTCAGCTCTGGTTCTGGTGTCCGTTCTGTTGCTGGACCTCCATCTGTGAGGTAAATCTCCTCCGATAGCGGGGCTAAACACCAAAACCCTGCGATGCTGCTCAGCTGCACAACGGTACGCAGCAGGTGGCATGTGTTGCTTTCGGGAACCTCCGTGAATCACAGAATTGAGGCCGAGCAGTCGCAGGAATACAGAGTGAAAACCAGAGGATATTTTCTCAATGAAATATGACCTGGTTTTACCAAAATTACTGTTCTGTTGGATGTAGTAACGTTTAGTGTTAAGTTCCAGTTTCAAAGCCACAGGAAGGCTGAGTGGTTGAGGCAGAGAGCCCAGTCAAGCTATTACAAATCAATCTTACATTAAAATGTTTTAAAAACTGATATTTTAAGTTGAAAATGCTACATATTATTGCTTTAACTGGTTCTGAAGCAGTCTAAATTTAATACTGACGCCTCACAGCGCACCTTCATCATCAAATTAGACCATTGGCGAAGAGATTGGAGATTACTTTTACAATGTCTTTGCAGGGTCTGCTTAGTCAGCGGAAATGCTACGAAATGCTTTACAGCACACAGACCAGAGGAGATTATTGTTTAAGAGCATGATCAAGGCACTGTTCTTTCTTTTTTTTTAATATTTTTACTTTTTTAACTAATATTTTTCTCAAGATAATTCTTTAATATTTTGTGTTTCTGGCCGAGCTAGTATTGTGGCATGTTACTTTTACTCTCTTTCAAAGTAAATCTTCGCTCTGGACAAGGTCTGTACGTCAGTAAGCAGTACCGCTTTTGTCCACGCGCTGTGCTATAATCAATACACAATGAAAGTTCCTCAGCGGGGCTTTAAAATCCAGTAGATGACAGTAAATTTCAGTCATGACAAAACATTTTCAAGTCTAAAATACAATGACTCCACATCACAGGACACATTCACTAGTAACAGTAAACCTCAGGGGCGGTCTGCACATGTAGTTGTTCAAACTTCAAACAAAAGCGGTCGTTACAGAGCGCTCGGCTACAGTGCTTTCATGGGAGAACTGGTAAAATTCTAACAAAGGCACAATTGTAGCACTGTTTTTTTGTTTGTTTGTTTTTTGTTTTGTTTTTTCTCAAACAAAGTAGGGTCAGACCAGTATGGGATTTGTGGGGCTGATGCTGTTGTTACCAATAATTTGGAGCAAGAAAATTCTGATGTCTGATATATATCAGCTGATACTGTACATATATAATATTGGCTGAGTGTGGTTATCTAGTACTTGTGACAAAGACGTGTAATGGAAGCAGGATATCTTACAGCTGAGGACACTTTATTCCAAACAAACATTAGAGCACTGAAGCACTAAAACACTTCACTTACTAGTTATTAAATACTGAGCCATGCCATTTTGAATCACTGGTCCAAGCATTTTTTCCTGCCTTAAAAACGGTTTTAAGATTGATGCATATTGGTGAACCATATGCAAATACCGATATATTTGTGACGGCCAAATATCTGCCAATAATATCACCTGACCAATGTATCGGTCGGGCCCTAATACTGAGGTGTAGCCATGAAAACATAAAAATACATGCCATGCAATTACTTTCACTCTTACATCCAAATTTATTGCACAAACTTCAGCAGAGATGTTAAGGAAAACTGTTTGAACTTTGAACTTTACGAGAGTAAGCTCTAGTTTAGAAATACATAATAAAAGCGCAGCTGAGTTGATGAGGCTTGGACACAACTGTAATGTGACATAATCGAATCGTTATTGTTATATAGTGGTTGTGCCAGTCGTCGTGGAAGTTTGCGCTCTCTGAATGACCTTTCTGGTTGTTGAATGTCACAGCGAAATTGCATTTGTACTGACACTGCCATTTATTGAGAAATACTTTCTCTGTCTTTGTCCTGTCATTGCTTTCTGTAGTTAACAGTACATTTAGAAAAATAGTGCCCCTGCTAGGAAAAGGCTCAAACCACTCGCTGTGAAATTGACTGCGCTTTTTCCGGAACTATAGCGCCGTGTGCTGATGCAGCATTTTGAAGTACTCTGCTGTAGACATTAATTTATCTGCTCTTGTTTTTATAGTAACTGGCTGTCCCCAGCCCTTAACAGTTATAATTCCTACTTTTAACTGCTCAGCGCTGAACACAGCGTTAGGCACTGCATGTTCTTACAGCCGCTACAGCAAAGCAGTTTTTCAAGTGCTGAGACATGACAGATGGATGTGCGACTACTGATGAGGTCATCGTTGAAACATGGGCGGAGTGATTTGCATACAGTTGATCTCGGTGGGGATAGTCTTCCACTTTTCCCTGAAAAGTCTGAGTGAAACAGCCGGAGATAACCTCGAGGCGATGGTGGGGAATGCTGTCACATGCCTGAGTCAACGTGCACACGCAGAGCCACGAAGCAGAGGTGTGTTTCTGTGGCAACCCGTAGCTTGATACCAAAACATCCACCGTTTGCAATGCCTCATATCACTGGCGGCTAAGGGGTGTTGCCCTCTGAAGCACAGTTCCTGTTCTCCTGTGAGCATTGTCATACCTGTCTGTCTCACAAAGCAGCTGGAGACGAGTCATGTGGGCTGAAACGTGCTCATTAAAAATACATGTGGAATTTTCTGTGGTTCAGATAAATCAGGGCGTCCTTGCTTGACTGTTTAGAGAAAGCAGGCTGCCGTCGGACCTTTCTTTGACCTAGAAAATAGACCTGACCTAATGGTTTTAACTGGAGCCTGATGGATATATAAGCAAGCTGATGAGAGACATACTGGGAATCAATGTTCATGTGGGCAGATATGCAATAAAAACACTTTTAAGAGCTGACTCTTGTTTCTCTAAATACATTTGCTAAAGTATTTTTGTGATATTTTATATCTTATTCAAATTAATATTTAAGATTGTACAATTCCAGTGAAGTTATTTGTTGATGTTCATTGGTGTCTTACGTGTCGTCACATCCTGGATAGAAAACATTTTGTTCCACTGTGAATATGCTGCCTCAGCAGATATCTGTGTCACTGACTGTTTTCAGCCAAACTTAAAGGTAATTGTCAAAAGTGTGGTGGTTTTTGTGTGAAAACACTGGTCCAGATATTTTGTGTTTTAGTTTAGAAAAGGGAATATTGACCGCTTTAATTTATGAACTTTTTCCTGATTTACACACAGCTCAAAAACTTTTACAAACAAACTTTTTTATTATGAGAGGAAAAGGAAAAGAACTTATGAAGAACAACACAAAGGTTAAATTTCCCATAAAAATAACTATACGTGATGAAACATATGAATAATGAAGAATAATTAAAAAAAAAACAACAATAAAAATGCGTTTATGCATTGACCGAGTGTCCGAGACAAACTGAGGCAGAAATATGTGCACTTAAGACTTTAGAAAAAAAAACACCCTTTGTTTTACAAAAGTTAAAGATTCTTCCAGCTCTCTTAATAACATGTTTGCTTGTTTCCAGAACTGCAGAGTGCTCTTCAAAAGAAACCCAAAAAGACGTGCATTGTGAAAATGGTCGGGACGAGGAACCTGTGGAAGAATATCGTCGTGCTCTGCGTCAACTCGTAAGTATTTGTCATGTGTTGTGTTGCTAATTAAAAAAAACTATCTGGACATTTATGAGCATTTATTTGTTGAGTCGTGTGTGTGGGAGGATCTGAAATCTGAGCGAGAAAAGAGAGAAATGCTTTTTATGTGCTTGCATGTCTGCGTGGGGCGAGGTAATGCCAGTCTGACGCGCCATTTTGTGCAGCCAAGATGCCACTATGAAACCTGAAGGCTCGATACCGCATCGATCTGTAGCCCTCGGTGCCTCTGCCCTTCCATATTTGTGCTGCTCTCCCTTTTCATCTCCAGTGGGATCTCTCCTCTTTTCTCTCACTGAGACCCCGTGTCTGGCTCGGCAGACCCGGCTTTATCTCTGCCTCAGCGCACGGTGTCCCTGACTCCCCAAGTCAGCATTAATTTTACATGAGCTGTGTCCTTATGAAACATTAGACAACGAGGGGAGAGGCTGGGAGTGTTTGCTCACATATTGCGTATGCTCGTGGAGTCTGTGCCTTTGTGTCAGTCAGTCACTGTTTACTTGAGTGCATTGACTGAGATGAGAGGAAATAGGTTAAACCTTGAACTGTCCCTCTTTGCTTTCCATCCTGATATATTTGCCTTTTAGATTTGTTTAGATTTTTTTTTTTCTGTATGTTTTCCCTTTTTCTTTAATCCTTTCTCCCTTGTTGTTTTTGTATCATTCACTCATTTCTGTCCCCCTTAAACAAACTTTGTCACCTGGTGTCCCCTCATCTGGCCACTGTATTCTCTGAACGCTGTTTCCCGCCTCACTAAATTTCCCTGTGTATGGTTCTTACTCAGGCTAACAGGGTACGGGATCCACCACTGCTTTGCCCGCAGCATGATGGACCCGGAGGCTCAGGAGACGACCATGTTCCATAACTTCTATGCAGACTATTACACCATGGCGGGCATTGCGGTGGCGTCCTGCATGGCGCTGTGCCCGGCGGTGGGCCTGATGGGCCGGCGAGGTGGCCTTCTCATGTTTATGATCATCACTGCCCTGGCATCTCTGCTGCAGCTGGGCCTGCTCAACTGTGAGTACCACAGTTCTGCTCCTGGATGATGTGTATCAGTTTAAATAAGAGTTCGTGGTTATGTCAGAGACGGTTAATAGTAGAAAGCGAGACGTCTCACTGACTGTTCATTTCCTGTATCAGTGTCACATGGTTTTTCGCCACGCCCCTTTAGGAGACAGAAAGCAGCCTTTAGTCCATTCATTCTTGTAGGAGGAATGAACATGATCACAGATTATGACCAGTTCTTTTGTCCCATCGCCACCAGATTGGACCCATTTTTAACAAGACACCTATCTTCTGGACATTTTGGCACAAAAATGGCATTTTTCAGACACACAAATAAGGAGAAAATTAGCTTTTGTTCAAGACCTGTCTCTGTCTCAGCAACACACTCGTGCAAGATCTGGGATCCGGTGCTTCCCGCCTTGCTTCACAACGGACATAAAAACGACACTTAAATGGTCCGATAGGTGGAACTGTTAATTAAAAGTTAAAACTGACATCAAACAAATATCATGTGAATGCAAAATCTATCTGCTTTATTCCCTTTACACTACATTATAACACTTCCAGACGAGGCTGGAAGGGATGGTGGGTTCTAACTGTCTCCATGGGAGATGTGACTCCGCCCACTTAGGAGACAGGAAGTGTATATATAATTTCACACCACTGGCACAGCGTAGAGTGAATGATCTTGCGTCAATATTGACTGTCTTTGGTTATGTTAAACCTTGAAGAAGAATTAAAAAATAAAGAAAGGGCTACATCCTTTATTTTTTACCTGACCCAAAAAATGCTTCAAAAAATGCCAAACTAACAAAGAACTGATGCTAATTGTAGTAAAATCCTCTTTTATCGTACTCCTCCGTGTGGCGCTGAGCTGCTTTGTTGTCAAGAAACTATTAAAACACATCAGTGAGCCACAATGCTGCAGTGGGTGACATGTTGATTACAATGAACATGAGCATGGATTTTTCCATTCAACACACACACAGACACACACACGCACACACACACACTCACACTCATCCTGCTGCTGGAAATACTCACAAGTGCACCAAAAACAATTTCATTCATGACAGAAAAAAATGGGTTCTAACAAATGAGCTATTTACACTCATTAAAGTCATGTTAGCTAAAACAACATTGCTTTTTTGGGGGAAATTTTTAGTCTGTATAAAAATAAAGCAATGCATTTGTGACCTGTTTTTTAAAGCTTATGTCCAAGGGAAGTAGGAAAGCATCAGAAGGGCTCAAAGTGCCTATGAAACAACATGGAATGCATAAAATGAAGAAATGAAAAATAGGGTTATTGCAAGTTTTGCCAACAGTTTCAATGAAAGGAGGAA
>JAPZDX010000004.1:14124304-14135675 GCA_029783625.1 Naso annulatus | reverse complement strand
AGCTCTGTCATTGCAGAGGTGATTTGATGTCTTATCGGTGCTGTACGGTATGTAATCAGCATCGTTAATTGACTCATTTTACATGATCATGTCACATGGGGTCTTACACTCATCTGGCCAAATGGATGACTAAAAGTAATAGAATAAGTTATTAGAATTATGTTTGACACGTGAATAGTTTGGATGTGAATGCGTAACAGTGGAACACAAGTCATTTATTTAGGTTCAAGTTACTATAAACATATTTTTCAAAGGATGTTGATGTTTTAAAAAGAAAAAATCTTATTAATGTTACAATATCAAACTCAAGTGTTTAGCTTATCTCTATGCAATGTGTAAAGAAAGGCAATTATCAGCTAAGTGTGTCCTTTTAATACTTCTTTGTGTCAAAACATTTTGGTTTTTACAAGAGCACATGTAATATAAACAGACTTAGATCCGACATTAGCAGTCCAAATCTTTTGTCTCCTACAATGCAGAGAGTGCACCATGTGAGAGCTTTGTTACCTTCAGTGGTTTTCTAATGGAGCAAGCGAACATGATGACAGACTGCTGTTTTAGTCAATGATCAAAAACAGTACACAAGTGAGTTTATTCAGTTACAAATGGGTGAGAAGTAATGTTTAACCTGAGTAAACACATCAAGGTTACGCTCATGTTTCATGCTCCCATTTGACATTGTTTTAATGTCGTAACAGTGTGTTGACAAGCTCTGCTCAATGTGTGTGTTTGACGCTGCTTTTAATTTAGAGTGCATGTGATGAGTCTACTGTTTTTAGTTGCTCACTGATTGATATCTGTTAATCTCTTTCATTCTCCTCTAGTGCTGGGGAAGTACAGCGTCCATCTGAATATAGGTAGGATCATCTGCTGTTTCTGCTCTCCTTAGGTCTTGTATTTGAGCTGGAAGATAATCTAATCAATAATTGACTAGTCCTGCTTCAATATTGTTCCCCTATCATTTTTATCAGCTTCACATTCTTTCAAAGTGTGAGTTGATGGTTTATCTTGCTGCACTATCTTGATGATGTTTTAGAAAATGTGCTGCATGCAGACAACCTGCCGTATTTCATTAGGCGTATACAAGCCCTGCGGAGACACATAATGAAGTTCTAGATTTAATTATGTCTCGCTTTTCACTTATTTATCTCCTTTGTGTTAAAGAGGGTGAGCCTCTTCATTGCTGAACTGTGAATCTCCCATTCCTTCCTTCATTTTTCAACTGTGTTTATCAATCTCTTTATTCTCCCCACACGAATCCCCCTGTGGGCAGCAAGAGCCGATCACAGAGCGGTCTCTTTTTATCCTCTTTGTCATCTTCACTATATCCTATTCATAGATAACTCTTCATTCAGACCGTCTTTGGCCTAAATTTGATATTTGAGTGCAAGGCAATTCCTCAATAAAATAAGCGCAGGGAAATCTCAACAATAAGAAAAATTTATTTGACCTAAGATAACTGGCATTGTGGATTTTGATTTAGGGATATTTTCCAGTACAGTTTGATGATAATGTTATAAAATGCTTTTAAATATCTGCCTCATACGATATTTGTTACACACTTTAATTTTACTTTCATTTGCAGAGTTTATCTACTGTGAATACATTTAAGTTTTTTGTTAGATGATACAGTATGTGGTATTCTATGGAGGCAAAGAAATGCCAAAATAATTTCACGTTTAAACTTAATTTTTTAACTTCTTTCTAAATTTAGCCACTGCTGTATGCTTACTGTATCCTGTTGAAACTGTAATACCTCTAAATTTGTTGAATTAAAAACTTTTTTCAAAGAAATAATCGTAATAATAATAATTACAAATCATGCTGCTTTTAGACACCAGAATTAAAAATGAAAAATTTAAGCTTTGTCATGTGAGCTATCAGGGATTGTAAATGAACCTGACGAAATCAAAAAGATGACCAGAATTCTACTAGGATACTTCCTGAAGGTGTATTCAGACAGAGAGCGATGAACATGATGAATGCCACAAGATTACATATAAAGTTAATGTAAGACAATTAAACCCGATTTTACTTCAGACGATGCAAATCTCGCAATAAAGCTGATGCGAATCATGCAGTGTGGCGCCCATCACCTCCGTTGCCCGAAGCTGAAAATATTGAACTTTTCAGCCGACGTTGTGTGATGCTTTGTCGTGACAGCACGTCAGTGTTGAGATTCCTCCGATGTCACTGACATCCTGACGGCACAAATGTTGACGGAATTTGCCGAACAGACATTGAATCATTGAATCAACTATTGCTGTGTGTGAATACCACAAAGCTCTTACAACATGACTTTATACACCACTGGATTAAGTTATGGACATAGATATGATGTTGTTAAGTTTTTAAACCTTTCTGAGACTTCCACAACTGACAGTGCAGAGATGATGATTATATCAGCTGTAGTAATTGATGGAAGATTACAAGCACCTCTTCCTCCTGACGCTGCTAGCTAACGCTAACTGTGGCTGACAAAGAGCTGTACGACATAACTTAACAGACTCTGGATGGTTTTATTAACCATACACAACATTTAGTTTTCCAACCTATCAAACTTCCACAACTGATAAAGTGCAGCAAACGTGATTGTATCGGCCGTAATTAATGACAGAAAGTGGTCAGTCACCTCTTTTCTGAACAAGCTTATATATGCGGACAGTGTACAACAGGCGAATGACACAACTGAAGCGATGATCCAAAATATGATCCAATTATGATCAAGCAACATGATATTAGCCTTTCTTGAGATAAACTTTGCTTCATTGCTTTCTGTCTGAACGCAGCTTGAGAGTCACATAATCCAAGACAGAAGTTTAAGTTAGTAAATTCAGACACGGGTATTTTCTGAATATGAAAAACCAAAACCTTTTTTTTTAAATGGCACTACCTAAAAATTCATAAAACAAAACACATACATTTGAATTGTTGTTTATAAAATGCTATTAAATGAGATATCTTTGTGATAAACATCTAGTAATGTGTAAAATTTTAAATTACTTAAAAATATCAATGACAATGTCCTTTATTTGCTTCCATATACCCTTTATTTTCAACATGAAATTTCCCAGCAAGCCATTGTCTCTTCTCTGTATGTTAATGTTATGTTACCACTGAAATGTTGAAGTAATCACAAAATTATTGAACAGAACAATTTGATTTATTTATTCAAAACATGTATGTTGTTCTTTTTGGAAACAGTCTTAACCTGCGAAAAGCTGAAAAGAGGACGTTCATTTCCCCCAGCCTTTATGTACATGTGCAGAGCCCTTTTTACAGATTGTTTGTGTCTCCTGCTTTGTCTGCAGATAGCTCAGGTACGCTGAATAAGAACTTCTCCATTGCCTTCTCCATCATCGGCATGTTTTCCTCCCACGCAGTCAGCAACTTGAGCATCTTCTTCTGTGCTGAGATCACACCCACTGTGATCAGGTAAGCCCTCTGAATCACCGGGACTGAACCGCTAGAGGAAGACGACGAAATGTGAACAATGTGCTTTGTCTCTTGAGAGGAGTGAAGCAGCTGTGCTAACATAAAGCAAATGCTTTGTTGTTACACATCTCGTTGTTTAGTCCACAGTCTGGTTATATTTGCCTTGGTGTGTACGCTAAAATTATTAATGGCATTGATTTACAAGCAATGAGAAAAAATTGTTATGCCAGCATTGTGCTGACAGCCCTGGCAGAAATTCGAAGGGCTCTTTCATTCCTGTTTTATTGTCCTGATTAGTTTATAATTCAGTTAATACTGTTGGTTTCCATCACATCACATGTTTCTGCAGATCGATTAGCTGCTTTGACTCCGGTTAAAGGAGGCTATGAAATTAACTGCTGCAAAACGACAGACTCTTGCTGTTCAGTGTCAGATGTAATCCACATGTTGTAAAAATCAGCCATACCCTCTGAGAATATATGACACAGCACTAAATGTTCATCATCCGAGTTATGTAAAGGAGGTTGTTCTGCCAAAAGTATTGCAAGTGCGACCTCTGGTGGTGATTCAAGAGAGTTACAGGAGGGAAATGGCACTGCATGTTGGGAGGGTGCTTGGTGGTACTGCAGCACTCTCTGCTGCTGTTTGATAAAACGACAGAGAATGGTCAACAATGATAAATCAACAAAAGCTCAGAAAAAACAAGGGATCCCTCACTGTAAATGATTTAGCTGACAGTTCTTCAGGACAACATATAGTTGCAGTAATTTGTCTTTCCCTTTGGCTTGTTTACAGGAGGTATGTGGTTTCTAGGAATGTGCGATCGTAAAGCCTAAGTCATATCCTGTGATACTAATGTTTATCTCGTCATAGGGGTGGTGGTCTGGGCCTGGTCCTGGCCAGCGCTGGTTTTGGCATGCTAACTGCCCCAATTATGGAGCTCCACAATCAGAAGGGCTATTTCCTTCACCACATCATCTTTGCCTGCTGCACTCTTATCTGCATCATCTGCATTCTTCTGCTGCCTGAGACTCGCTACCAGCCCCTCCCCGAGACCCTGGCTGACGGTGAGAGCTACACTCGTCAACCTCTCCTTCCGCCGAGGAAACCTGGGGAACAGCGCCTCTTGCTTCCCCAGTCTGACAGCAGCAGGGACTACACTAGGGTGCATGACACGCCACTCCATGAAGCAGCCACCATCGTAGCGTCCACCATGGATTCCACCGCCTCTTCGGCTGTTGATTTGACTGCTCCATCCGTCGGGGATATGTCCGCTCCCGCTGGCAAGCCGGAGCCAAAAGACCCCAACGGTCACTCAGTTTCGTCTCCATCCTCCACACCGATCACAGCCCTGGATAAAGATGGCATCCTACATGCCAGTAAAGAACACCTGCTGTCTTCCACTCCTTTACATAAAGCCCCATGTGTCACAGACCCACTTTTGTCTGATGCCGAAGAACCTCCAGATGTAGCCCCAGAGTCTGTTGAGCCACTAATGGATTCTGCCATCCCTGAAATGAATGACGTAGGTCCCTCCCCTACAAAAGAGTCAGCTGCTTCCCTTGCCCCTTCAGTGGAATCTCCTCCTTCCTCTGTCCCTCAGACTGTGCCTGCCTCTCTATTGATTTGCACCACACCCATCATCGAGCCCCCACCTAGCTCCACATTAGAAACCCCTGAACCACTGGCCAATGACATCGACAGTATCACCCCAAAGTTCGGCCTACCTTTCCTAGAGGACGCTCATACTCCTTCAGTAGACTCCCCTTCTCCATCTACACATGACAGTCCCCCTCCATCCCCTACTCCCTCTGCTGTTCCAGTGGCAGACTGCAACATTTCCACTGACCCTCCACCCTCCATTAGCACACACTCTGACATTCCCATCCAATTAGAAATAGAAGAATCCACATCTACTCCTTCCACTAGAGACTCCCCCATACCTCCTGTCATAGACTCCCAACTGCCACAGTTAGACTCTGAATCTCTCTGTCTGAATGAAATATCTTCCCGCCCCCCTAGCCCCCCTAGTCCCCCTAGTCCGCCTATTCCGGTCGCTGTTTTCCCTTCACCCACTGACTCAGGCCATTTGCCCTCAGCGGACTCTTCCACTCCCCCTGTGGCAGAGACTGTCAACACCACTGCACCAATTCCTACCATTCTCCCTGTCACAGACATTGTGCAAACTTCCACTCCAGAATTAACCACTTTGACTGTCACAGACACTGTTCAGCCGGGGCAGGATTCAGTTGCTTCTGTTGCCACAGATTCAGTACCAACTTTAGCCGTGGATTCAGGCTCTACAGAAGCAACTCCCCTCTCTCTAATGGACTGCACTGTCTCCTCCCCCATAGACTCTGGTGTCCTTTCCATCAGGGACAGTGACAGCACGGAAAACAACACTGTCAATGGCGTGACGTCATCATGATCTAGTGTTGCAGCCAGTAAAGGAAGCTTTGCGGTTGCCGAGGAAGCAGCCCACGCCACATGAATAACAGAGAAGGGGGGCTGAAAACTGTTCTGCTCAGACTTCGGGCGCTCAATGACGACTGTCCCAACCTGGAGTTGAGTACACGTCTTAAAGGAGCTGCTGTACATTTCTCAATGTCCCCCCTCCAGCATTTAGCCAATAAAAGAGACCACCCAAGTAAGAAAGTGCCAGAGGCTGGTTTGTGACAATGTGACAGTATCTCTTGCTCTTTTTGAATGTCACTGGAAATCACCAGCCCATATCTACTTTAATGTAAATGAATGGGAAATCACTGTCTGTCATTTTAAAGAGACTTGCAACAGTACCCACAATCAAGGAGAAGACTAGGGGAAAATGCAATGATGCTAAAAACAAACAAACAAACAAAAAAAAATCACCGGTACTTTTGCTCAAATTAAGTGTATGTCTAAAATATTTGTATAAAATATGTCGCCTTACCTGTATGGATAAAAAAAAAAAAACCTGAATGTTACAAAGTATTTTTTCAGAGGTCAACAGTCCAAATTGGAGTGATTTTTTTTTTTTCCAAAAACATCGCCAAAAACTACTCTGACCAAAATCAAATGTAGACATAGTGCCAAAAAATAGTAGAAATTAAGTATTTGCCTACTTTGGAAAATCTGTTTAGTGCAGTTCCTGCCACGGACTGTATGTAGATTAATGTGAATCAGACAAGCCCCTTTCCAGAAATACAAAGGATGAAATACATTGTGAATGAAACAAAGGCAAGACTGAAATGCTATATCAGCTTTTGATAAATTAGAATTTAGAGACTGAAATTATTATGTTATTACAGAGAAGAATGACCCATAGTTTGTTGGTCAGAAGAAACTTTTATTTTTCCAGTCATTCCAGTCATTGAAAATTAATGGTATGCAAATGCTTTTATTTGTAAATGTGATATTGTAAGTAAATGCCTAATTAGTTGTTGAGCTTGATTCAATTCTTTTTTTAAAATTCAAAGTATTATTTTGAATAATCTCCTTTGGCGTGCCCTTACTGTACAAACCTATACTTCTTTCTTACAGTATTTGTGGCACCATATTCTTTGCAGTTGGGACAAAGCATGAAAATAATTGTGAACGTGTCAAGCAAAACAAACTAGCACACCTTAAAAAAGAATCAAAAGCTATTTTTGAAATGAAACTAATGGATGGCAAAATATTCGATGTGACCGCTTCGCTAACCTTCACTGTGTTTTCCAAACCATGATCTGGCATTAATGGAGTGTATGTATGTCGAAGTGTTCATACAATCAGATGCATAACTTAAAAAAATGCAATATTTCATAGACTTGTCAAATGGATATTTTAAATACAGGTCAAATCCTTAATTCCAGATTTCTTGCATTGACAGACTCTTACATAAGGAGGCACTTTCTCTTCCAAAGCCTCTGTCCATCTGTGGACAGCGTTGTACTTGACTTAATACTGCGTGTAACTTGACAGTTGTAGTTACATACTTAATGCATCAGAGGTTGTAAAAGTTGTCAGAGAAAAATGTATGATTATGGATAGACCACTGTTTACAACAATAATAATAATGGTAAATAATAACAATAACAACTACACATTACTGTAAAACTTAAGAGCCAACTGACTGATGTCTTGTCATTTCAAATGTGATAGAACTCTCTCACACTCAGCATATTACTTTTATCCAGGGAGTATTGGTGATCTATTAAGGGGTCATTCAGGGGTCAACAACACCAGACTTGACAGAAGACTTGAATGTTCTTCTCAATTTCTTGTGGTACACATATGAAGAACCTCACAGGTACTTTACTCATCGAAATTCTCTTTTGCTTTTATCCAATCAAGTATGCACTGACAAAGGCTTCTTATCTTTTGGTATGTGAATGATGAGCAAACCTGCCTGTGGTTGTTTTTCCTCAAATGCAGCAGAGTATGAAAACTCTTTCCATTGATTTAGCATGGTCGTTTAAGAGATCATCAAGTCGGCAAACTTCAGTTTAGTGAAAGACTCATACGTATGTATGCCATGCTGCTAAGCCTCAAAGCACAATGCCCTGCAATCATGTGATGTCAAATTTGGTGGAGCTCGGCGTATTGACAGTACAAAAAAAAAAAAAAATTGATTAAAAAATTTTAAAAAAGGGAAAATGGAGCGGGATTTTAAATAGAGCACAGAAACACACCTTAACTTTCGCAATAGACTCACATGTAATCTACTTTGTGAAACAGGGTGTTGACACTGGATTTAATAAGGAATTCTTGGCATCTGCAGTAGAGAATGGTTTGACTGCAGTGGTCAGAATCTTCACGTAACTCGGAGTACCTGTTGTCTGTGAGTGTCAGTCTCTCTGTCTCATTGTGTGTGTTTGCAGGAATTGAACTGTGCATCGCCAAAACCCCATGCAACACCAGTGTAAAGACAATGGCATAGCACAATACATCCAGTGTCTTCTCTTGAGATCTGTCGCTTCCATTTTCACAAATCCCATGCAGCTGTTTCATGGTGCTGATAGCAAGTATTTCACCTGTAGGCATTTGGTTTGACTTTATAATGGAGTAAAATTTAAGTAAAAATCAGTTAAAGCAATCCAAAGCAACGTTAGCACCAGCGATAGGTTAGACTAGAAGACAGTGATCTGTTGAAAAGCAAAAAAAGGAAAAAAAGAAGCGAAGATTGGGTTATGCCTTTGTAAATAGTAACTGTGTGGAGACACCCAGCTTCGATAAAATGAAGGATTATTGATAAAGTTCTGAACTTGGTAGATTAAAGTCTCAGAGATATGAAGTTCCCAGTGTACACATTTCAGGTTTTGCTTCTCTCAACCGTTCGACTCAGAATCTCTCTACGGGAGATTTGAATGAATGTAAAAACCATGGATTGTACCATTTATAATTTCTGATTGTTGGGTTTCATTTTGTTTTTGTTTTTAACAGACATAATGCACTTGTATATAAGCCATACCTGTTGTTAAAATAAACCACTATTTATTGATCAAACATGGATATCAATGAGTCCTTAATTTGGTAACATTTATGGGTTTGATTTACAGTAGATCTCAAGCGAAAAAAACGACACATATTACCGGTGCTTGCTTGAGGCCTTGTGGCTGAAAGACTAACTTTTGAAAAGAGCAAAAAAAAACCAAAACACAGTACATGATTAATTTTTGTTACACTTTTATCAAGTCCAGTGAGGCAGTGGTTCTTGTTTTCTAGAAAAAGTTCAAGCCCCTTAGAGTTAAAACCAAAATAAAATAAATGTAAGCATGATAGTATCAACAAATTCTTCATTTTCCAGACATAAATCATATGCACCCGAGTTAATTTCCCCACATGTATTTTCCCCTGATCATCCACGCCCCACCTGCAGTGGCTCCATGCACCACTAGTGGGCCTGCCTCTGAGTTGGTAAACCACTTCAACAGGGCTTCAAAATTGCAATTACCTTTTTTTGACATGACAATTCATGGTCATGTATTTGATAGTTAAGACGTTCCACTTCCAATCGCAAACGTGAAGCTCGTGGTGGCACTGAAGGAAAACCAAAGCCGTTGAGTTTCTTTCTCTGTAGACAATGAATGACTGTAGCAAATTTCATGGCATTCCATTAATAAAGAAGTTAGTGGAAATTACAAGCCTGATTTAAAGTATACTTTAGCAGAAAAGCTGTTATTTGCCCCGCATGATTTGTTAGACTCACACCTTTCAAGATATTGCAGCTTGGATCAAAGTTATGGCGCGAGCTAGCATGGCTAGCATGGCTAAAACTGACCTAACCCACCTGCCTGAGGATGGCTCTTGCTTAGGACCTGTTGTTTAGAGGAGGCCTCTTTGAAAAGTGCATTTTAATTGACACATAACATTTAAACTGATAATATGCTTAGGCCTACATGGTGCGTATCTGAAATCATCACAACTGAAATGCAACAAACATGGTGCGGGGTATAGCAGTGAAGAAATACTGGCAGGTTTGAGGTACTTTGGTCAAAATGGGTTGGGGAACATGAGCGTGTGTGTGTGTGTGTAGACGGGTGGGGCGTTGTGTAGCCTACTCATTACAGGTCTACATATCAGTGAGTGAGTGAGTCCGGCCCTGTTTGTAGCCCTTTCTCAACTCACCAATAATATTAAAGCATGAAAATCTCTAAGTTTAAAATGGTTAGAATGCCTAATTCTAATCAAATTATATTTTTTCAACCTGAAGTCTGAAACACTCTCTCAGCTCTCTCAGTTTATAGCTGCCTCTGAGCATAATTTTCACACAGCTCAGTACTAATTGAATCAGCCCACGTAGAGCTGCAGCCTTCAGGCGGCTGTTACACTGATAAAGTTTGACATGTCCTGGCAGAGAAAACAAAACAATTGCCTGAGCTTTTATAAAACAACCTCAGTCTGCCGAAATAAGGCAACATTTCCCCTGCATGGGACAGGGTGATGTCAGGTGGATGATGCGGCATGTTCCTCTGGTCCACTGCATCAAACCGGGGCGCTCCCATTGGCTGACGGGGATGCTGCGCTGTGTGCAACGTCATACGACCAGCAGCACGTTTATCTCGCCGGCTCGACGCTTGGAAATGAGGCAAGTGCTTGTTTCGAGAGACACAGCGGCAAAGGACTGAAGACTGGACGCCGGTAAAGTCGAGACAGGACGCTCTCTGCCCGCATCTGCAGCGCACCATGAGGGAAATCGTTCACATTCAGGCTGGACAGTGTGGAAATCAGATTGGGGCGAAGGTATAAATATTATCATTTAATTTAGGGAGGGGAAAAAGGGATGGAGTGGTTGTGTTTTTAATGTTTGAACGTCACACGTGTTTTCATAAATTAGAAAACAATCTGGAATCGAGTTATTTTAATGATTGTTTTGGCGTCTTTTGGACAGATTACTCTTTTAGAAAGTTTTAGATTACAGATTGTTTGTATCAGGTGCAGGGTGCGGTTCGGTCAGCGGCTGCAGTGATGTGACTCCCCTTTGCTGCGTGTCATTTTCTCACCAAGCAGATGCGCGATTGCTGACTCAGAGCCTGGCGCACATGATTTACCACATTTTGACGCCACATTTAGCCGCTAAATTACTTCCAGCGATTGAATCTCACCACTATGTTTATTTTACTTTAGTTCTGGGAGGTGATAAGTGACGAGCATGGCATCGATCCCACTGGTAGTTACCAAGGTGACAGTGACCTGCAGCTGGAGAGGATAAATGTCTACTACAATGAGGCATCAGGTAAAAACAAATGTTTGCCTAGAATAATTTATCACAAAATAAGGCTGTTTCCATTGCTCATTAACCTTGCATGACCTTCTGCTACGCAGACCTCATTTGGGAGCCACAGTAAGCTCATGTCACTAATTTAGCTGCACAGAGAAAATAGGTCCCACCATGAGTGCAGGAAAAAAATGAGGACAGTGAATCTGCTAAAAATTTCTCTCTGTGTCTCCCCCCCTGTCTCCCTCCCCCTCTCTGTCT
>JAPZDX010000004.1:14105218-14117954 GCA_029783625.1 Naso annulatus | reverse complement strand
TCTCGTGTGCCTGAGTGGTTTCCATGTGTTCATTCAACAGTTAGCAACAAAACAAATGTCCAATTCCAATTTTTTTCTTTTTTTTTTTTAATTTCACACATCAGTCTGTTTGCAGGTGTTGCAGTTGTATGAAGCCCTTTGTGGTACCATAGTAACTACACACCTGAGCTGATGACGCATAAGTCAACGTCAGATGGGGCTGAGGACTACGAGTTTGACAATCCAAACAAACAAACAAACAAAAAACTGAAAGGTGTGGAGAGGAAGTGACCTTACCAGACCTCTATAATCCTGAAGGCTGGTGACTTGAGGACAAGCTAACTGCTTCTAGCATAAAACAAACAAACAAACTAAAAACAGTCTCTGACTGGACTGTTAAAAGTGGTGGCTTAACACTGAAAAATAATGTGTTAAATAAAAAACAATATATCAAGTACTGCTGCATCATTTTCAATCTTTTTGAAAGGAAAAACTGTCCATCAAAGTCATGGAAGTACAATAAATTCTGAAGTAAACCTCTGCATGCATGTTGCCCTCACAAAATTTGCACACCTGTATGCTGTCTTCTTTATGTTAAGTTGTGAAAATTCTAACAGCCACAAAGCTTACAGCTGCAGCCCAAGAGTTTGTGGGTCTGTAGTTAAAAAAAAAAAGAAAAGAAAAGAAAAAAGTTGATCATGAGTGGGTGAACTGGCATAATAAAGAAAATTATAACAAAGTCAAAGCTATTCTGTAAGATTATATTGTAAGAATGTAGGTTTTTTTTACACCTGATGTGCAGTGCAAACAAATCCAGTCAATTTAAATGATCTACTTCCTGTAAAAGACAAGATGATCGAATTATTGCATCAGTAAAGAGTGTGAAGTGTCATCTGAACACATGCCTCTGCCCTTCCAATGCACGTGTTGTGACACAAATGTAGGTGTGCACTGCAGTTCCTTTGTGACACTCCCAACTGTTATACGGCTAAACTTGAATAGACAGTTTGTGAATTGTGTATTGTACTCAAAAGTTGTGAAATGACCACGTGAAGTCAAATGCGGGTATCTGATTTCTTTTGTGCAGTACTTCACATTATCTGTATTGAAATGTAGTAAAAAAAACTTCTCTCATGATATTTGAAAATCGATTCACTGTCACAAATAAACACCCAGGATAAAAAATGTAGGAAAAGAAAAAGTGTCTGGAAAAAAATTCCTTGGAGTGATACCAGATAAACCATGCTGGAACTTAACTACATTAAAAATAAAATATCAAAATCAGTTGTAATACGACACAAAGTTCAATTACATACACTCTATACTGCTCCTTTATACTTCCATATATAACAAACTGTGTGAAAGTGTCTGAAAATGATCATGTTTGATTTATCTGACTAATAAAAACAGTAATCACGAGTGAGAAGCCAAGGGGGAAAAAAAGAAATAAAACTATACATACATATGTTTGTGTAAAGAGTATTAAAAATAAAGGGTAGGTGTTAATAGGTGTCAAAATTCTACCTACTCCCTTTCGGACATAAAATGTTTATTTATGTTAGCCAGAGTTTGCTGTTTGATATCAGTCTTATTGATGATCCATGTTTTGTTCTTTATTTTAAATTTGATATGTTCAAAATAAATTCAATTTTAAAAAATATTGCATTAGCATGTTTCTTTATAATTTATTAAACTGCAAGAAGTGGGAAATCAAAAACTAGAGTCGATGCTACGGTTGTTTTTATTGATTTTATTATGTGCAAAACCTAAAAAATACAATAAACGCAAGAAAAAAAATGATAGAACACACTCTCATCATCATGCGAAACACTGCAATTTGGCAACTGTACTTATCCAGAGCAATATGTGCTATAGCATAGCATAGCATACAGCAAAAAGCACTACAGCATATTAGACATGAGATGAAAATACATATATATCACGGACAGCATGAACAGCAATATCAGACAGTGTCACCCCCCCCAAACTATTTTTAGTTCCTCAAACTCTATTTTTCCGCCTATCCACACACACAGGCAAACACACAATAAAAACTACACATTAAAAGTCTTTCTTGTAATAATGGAACAATATCTGTAAAAATAAGGCCATCCTGCTTTTGTACACATTTTTATAGCTCAGGCGCTTACAGTACACTTGGCCTATTGTAAAAAGAACAACATAGAGACTCACACAAGTTCTGTATACACAATAAAATGAGTGCAACCATAAAAAAAGAGTCAAATTTGTGCTGTATTCTTTGGTTTATAGTCTGTAATGACTATGTTGTCTACTGATAAAAAGAATCAAATCCCTCCCCGAAGCGCTTAGTCACTCAAACACTTGGGTGTTGGTTGTTCTGTGGAAGGAGCTTTCCTCAGTTTTATAGTACAATCAGCATTTATCTATGATCCATACGGTTTTCAAGGAAGCCGCGGCCGCCCATAAAACAACTCCTGATTAGTTACAGTATAACTAAACAAAAAAACAATCACAGGGTCAGCAGAATAGCTCATGGCAAAAAGCTACAGTATCATAAAATGCAACCCAAGCATTTTCAAATTCACACACACACAATAAATCAGGTGTTCAAAGACAATATGGATAAACGCAACAGAAACTTTGATCTACCTTTACCTTTAAAAACGGTAATTGTGCTTCTCCAGACTGGTGACTTGTGGTATAATAATATTTTTGGTACAAGTGTACAACGTGGCATTTTAACAGGATTTTTGGCAACTGACTAAAAAAATTCTATAAACTCATAATTTTATAAAGGGATAAAAAAATATAATATGCAACCATTATTCTAATCAAAATATTTACCAAAGTATTAACTGTGGCAGATAAACAGGAATATTTATCCGTAACAATGATAATTCAGCCAGGTGCTAACAGGCCCTTAAAACTCATTTTCCACTTTACATTTCCACATCCATTTTAATGAATGTGAGATTTTGGGAGATCAAGTTCCATCAATGCTCTGAGGACTACCGGTAAATGTTCTCACTAGTTCTGCAGTGTCCTGTTACAACCTATAATCTTTCTTTGTTTGCACTGGTGAATTATATGTTTTGGATTTTTGTCTCCTCTTGTTCTTTATAAGATGTGGCTTGTTCAAGCGTTCCACAGTTAGATAGTAGGTTTCATTGTGCAGGTGAGTCCTCGTTTGTGATTGGTTTCCAGCTGCAGCCTTCGGTAATACTGCTTACAGAATAGCGCATTCACTGTCCTCTGAGATGTAGGAGGCCGGTAACCTTTATGTTTGTACTTTACTTTTTCTAGTTTCTATTTGTTCAGGAGATTTGGTCAGAGGTGGTTTAGCTCTGTTTACTTTAGCTGTTCCCACCCTTTAGTCACGCTAGTTATATACCAGAAATAAATACAGTGCTTTTGGGGCTGATACTTGATGCATAATTTGTCAATCTTTAGAGAAAAAAAGAAGGAAATTTTACTTTTTAATCTAGTTTAGACCATCTTGAGAAAGGTCAAGATTTAGGGTTAAGAGGCATTGGGTACTACCTCTTAAAATACATTGCTTTGTCCCATTCTATACTTTTCAATACTTCTGTCAAAATAAGTACTTAGTTATGCATTTT
The DNA here is from genome assembly GCA_029783625.1 of Naso annulatus. Classification (NCBI taxonomy): domain Eukaryota; kingdom Metazoa; phylum Chordata; class Actinopteri; order Acanthuriformes; family Acanthuridae; genus Naso; species Naso annulatus. Next base: position 14,114,376 of record JAPZDX010000004.1, on the reverse strand, counting down.
TAGTCAAGCAACCCAAACTTCCCTTATACCACAGTTTTTGCTATCTATCTGTCTGTATGGGCATATACAGTGTGTATTTATGTATTGCAGTAAGTTCTGGTACACTGAAATACATTTAGGTATACTGTGTATCGAAAAACAGTTGTGACATTAGTGCATAAGCTGAACAAAAGGGTTGCTTTACGCTCTTGTACTAGATTCAATATTTCTCTCAGTCACTGAGACCTTCTTGCGTTGCACAACCACTTTCTTGCCTCCTTGCAGCTTGGGTGCAGGTGTCAGTGCAATGTCATCATTTGACCCCACAGAACCATGTGAACCCAGTGAAAAACTCTGAGTTGTCATCTGGATACCTTGACCTCCGACCTCCAAACCTTGCTCTGCAGACCCATGTCCAGTCTGAAAGAAGGCCTGGGCTGCATGTGCATCTTTTCCACCTGAAGCACCGCTCTCCACCACCACATGTCTGGACCTGGAGACGCTTCCTTGTGAAAAGCCATGTGGCACCTGTCCTTTCACACCACCTCTTCCTACTTGCTTATCAACAAGGACCAGACCCTGGGAACTTTGGAGGCCACCAACCTGCACCAGCCCCTGAGTAAGTCCAACTTGGGAAACTTGACCCACTGCCTGCTGGGCGCCCCCTGCTACAAGAACCATTTGAGGCTTGGGCTCGACTACGTACATGGGTGCAGCAGTATAGTACACAGGAGGCTGCTGTATGAGCAGCGTCTGGCTGGGAACCACAATCTTGTCCTGGACATGTACATTGGGAATGGCGGCTGAACCCCGGATTCTCTCACTGAAGTGCTCCTCCTGGAGGATGGTGGAGGATCCAGACTCTACGTTGGAGGTGTTGATGTTGACATGGTCCCTGTCCCTGACTGTTTCTCTGTGAGTATGGACATGTGTGTGGGTGGAGGTAGAGGGTCTGACAGGAGATACTGGTCTGGGTGGAGAGATAGAAACCCCTGCAGCCACAGACTTGGTTGCCAAGGTTGACCCCTGACAGATCTCGGCCAGGGTTTTGAATTTAGGCCCAAGGTCATTTAGGAAAGAAAGGTCATCATCATTCTCAAGGAGGCTGCAGCAACCCACAGAGCCTGCCAGGGACTCCTGACCCTCATAGTCATAGACAAGCAGAGCATCCTTCTGACAGGACTGCTGTGCAGCGTGGTCGGATTTCTGCAAACAAATACAACCAGAATACATTGAATTCAAAGTCAATAACAGAAAATAGTTTGGATTCTTGAATTCAAAGATGTTTTATGTACTCACACTTGAATAATACTCCCCAAGGAACTGTCCAGACAGAGCCATCCCATCAAAGGCTCCAGTCCTGTATCCAGAGTAAAGATGTCCTTGTCCTGTCATCATCCTACCACCTGCGTAGTCCATCTCCACCTGCCCACCGGACTGGTTATACTGGTTGTACAGGTGAATGTCCTCTGTTGTCATGGCTGAAGAGTTGATGCCACCACCTAAGGCTACTCCTCCAGCTGCTCCATCCCTGCTATCAACCAGTCTCTCTACGAATGCTTTGCTCTCATAGTTGTTGACATTCTTGGTACTGACTGCACCACAGTGAACTTCCACTGGGGCTTGTAGAAGAGGCATTGCCTGTGAAAATAATATGATATCCCATCAGGAGATGCAGCATTTTAGACAAATTTGTTTAACAAATTTTACTATACTCATTAAAATACCTTGTCTTCTCCCTGTCCCTCTGTGTGATATGAGATCAGCTGCTGTTTCGTATCATACGGAATGGCCTTGAACGCTCCAGCAGCTGCTGCATCTCCACACAAGCAGAACAGCAGCAGAAGTGGCACCACTGAAACACAGATAAATACTACTTAAGTAAAATTGATTCCAATTACCAGTCAGGGGATTATTTTCATTCATGACAGAGATTTAACTGACGGGGGAGAAATTGCCAAATAGATGTGTAATGCATACTAGTCATGATCTGTCTCTTTAGGGAACTGTTCGGCCCACCCATTCTTTTTAGCTGTTCTCTCCTGACATGCTACAACGTGTCCAGTTGGAGAACTCCGGGGTGGAAAGTAAAAAAAAACAGGACCCAGGAAGAAAAAGTGGTTAGTAAAATTAAGAGGTAAGTGGTACTCTACTCACACAGCAGCAGCAGCAGTCCCAGGAGTAGGAGCAGGATGCCTGCAGCTCCAAAAGTGGTCGTCTTTGTGGTGCGCGCCACACAGGATTTGGTGTTTTCAGTGCACGTACACACAATTACTTCTATCGTCTGAACATCAGCACACGACTTTCCCTGCTGGTCTCTGACTTCCACTGCCACTTTGTAAGTACCTGGCCACAAGTTGCCTTGGTCCCGCAGAATGGCTGTGGTTTCTGTAGAAAGATAAGATCCACAATTTAAAACGTGCCACAGAAGTTATAAAGAATATAGTTTGTGCCTTGTACCAGACTGAATACTAATGCTCCCTTTACACAGAGGTGATAAAACCAAAATGCTCTGAGTGTTGTCATGACAGACATTTACTTGTCATGGCAGGCAAAGCAGGGATGAAGCTATTAAAATGAATGATGTTTAAGTCAAAAGATTTTTGCTAACCCATGCCAGTGAATTACCTTGCACAACAGCAGAGCTCTAAAACTAGCACACCTGAATAGAGTACATGTTTGAAGAACGAGTAAAGCCTAAGCAGTGATCTGTGACACCAAGTTATTCTGTATGAGAAACACACATAAATTTGCAGCAATCTTGATTAATCAAAATTGTTTAATTACATACAAATTTAGGCTTGGAATACAAAGAAATGTACACTAAAAAAACTGTCCATGAAATGATCGACATTTGCTTGCAAATCTTTGGAAATCTAATGTTTTAGATAAATGAACAAATTACTAAATTTGTCTAAAAAAGCCTTTTTAATGCAAACATTGAGAGGCCTTTTAACGATGATTTGCAGGAAATATGCTAAACTGTAAACTGTTTCTTACCATTCAGAGGCTCTACGATCCATTTCTGCTCGTTGCTCTCCTGAATGACAGTAAAGTCAAATGGTGCCGAATTGGGGAATTCGTCTTCGTCTTTGGCTGTGACGTAGATGGCGTTATCTTCGAAGCACATGGTCTGACTTGTAGTGGTCAGTATCGGACAGTGATCATTGAAGTCCTCCACCTGAAGAGCTATGGTCCCTGTGGCAGTTTTATCGGAACCGTCTAAAAAGGTGATTAAATGAGATTAGAACCAACCTTTACTCACTGTATCAGTCCACTGGAGAATGATGATAATTATCATATTTACAGAACTCACCAGTGGTGATGCTTATGATTTTGGCATAGTATGTTCCATTGACCAAGTACTTGGACTCTCTGTCAGGGAGCTTATTCAGTCTGATATCTCCTGTTTTTTCATCAATAATGAACCAGTTGTCATCATCGCGGAGTTTGGCATACCTTTGAATATAAATGTCAGGACAAAAATAATCTATTAATGTACAATATTTACATTCGGGGACACACAGAGAAGCATCCATACATCTGCTGTTAAGATGAAAATTTTTCACTTTGTTGCCGTACTTTACGTTGGTGGCAGTCTGTAATGTGTCGCTGTCAATTGCAGCATAGTTGGTGATGATTTGGCTGAAGGAGGTGGAAGTTTGTTCCTCAGAGACAGTCACCACTTTGACACTTGGCTGGAAACGGGGCCCTTCCTTCTGATTGATCACATTGATTTTAATGGGGTAGGATTTTTGGGTTATGGGCCCTGTCATGGTTGTACTACCAAAACTGTACTTTGCTTTGTTGGAAACAGAAACTTCCAAGTTGACTGTCTTCAGTTCCTCATAGTCCAAGGCCTGCAGATACAAGAATAATACAGACTGTGACTTCATAGCGCTCATTTAACCTCAAACAGTTTAAAAACCAAAGTCAGTCTTTTACCTTGTTAATCATGATGATCCCTTCATTGGTCTTGGCATCGGTAGTGATAGTGAAGTAGCCTGCCTCATTCCCCGAAACTATATTGAAGACAGCCAGCCAGTTGTCAGTGTTAATCAGATCCATGTCGAGGGCTTTGATCCTCATTACCTCCACATTGACGGTGTTCTCCTCCACACTCCCTACATACTGTGAGTAAAGCACACACCAACAGCTGCTTAAAAGTCAACTGTCAAAAGATATTATACAAGAAAGTGACAGAGAAACAGAAGCACTCAGTCTGGTGATTGTGTCACACCTACCGACTCTTCTTCCAGGGTTGGAATGTTGTCATTGATGTCTAGAATTTGGATCTCGATTTGTCCTGTTCCTGTGTTTCCTCCTGGCTGTCCGTTCATGTCTGAAGCTAGTATCGTCAGCTTGTATGTGTCTTGTGTCTAAAAAGTAGATCAGATACAAAACACTGATTGATATTTCTTTAAAGCTTCAAGTTAAAATGGACAAACATAAGTAAAATGTGTCTTACTATTTGGCTTCTTCCGTAAAACGTGTCTACACTGTGTGATGATTCTTGTTTAAGTTATGAATACAAATAGGGTCATACATGAGGATTGAGATGTTTGCAGAAGTAACAGCTAATGGAAAATGCCTGTTTTGTTATAGTGAGATTATCGACGATACTGATCTGACAGCTGCGTTAAAAGCTTTTCGATTAATGGTACTAGCTGTGACGGATGATTGGAGGGACCTCGGATCAGTCGAGTGACTCACCTCCCTGTCGAGAGAGCTCTGCCGAACCATGACCTCTCCAGTCTGAGAGTTGATGAAGAACATCCCAGCTGTGTTACTCTGCTCAGCAATGCGGTAGAACATCGTGGAGTGCAGCGTGTTCTCTTGATCGGCATCAGTAGCAATCACTTTCATCACAACAGTACCTGGAAATCACCAACATGAATGAAACAATGCATCAGTTCAGTTCGGGTGAGAATACTTTGCAAGGTCACAAAATATTCTGCAGACGTCTTAAAATACCTGCTGCGCTTGATTCACTGACGGATCCGACTTGCTGTGCTTTAATGACCGGCAGGCAGTCGTTCTCATCCAAAACAATAATTTTGAGGTCAATATCCTTTTCAGCAAGGGAGCCATCGGCGTATTTCGCCACACCTTTTAACTACAAGAGAGAAATCACATCTTTAACATCACATCACTGTACATTCTGAGGCAATGGCTTTAAATACAAAAAATAAATAGGATCTGTTGTTTTGCATTTGTATTTGTTTGTGCCTGCTTGTGTGAAGCTGTTCTGCAACTGTTTGTTGTTACTTTGTTGAATCACATTTTCTCTGCTTCTCCGCACATCTTTGTTCAGCTTATGTCGATCTACGTTTTGCATTTCTTGTAGCTGATGTTGTTGTTTTTCACCTGGTTTCTTGATTTTATGCTGCCTATTTAAACCAGACCAGGAACAGTGTATGAAACTAGCCTTTGGCCTAAATCTGGTAGCCTTTATTGACAGTAATATTTATCTATATGCACTGTCCCCAAGAAACAAACCTATAAAAGAAAATACATAATTAAAATAGACTGCATTTATGGGGTTCTTACATGATATGAAGACTTCACTTCTCTGTCCAGGATGGAGAAGATCCTCACATAGCCAGAATCACGGTTGACTTTAAATACGCCGACAGGAGGCTGGTCAACACCAGGCCCACTTAGATAATAAAAGATCTTTGTAAAGTTCTCCTTATCAGAGCGAATCTGAAAAACAAACGCATAAACAGGAAATGAATCCAACTGATCAGGAAATGTGCATAACACTTTCTGATCACAAGGAAAAGTCTAACTGGTAACTTATTAACTTAGCTTTTTTTTTAAAAAAGTCGTTCAGATCATGTGGATGAAAGCAAAACATGTATGAAACAGAAGTTTGACATTCAGGTTCTGGTGGAAACAAACACTCAACAATCTGCATCATTGTTTGTTAGCAACCAGCTCAACTGTTGACGACCTCGTTCACTGCAATTACATGTGACTCAGAGTTCACAATTTATATGTAACTGTACGAAACTAGATAAGCTTTGGGACGCAGGTGTGTGTGTGTGTGTGTGTGTGAGAGTGTGTGAGTGTGTGTGTGCCTGGGAACAACTATGTAAGTCATTCATCGACATGTACTCGTCTGGCACTGACTCATTATAATTATGAATGTTTGCCAGTGTCTGCAGAGCTGATCTCAGACACGTTCAGTCTAGGCAAGACTTTACAAAAAAAAAACAAAAACAAAAAAAAAGATATCAAAGGATGCCTGAGGATAAAGCCACTGAGGTAGAAAGTACACTTAGTAGTTTACTTGGCAATGATGTCATGACTTGAAGGAACATTGCTGTAACTAGTTGAATGCTCCTTGACAGGTTCTAAACAAATGTTAGCTTTAAAAGAGAAAGGCAGAACTCAAACCCACTCGTGCAATACTGTCCAGTCCGGTGTAATCGTGGTTCTCCTTCAGCTGTCTGGGAGCAATGATCCATTCTCTCTTCTGTCTGTGTAACCCGAGCCCGTTTCCTCTGGCGCTCACAGGAACGGCCTGCAGGTAAACAAAGCGGGAGGAAAAAATGGATCATTATTCATTATAACAACAAAATCACAAGACATATTGTTGCTCCTGCACTAGTTTGCACAGTGTTTTTTTTTTACATATCAGTGTTACACATACTTAAAAGAACAAAACTACAAAAAGCAGGCTGCATGTGTCCACACAGCACATACATTATTCAACTGCAGTCAGTGAAGTGTTGAGGAAAAGAAAAGTAGTTGTAATCAATCACAGTAACTAAGAATGTGTAAATAAATTACAGTTACTTCTGAAAATATGAATGACTAGGAGGTTACATCTCATATATTTACTGTAAAACGTTCAGGCTGTATGTTGAATGTTATTTATTTTGCTGCTTTGCATGTCTTGATGTGCACAATGTTTGTTAAAGTTTGATGCTACTCTGATGCCATCAGCACTGCCTCATTTAAACATCTGAAAATGGTTCATGGTTAAAAACATTTGATAGAAATGTATAAAAGTAATCAAAAAGTAATCATATGTAACAAATTACATTACTTTTACAAAGTAATTATAGTTACATTAGGCTACTTATTAGGCTACATTTTAAATAGGGTAAGTAGTAATCTGTAACCTATTACATTTCCAAAGTAGGCTAATCTTCCCAACCCTGTCAATAAATTGTGGCTTTTCAATAAATAAAATAAAATACAGCGTATCAATCCTTTTTTTCCACTTTCCACTTGAAAAACTTTACCGCGGGACAATTTTAACATTAAAATCCAAAATAACGCAATCTACATCTCAGCTGTGCCAAAGCTGGAATCTCCGTTATTACACGCGATCAAAGCTTCGTGCCTCTAGTTTTCCCACACAAGTATTTCAGGGAAGTAATTACGGGGAGCTGCTCTGCAGGAGAGGAAATACCGAAAACAATGTTCCGTGAACGGTAAACATGTCCGGTAAACATGGAAACTGCGTGTTAACTTCTGCTTTTCTTCATCTCGGACGCACAGACGCATCCAGTCCCGCGGAGCCACACCTGCCGGAGCTCTGCCACTCCGCGCACGGTAATGCCTGTGAACGTGAGGCGCATATTGAACCGCGTAACTTACCGTTAGGAGGAAAGCCAGCAGGACGCAAAGGCTGCATGTCAGCGGTGGAGCCATCGGCCTGAAAAACATCAACTTTCTCGATCGTCCTGTTGAAGTGAAATCGCGTCAGCTTGACTCTTCTACCGTGTGAGGTCTGCCGTCGGTTTCGTACAGACTTTGACCCTTTGGAGGGGAAGGGACTTTTACAGCAATAGGCGGTTCCTCTCTCCCTCTGATTGCTCACCAGCTACTGCTGATAACAGGCGGAGAAAAGAGGTGGTGTGTCCACTTTTGTGCATAGCTGCAATAGTTTTGTGCAGCCTATTGTTTGTGGCCTCAGGAGAACAGAAGACTGGACTAAAAGGAAACGACTTCAAAACTGGCAGCAAAGTGCATCCAAACAAAGCCAGACACACTTCTGTGATGAGCCTGGAGAGGCAATGTGTGAAATGATGTTTTCTGTTGATGTAGGAGATGCTTAACAATAAGATTAAATAAAAATCTGACATGACTTTGCAGTTGGGATTCATTTAATTTTCTTAATTTTTTGTTTGGATACTGAGGTGGAGGAATTATGTCTCGGTGTTGGATAGCTTTCAGGCCAACTCTCTCACTCAGATGTAAAAGTTCATCTGTGCCTGTGACATTCCCGAGCAGTGCGCCTCAGTTTCTGGGTTCACCACTGTGACATGCAGCTGGACTCTGGACTGTGCGAGGGTGTGTGAGGGTGTGTGAGGGTGTGTGTGTGTGCACGCAGACATTGGCAGGAGATAAAAAATAATTAAAAAGGTTCACATTGGCACAGTGAGAGTTTGTGTTGCCAAGTTACAAGAAACTTTTACTCCCCATGTCCAAAGGTGTGTGGGAGAGGAAGCGGTATCAGTTTTATCTTTTCTGATCGGACAATTAGTTTCTTCAAAGGAATTATGATGTTGTGGTCTGATAGCAAGCTCACGTGTCACTGAGAGTCTGCAACCTTTGTGTCTAATTATTATTATTATTATTATTAGTAGTAGTAGTAGTATTATTATTAGGCTACTACATTTTATTACAGTGAGAGTGATTGCGGTCAGCATTGTTTCTTTCAATCAGCTTTGACTTATAGGCCAGAAAAGATAAAAAGGAGAAATAAATACTGTCACTGACTTGGCCTGTGTGAGATTGAAGCAACCTAATTCCTCACTAATAGGCTAATAATAGATACTAAATAGATACTGAAATTATTCCTCCTAATAATAACTGAATTTCAGTGTTGGGGAGTGACTAGTTACATGTAACGGCATCATGTAATTTAATCAGAAAATAAATGGAATTGTAATCAGTTACAGTTACTGAAAAAGAATTTGTAATTAATTATGGTTACTTTTGAAAATGTTAAATGATTACAGAGGAGTTAGATCTGAATATTTTCTGTAAAAAGCTTAGACGCTGTATGTCGAATAATATTCATTTTGTTGCTTTGCATGTTTTTGATGAGCACAATGTTTTCTTTTGTCATTTCTGGTCTGTTTAGTAAAGTTTGATGCTGTTCTGATGCTTTTGATTGGTTCTCTTCTTTGCATTTGCAGTGCTACACGTCTGCCAAT
>JAPZDX010000004.1:14081239-14093660 GCA_029783625.1 Naso annulatus | reverse complement strand
TCTGGGATGTTCGACTAGTGAAAAATCAGTTGTACATACTTTGTTTTGTGTAATGTGTGTTGTTTTGCTTTTAGATTCTTGTCCAGGTGCGTGATGGTAGTTGTGTTGATGTGTGCAGTAAAGGGCTGTTGTGTCTTTTCTATCGGTTCGTAAAAACTTCAGGTATTTTGGTTAATGTAGTTTTTTTTCCCACTGTTTACGGGAAATGACACATTTTTGCGTTTGTGTTGCTGATTTTAAAATGGCTGTTTAGTTTTTAAATACTTTTTTAAAGAAAACATTAATGTCAAAATGAACTCTAACAATAAAAATGAAACTATTTTTATATTTTACATGAAAATACTTCCGTTCAAATCAAATCCTTGTAGTTATTCGTCGGTTTTAAACATTATGTTGACTCTCATCCACCGGTTTGCAGTCTGTGCAATCTGTGCAAACACATTCCAGCGCGGCTCTTAACCGTTGGCTGGGTGTAGTTTCAGGCCTCGCTGTCACTGAGAGGGCTGCACATTCTGACAATAATCCTGTGAAAGTCAGCACAAGGGCGTGACAGGGAGGAGTGAGGTGTTACTGACAGAGCCCACAACTGCCGGAATACAACAATAACCTAATAGAAGAAAGGCTGAACAGATCAAAAAAAAGTTCCTTAACTACTGACGAAAGGGAACCTGAAGTTCCCGTGTGTGTATATAAGTTGTTTAGAATGTAATTTTGCATGGCCATTAAAGATGTTTTCTGTAGGTGAGTGTGTGTGTGCTACTGTAGCAAATGTAAGTTTAAGCAAAATTTAATGGACATAAGATGTATAAAATAAACTGCTGTTGAACAGGCTATAAGCATTTTTAAATTAACTACAACTCAACTATGTGCACCAAAGGCTTTGCTACAGTTGGGATCACATGACAATGTATGACTTTTATACAAATAAAAAATAAAATAAAAAGAACATTCTTGTGTTTGTGTGCTTTGGCAGAATGATAATAATAGTAGCGCTCTCACTCTCTGTGTGCACTGTGGTGAATGATTAACAGGGTGTGGACCTTTGAGCTTGTGCAATATAAAGGAAGCTGTGTCGCAACTGCTGGTCTCCAGGTAATGTTTACCTGCTGTTTTCTGCAGAAAGGTGAGTTAGGTAACTATAAAACAGTGCCATTGTTGTACTGTAGCCATGTAACTTTCTCCATGCCAGCAGTGCTTTATTTGTTGCCCCAAAGTTTAAAGGATACATTGGTAACATTTATATGTAGAAAAGTAATTTTTTTAAAATAACACATCCATGTAGTTTTAAGAAAAGGTGCGGAACAGAAGTAATGCTTTTCCCCTAAAAAAAACATTAACTGTGAATAAATTACTGTAAAAATTTTGCTGGGTCCAAAATGATTATCTAAGATGGCTGAAGGCTTGTGAGCCAATAGTGTAACAACACTGGTACCACATGGTATCTCTGGGTCTTTAGTGGTCAAAATTTTATATGGAGATGGTTTGAAGTTGTCTATAGCTGCAGCCAGGGCAGGAATGTAACTAAACTCGAGTGTTTTCATTTTATGCAACTTTATGCTTCTACTCCACTACGTCTCAGAGGTGCATATTGTCCCTTTAACTCCACCATTGTTTTTGACAGGTTAACTGCTACTTTTTCAGATAACAATTTTCATAATCCTTCTTGTCCAGTAAGAAAATCATGTATCTCCAAATTTTGCAGTTTCGCATTTGAAAGTCTTTTTCTTTCACTACATAAACTCCCCCTAAATTAGCTGTAAAATATGTCGTCACAAAGCCGAAAACAGTTCTTTAAACTGCATAGAGATACCTGGGTCTTATGTACAAACATACGATCATCTTATAGAACATGATGCATTGTTGCAGATTAAACTAGCCAGCAATATAAAGTAGTTAAAATGAGCTTAACCTTAAAACATCTAGTGCAATAAAACCCAGTACCCAAAACTAGATGAGACTTGATCACACAAATATGAAATGCAATGATTTATTTAACGAAGTGTTATGGCGCAGACTCAGTCGCCATGCCAGGTCGACCAGGGATCGAGCAGATCCTGGCAGAGTGCTCTGCAGGAAGGTGACTGAGCCTGCCCTGGCAGGAAGTCCTGAGTCCTCCGGAGGAAGGTGGAGTTGAGGGGGTGGAGGGTGCCTGCAAGATCATCAAGAAGAACAATGAGGAAATTCCCCACCTTTTGAATCGGATGGGACATAATAGAGAGACAGAGCGCAGGCAGTGATTGGACGAACGGGATCCAATGGGTGGAAGAAAGACAGAGGAGAGGCTGGACCAAAGGGAGGAGACATGAATGACCGGGCTCAGTCTCATCGCTGAACTACAGTAAAATTCAATATTATTAAACCAAAAGAACAGATATTTTTTAACTTGTAGTGAAGTATTTTCACAGTGTTGTGCTGATACTTTTACTTAAAGCATCTAAACACTTCATCCACCACTGACTACAACATAATTGTGATCCTCTTTATTTTGTTAACAGTGACATAATCCCATAGCCATCATCTTTGAAACAGATGTTACAGTAAGAAGAATTTTAACATAGGGTTAAATTACAATTAAACCAAATAATACAGAAAGATAAATGCATAGACGCTCAAATTGAGATCCCTCTTGAGTTGATGATCTCATTACACTCGGGCTGATTATGATTATTAATTTATAGATAATGGGAATAAAGCCTTAATGCTTGTCAACAAGTCACCAACTTTTATTTGGATGACATGCAAATCAAGTATCAGCGTGATAAATTATGAATCTCATAGCTGGAAATATAATTATAGGATCTAGAAAGGACCATCTGTCATGTGATTGTGGTGATGAGTATCAAAGATGACAGCAGAGAGCAGAGGGAAAAAAGGGGGGGGGGATTAAATCTTGGAATGAAACCAGTCTCGTGCTTCGATCAAACACGGGAATCTTGTTAAAAACACGATGACATTATCTGCACAGATTACAATAATATTGTCACAATTATGGGAGGATGTGAACGAGATGTGAAACATCAAAGGGTTTTGCTCAAAATCCCACTGGGGCCAATTAGAAGAATCCTGAAAAGTCACTTAACTCAAAATAATGAAAATAAGCAGTTAACCCAAATATCTAAAGACCGCACTCCGAGCACAGGCAGCAGCTCTGTTACCCCTAATTTACCAATAAACAGCCTTTTTTTTTATTTTTAATTACTATCTTCTGCAGAAATAAAAGCTTTTGGGTGTGGCTGGTATTCTAGAAATCTGCCGTAAAAAGCTGCAGTGATTCAGTGTTTCTTTCTCAGAAGCGCGGCGTTTACCTTTGGTCAGACACTGAGCATGTTGGGGATGTGAGAGTTCAAGCCTTTTATTGTGCTGTCAGGAGTTTGTGACTAACAGACTGGTCACAGTGATGACACAGCACTAAGACCTAGGAGTGAATGTCACTCGAGCAGCAAAAATCCTTTGACTCACAGTTTATTTATTGAAGCTTACAATTCAATGGGTGTGAAATGTATCATCACAGTCCCAACTGAGAACCAGAGAGGGACAGTTTGACAGCAGTGGATCTTGTATGAGAAGATGCCTCATTTGGCCTCTCTGCGTCCCTATCCTGACACTTTTTAGCAGAAAAGCAGCATTCCTGCCTATCGCACGACACCCTCAGCTGTCCTAACATATGGCGTGTGCTCGCCGTGGGAGCTGCGTGACAAAAACACCTCAGCAGCAATTAAAACGACAACAAACTCGAGTTTCAGATAATTTCTTGAAGGATTATCAAGGCATCCTTATGCAAAGTAATGGCACTGATAAGCCAAGTAATTCAATAGACCACTTTGTGTGTCCACCCTTATCACAGCTTCTTGAGCCATCACTTCCAGTCACTTCTGTAAAGATGCAATTAATTCTAAAGCAGTAGCGTGAAATTAATTTATTGCTTGTAATTAGTTTTCGGCATACTGTGAAAACAATCTCTTCAGATAGGGTGCTTTCACCCTCCACGCGAGGAGTCTGAGGACACTTGGCTCCGTCTGAGTTCAATATGGAGTGGTGTCTTCGGCTGCCAAGAACATGGAGCGCTGAAATAAACTTCTTAGCCCCCTGTTGACTTTGGCTTCAGGATTTATAGCTTTAAATGACACACAAAGATATTTTTTTTTATTGTGATTAATGCACATGAGAGACAAATGTCTTCACAGTGTATCTTGGGGAGGCAGAAACCATATAGAAACATACAGAACATATGCAAATGAGTCTCTGCGTGCAGCAAGCTCTGTTCAAATTACCGTGATGATTCAGGAAAGCAACAGCAATTATGTTTTGTTCTAAATGATTCTCATGTCATTAAATCCATGATTCATTTGTTTTTTCCTCATAAAAGGATGCTATTACTGCCACTGCCACTAGGTGTCACACTTACCTCTTACCTGAGCTGCACACAGGCTGTGGAGTGAGAATATTAATAGAAGGTGGCTGACACTTTCCTTGTCTGTCACATGTGTAACCAAACACCTCAAATCACTTCAATTAAGCTGTGAAGTCACGACAGCCCAGTTAAACTGAAGTGATGTTACAGTTTGTGGCAGGAGCCTCGTTGCGCTTTGATGTGGCATATGCCCGACTGTATCACATGCTCTTAAGTCACCTTCACTGAAATTCGATGTCACTTATCTAACAAGATCAGGCTCCTTATTGCGCCGCCGTGCTCATTAAAAACCCAAGTGAGAGTGGAGCTGACCAGCACCTCTTCAGGACAGCGCTCTCACGCCGAGTGTGAAACTGACAAGAGTAATGGTAGTTCATTTCAAAAACTCACTTTTAATGATTCGAATATTTTTCCGTCTCTAAAGGATCATTATATTTTATGCTTCAGCACGATTAAATCCCAGCTCAAAGAGGGATTACGTTGCGCTTTTGTCAGGATTTTATTTACAGCAACCAAACACTGGGGAACAAAGAGCAGAATTTAATTTCAAAGTCCATTACCATAACCGATATGTTTCTGGTAACTGCGTCAACTACTGCTTAAGATGAAGATGGACAGCAATTAAAAGAAAAAGGTGGCAGAATTCACAAATTCATAAATGTACACCTACACTTGCAAGATAGTTCAACACACTGTACTTCCAGACTTTTCACACATTAGCTATGCAAGAGCTTAAATTACTTGTTACATTGTTTGTTAAAGCTGTTGTGCTGCTTCCCGGAGTTGCCGTCCATATCTTTCACACTCAATTGAAATGTGCAGCTTTTTAATTAGATGAATCTGTTTAGCAGCGGAAAGCCTCAGTGAGACATCTGGGTCTTAATTAGTCAAAAGGATTCAACTGATAAAGAACATGTGTACAAATGCTAAATTAACCCATTCAATTAAATCCATAATTATTAACAGTAGAAGACCCACATGGAGTCGTGATATTTATTTGTCATTTATTCCCTGGATTTTTGTTCTGTGGGATGCAAAATAATAATTAATTGATTTTCAAAGCTGATTAACTCGTCTCTAAAATCAGGATTTTTTGGAGACTTCTGATCATTCTCTCATACAGCATATATTATTGTATCTTCAAAGTGCTTATAAGGTTGGCTGACCCTTGTAAACATTGTCTGAACAAATATGTCATTTTCCCCCTGGATTTAAGTGACAAGTCCATGTGAATATTACTCAACGGGGGCCTTTTATATCTGCCAGTGGGCACAAGGACACAAGTGACGCACGTAGTAAAAGCACAGACGGGGAAAAGGGAGGAAAAACTCGCTTGTAAATTGTTTTGACATTGCAGTTATTATTTTTTTTTATTGTGTTGACCTCTTTTTTCCCACCAAGCAGTTAATGGAAAAGGAGAGTAACAAACATGGCGAGAGCAACAAAGTTGTATTCTCCTAATGAGAATGTAGCATCGGACGTCTAAGCTGCTGCATTCATCAAATTTAAGTTTCGCCATCAAGTGTCAGAAAAGCGTTACTCCTCGTTTCCTCATATGTATATGACTGGTGTCTGTACATTGATAAATATATAAATAGTGCCCCTAATGTTTAACACAAGGAAATGTATTTCTTTAAAGTTGGACAGAAACTACCTGTTTAGCCTGTATTTCATATCAAAGTGTTGAAGATGATCCGACAGTATGAAATGTATAACCATAATTTAGCAAAAAAAAACAAACACTTTTTTAATTCACAATGTGTTGGAAAGTATATAAACGAGTTCTTTTTAGCAGCGACCAGCTTCTCTTAAAGTCGCTCTGCCAGCCAGTCGGTCAGTCGGTCCACAAAACTCCCCACTCTTTGGCGGCCACAGTTAGAAGGCTGAAATTTGGTATGGAGGTCAAGCGTGTGTGTGTGTGTGTGTGTGTGTGTGTTTGTGTTCATGCCAATTGGTAAAAGGGGGTGTGGCAGTGGGAGTGGTCTATTTCCAGTAGATGCATAACTTCCAGATGGATTCACAGACTTGCACAGAATTTAGTGGAAAGGTTGGCCATAAGCTAAAGGGCAGCCAAATACTGGTGGTGGTTAGTGAGATCCCCCTTCACTGTCAATCCTTGAGTATCTAGAAAAGTTCTATATAAATGCAACCAATTACTATTATTATTATTATTCTTGTTTGACAGTCAACATATGCATCTGAACTGAAGGAAATAACCTGTTAGCTCATTAGCAGCCTGTTGCCTAAGCTAGCACACTGTCATACAGTCTCTCTGAAATCCCCTGCAAAAAGTGTTAACATATACATATTTGTATGAGAACGTATGAACATATACATATGTAGAAACAAGGCGTCAGACTCATTACTATACTGCATGAATGGTTGAGGTTGACCACTACTGAGGTCACTCATCTCCACGGCTGAGTCTCTGAACTGAATCCACAAACTGTTGAGGGATGTGGTTGAGATTTTTGCTTGTCTTTAATGAACAGGAATAGTGAAGTACATTAATTAGAGGTCAGGAGCAGCAGCAGACGTAGTACGAGCAGAAATCATAAAGAACGGCTCCTGTTCGTTAGTATCATCCAGCTGTGCTCACATTACTGATCATTCCCAGCTTGTCATGTAAGGTTGAAACCACCTTCTGCAGGTACTGTACAGCAGAGCACAGCATGTCACAATCTGTTTGATGAATACAGTCATACAGTGTAAAAAAAACAGTCACAAACAAAAGATTACAGAGAATAACTGCTATCTCAAAAGGGCGTTGTTGTTGTTGCCAGAAAGCCTTCAGAGAATAAAGAACAATTTGTTACATGAGCTTCTGTCTGACTGAGAGTCTCAGTGTGACGTTGCTGCTCGTCAGACGCGCCACACATTAGCACATCGTTGGCCCCGTTGCATTAATCTGACAGAGACAGAAAAAAGGGGACCTGACAAAGTGTTTTCCTCTGTAGTTATCATAATCAAAGTGAGCCCTCTGCAAAATCGTACTGCTATGCTTCAGCAACTGCTAGAATTTAACAGCTGAACTGCGAGGATTTAACAGGCGAACACGCAGGGATCAGCAGAGTGCGAGATGCCGGAGTAGAAAGGATGAGATAGACGGGGTTAGACGGGCTAAGGAGGTGGGAAGAGGGGGGAACAGGTAGATTAAGAGCGTAAAGAAGAGAGACGGAGTGCCTGACACACACGCGCACACACACACACATAAAGAGGTGAGACAGTTTTCTTCTAGGTGTTTGTGAGTTGATTTTGAGGACTGATGCTGGGCGTCAGGTCGGCACAAAGACAGAGGCTCACTCTGGCTCTCAGTGCGAGACCCCTGCAGTGAAGATCTATAAGGCCGATCAGACCACCGTGTGTGCGTGCTGCTGCGTCTGCCTCACTGCCAGTCTCCTGGCTGCGTGCGGTGAGCCTTCAGCAGACTACGAAATGCAGTCTCACACAGAGGTTGTGCCCTGTTAACCACACAGTCTTAGTAAGGAATTTAATTGGCCCATTGCACACTTGACTTCAGGGAATGTTTTTGACACTGTAGGTGGCAAAACAAGATGAGCTAAAGGTTGAAGCTGTAGATACAAAGCGTGCAACCAAAATCACAGCCCCCTCAGTCCCCTGAGCTCAGTGGCTATAACTCAAAATTTGCATATTTATGAGGATAGTTGGACAGTTTCTAAGCCATGAGTAAACATTCAAATTCAAAATAAAAAGCCCTTTTACTGGGCTAAATGTGGACAGGAAAGCACCTTTTTCTGCTGTTCTTTTGGACAAATATGTGCTCATTTCACATATTCTGAAAATAACATGGCAAAGCAGAGCCATATCAGTCACTGAGGATCTGTATCGACAGGTGCGACGCTGCATGCATAAGAAGGAACTTAAGAATACAACTTCATTATCTTTGAATAAATATATCCACGGAGGTAGCAAAAAATCCAATACTGCACAGCAGCAAATCTCTTACTAAGCCCTGTGACCACTTTGTTGTTTATTTATACCAAAGTCTGGAGAAGTTAAACCACACTGACACCGCTTACATGTTGATCCCTTTCATGTTCTAAGACTGAGCTCAAAAGACATTTTTTATATCTACCAACACTGATGCAAAGGGAATACGTTTTATTGATTTGCTGTCAGGCTTGGATCAACATGGCCCTATCAGGAGGCTCGGTACACAACAATACAGGCGGTGGATGCTGGTGAGGAGAGCACAAATAGAGCAGAAAATGATGATGTGTACTGTGGAAAACACAAGAGGTTGACCCCATAGCTCAGGCAGCTGGCTCAAAAGAAGTAGCATCACACAAATCTGCCGTTGCTCCGTGGAGTTCACTTGGCTTGCATTCGCAGACAATTGGCAGCCGAGTGATAGATATCAGTGTCGACCTGATTTAACTGAGTTTGTAAATCAGATAATCGATACGAAAAATGAATCACAGCAGCACATTGCACTGTTGTAGATCTAGCTTGTGTTCCATATTAAAGTGTTGCATCCGCCAGCAAAAGTCACGTGGTTAGCTTTTGGTAAACGTTTTATGCAATTTAAAAAAAAATAGATCTAGAGTATGTTAACTAAATCTGAGTCAATCCAGATGCCAAAAAATGCCAAAACAGCAGGAAAACATTTAACAGTGCATGGCGCCTTCCCAGCATCAACATCGATAGCAACCTAAATGAATGAAACAATAACACAATGCCTTCATGTATCCATCAGTGCACATCCCGCACTACAGACGTAACATAACAAACAATGTAAAAGACATATCAAAACAAAACAGACAGTGAGGGAGACTCAACCACAGAGAGCTGGCGTCTAATGAATGTGATCTCCGTGACAGGCAGGATGAAAAGTGAACCAGCCAACATGACCGCTGACGGCTGAGTAAAATGCTTCCACTTCTGCTGCTGAGATTGAAAAACTAACTTGCACACTGAAGCAAAAAGTTTTATTTTATTTTATTTGATGCTGGAATTGTTTAATAATCTAAAAGGCTTTGAATGATATCAATATGATGTGACGTTCAGTGAGCTTTGCACAGAAACAGTGGATCGAAATGTCTTCCATTTATACTTAAAGTTAGGAAATTGAACCAGTACTTCAGTTTTTAAAAAAATCTTTTTATACACGTTTCTCCTCTTCTACTCGAAAAAAGAATGCGTGTGTTTTTTCAGCTCTGCTGTTTGTTGCACTGCCAAGGAAATAACTTTGGGTTCAACGTTGAGGGGGTTAAGATCTCCACCCATGTAGGAGGGATCCGGGGACAGCTGTCACACCCACCGCTTCTTTGCATTATTTTAGATCCATGTAAAAAACAGTCTTAAAACTTTCTTTCTGTGAGGAAACCACATGGTCCAAAGAAAAAGTCAAACACTTCCACGGACCACTCATAATTAATACGTCTTTAAGCCTCAATGTAGTTTCTTGCCACAGCATTTTCATTTTTCGACCTTATTACCTGGCTCCCCTCGATCGCTCTGCATGACCTACCTTGACTTTCTTGGATCTGAAAAAATATGGGATAAAACTTAAAAATAAAAAATAAATATACCGAATAATATCAACAAGATAATAACAAATACCTACCCAGTAGCTCCAGTAAAAGTATATGATGGCTATGATGGCTAACGTTATCCTAGCTAGTTTCAGTTCAGCTAACACTGACACAGCAAAAGGTGAGACATTTTAATTAAATTATTTGACTCATATTGGGGCATAGCATCGTATACCTCCAGTCAGAATTTTTTTTTTTTTTTTTTTTTTAATTGTAGTTGACAAACCAGCAAATCAAAATTGCTGATTGTTCTGTCATTCCTCCTCTCTTCATGTTGTATGCCTGTTATATGCCCACTCATATGTCCACACCGCCGCTGTGTGGGATAATGCGAGAGGATGAGTTTGGAGCAACCAAGTCTCACATGAGAGGGGTTGGAGGTTTGAAAGAATGTTTTCTTCATTTGTTAATTACAGCAAATCGAGAAAACCATCCACTTCACTGTGTTTTATATCGTCTTTTTCATTCATCATTATGGTATCATATACTGTATTTTATGCCTATACGCAGCCTTAGTGCTTTTACACTGTCACAATGATGCCACAGCGTTTCATTTTTAACGCCTGCTCACAAAGCACGCCTCTATCAACAAACTAACAACCTTGACCCGTTTGTGTACATGCAGGATCACCTGTTTCCCTGCGAATCCCCGCAAACTTTACACTGTGCCTTTCCTTTTATCCGAGGGCAAGGCTCCATTTCTCCCCTTTTATAAACCAAATCCACTTCTTCTACTTCTTTCTTGTGTCAGCAATTTCTCCCGTAACATCCCAGGAATCACTCCATCTACTGTGAGTGGCGGGTAAAGGAGTGACGGAGGAGGATAAATCAATGCAAGTACATTTGGCAGTCATTCCCTTCCTCTAACCTTTCATCCTCTCCACCAAGAGGTCAAATCAAAGCCTCATCATCGGCAATTCTAACAATGTGCAACGAATAAATATAAAATATATATAAAACTAAATTGTAGTTTCTTTTTTTGGTAGCTCTTCCAGCATAACCAGTTATCTGTCACTGGTATTCTCTCTGCTGTGATTAAACAGTAATATCTCAGTAAAAACATATTATTTAACTTTCTATTTAAATAATGTGTTATTAATTGTAGTATATTCTCCGTCACACGTTAAAGTCAAACTATTTTTTCTATCTTAAACACATTTAAATTCAGTGTCAGCTCTGACTTATTCTATACCTGAATAACCATTAACCGGTATTGACTGGAGAAGCCTGCAGATGCGGAGCTCAAGGAATGACCAACACCTTTGAGTTTGACCTTTTGGGGGTCACTGTCGAGCCCGATGAATCCCTCCATGATCAAATGAATGTATTACTGGGCACCTGTGATTAATTACTAACAAGTCCTACAGCAAATTACTGTCACAGATGACAGTTTGTGTGATAACATTTCTTATCAGTGACCTCCATCATAGCTCACATAGATCACGTAGCTCACATAGATCACACAGCCCTGAGCTAGACCTTCCTTCATGGAAGATATTAAAGAAGTAATTGTTGCTAAATGATTGATGCAACCTTTATTTTTAATGAATGCTTAAAAGTGTTACAAGTTAAAGGTGTAAAAAAGGTAAAAATCAAAAGAACAAAAAGTATTTAATGTGTTTAATGTACTAGTATTTGATGTTGTATGAACACAGACCATATTTTTAAATGGTCTTTATAGTCACTTCAAAGAGACAATATCATGTTTGAACCTAAGACAAAAATATGTTTTAATGCATCTTTGATCTAATGAAAGATATTTCAAGTCTCTTTATTTGAACGTCATAACTATTTTTTTAAAGTGTGAATTCTAAAACAAGGGCTAAGGGTTTAATATAAGTAATACATAAAATATTGTTAAAGTTAAAAAGCATTTCGAAAATATCAAACTTCCGTATCGTGACGTCTGTCTGGTATAAACAGGACAGACTGGTGGGACAAAACATGCTAAGGAGTTTGAAGGAACCATTGAAAGTGGGACAAATCATAAAAAATATGGAGGATTAAAGTGATACAATGAGTGATACAGAGTCAGAGGCAAACGTTAGCCTATCGTTAGCCTGTAATGATACAATTAGCTGTAATTGCCCTTTGCAAGGTGAAAAAAAGTCTTTTTTAAGAGGAAGCAAATGTGAATGAAATTTCAAAATAAAAATATAAAGCTGATTTATTTTCTTTTCTTTTGTCTTTCTTTCTTTTTTCTTTCTATTTTTTTTTGGTTAAACAAGTGAACAATATGGAATGTGATCCACTGCTTTAAGTGGAAAAAAATAAGTGCCGATGCTCTCCTCATTCACAAATTAGCAGGCCACTAGCCGGTACCAGCAAATCATCAAATAATAGTCTACATTCTAAATCTTTACAGTGAATAAAATGCAATGTAACACCCGTCTCATGCACCTATGGGGCGGGGCCTGGGTTAAACTTATGATATTCCCCTTATTGTTATGTTTGA
>JAPZDX010000004.1:14039769-14049787 GCA_029783625.1 Naso annulatus | reverse complement strand
TCCTGAGATTTTAATTATGCCCCCAAAAAAGGAGAGAAACAAGGAAAAAAGTGAAGAAATGCTGTCACATAAATAATTTATAAGCAGCAACAGAGAAATGTTTTTATTTTTTATTTTTTTAATCTCAGTTTAGGGACCGTCATTCCCCAACTGCGTGTGATTTCTGTCAGACCCAACTGACTATTGATGGGTTATGCTGAAATGGTGGGACGAAGGACATTGGTTAGGGAAAGAGGGAGGTGAGATCAGATCATGACAGGAAAAAATGGTTTAAGTGGTGATGCATAGAAGATAACGGCTGCACGCGACTGTCTCTTTTTTTTTTTTGCCGGTTAAAGCTCTCTTCACACCACCGCACGGCAACTTGGTTGAACACAGGAGCCAGCGTCATGGTACTGTTTGTGGTATGATTGCCAATTATTACATGGCTTTGGGTTAGGGACTGATTGGTCAATCACGGCATTCTAGGGTTTGTTATTTCTGTATAACAGACCGTTGCTAGGGATGATGTTTGGATCCGACTCATCCTCGGGGTAAGGAAGCTCATGTCCTGTCACATCAATCCGTGGAAATAAGTCCAGCATCTGTGTGTTTATCACTTGTTCACTGTGCTTTGTATAAAGGTGAAACGTGTCATCCTCAGACATGTTTTCAAAGCATTAATCATTGTCACAGGAGAATAGAGCCTGTAGCCGACTATTGCAAGAGTAGCGTGGCTCCTTTATGAGAGTGTAGTTGAGTGAAGATGAGAGAGGTGTATGGAGCAACTGGAAGAGAGCAGGCAGCTAGCAGTTACTTTAGCAGTTAAGCAGTTGTTCCGTTGAACAGTGCCGACTTAGGTTGTTGGTAAATTAAGACCGCAGCTTCTCAAGGCCAAGGTGGAGTGTCCCATGTCCTGTTTGACTACTGCTGGTAAAGCGCAGCAGCAACAACTTCGGCCCAGCCACAGTCCGGATCCAAAACAGGAAACAGCTAACGTTTACACAGCTAACACTAACTTGCTATGCAAGCAGCTCCAATTGTAGAATCGAATGGACTATTTTCTCAGAGTAAGACATAAAATCATTTTTACAATCAATAACATAATAATATTTAAATCAATATTTTGTGTCATGTTATTGATTTGTTTTGTAAATAGCCATGTAATAAGTGGGATAATGTCAAGTGAGCCAGTCATTATCGCAAAAAGAACCCCTTCAGGCTGATGCTTCGCATCGGGGTCCAGCACCATCCTGTTAGGGTTCTTTTCACAATAATGACCTGCTCCCTTGGTACTGTCCCTTAAATACTGAAGTGGTAACATTAGACCTCATTTATTGTTATACTTGTAAAGTTACATTGAAAGTCAAGAAAAAGTGACATTAGTATACCAACTGCCAGCTAGTTTATGTAGCTTATGTAGGGGGCTGCTATTGGCAGTGCGAATGTCAACAGAAAAAAAGTTCTTCAAGGTGTTTAGTTTCCCAGGAACTCTCCAGTGGACAGTTACTCTCAAAAAGTTCCTAGAATCGTTTCGTCCAAAAACCCTTTATGTTGTTGTCAGAGCTGCACAGCGTAGCTCTACCACTGTACAAGGAACCTAAAGAAAATCTGCAAATGGGACATTTCTACCAAACAGGTAACAGTTAAATAACCGATACGTAGAATCGTTAGTTACTTGCGTCTTGTGTGGACTGTCCCAACGCTATGACACTCACTGAAGCACCTCCCCATTACCAGCCCCTCGGACTACAGTGGCAGCAGCCACTTTCTGAAATGCCTGTCTCTCTGGGGGGGGGGTCCACAAGCAGGTAGGCGGTTTTCAGGGTAGTTACTGCACGTTGGTGTGAAACAGACCTTAACAGACGTTTTTAAAACTGTCTCCAATTAAGTGGGTTCCTAAAAAATTTAATTTTTTTAACCTGCTGTCAGTTGAGACAGACAGTTATGTAACATGATGTATTAGTGACAACAAGGTTTTTAAATAGATTAATGCAAAGGTTAATGTTTCGACTCCCCTTTGCTGAGTGTAGATCTGTAAGGACTAACACAACCGTGAGGTTTCTCACATTATTACTTGTGCTTAGTGATAGTTTACAAAACATTCTCAAGAAAAATGTAAAAACTTTTTTGCCTTAAGGTGACAATGATCACCACTCACATTGTCACTTTTGATATAACGTTTGGTTTGACAAACTGACAAATATGCTGTAATGATGTTTAGCAAATAGCAGACATCTGCACATAATGGTGCATAATCTCTTTGCAATGCAAAATTCCATATTACAACTGTATGCGAGTGGATAATGATAATTGTTTCCACTATATGGTGTCTGATCACATTTTGTTAAAATTAAATGCAAAATCATTTAAATTGGAAAACGCTATGTGCATCACTTCTTATCCACTTGTTTGCTGTCTGTGAAAGGTTTCTGACAGCATATTGCATCTCCATCGCATGAATAAGTGCTATTTTTACTCCAGTAATTTGTAATATTGAAAAGAGTCTTTCAAGTACAAATGAACTCATTTGTTTTCCCATTGAAAACTCACACAAAGTGCTGCTAACAAATAATCTCAGCATGCCTCTAGTCTTTGTGCAGCTAACTGAATGCATTTAGTTGCATCTTCTTGGTCTATTACTGATAACAATTATCTTTATTGTCTTAATAAACCATCCCAATTTAGTCAATAGGTAACGGATATATTCCTCATTTTACTGTATGACTTTTTTTTTTTTTTTCGGAAAGCCTTCTGCACAATTTACTCTAAAGGGCAATAGTGGCAAAAATGGTGTAATGGACTGAAGACAAATAGACCAATAATGAGACAAGGAAATCAATACGTAAGAAATAGGCATGAAATGAGCACATACTCACATACTTAATTACACACACACACACACACACACACACACACACATGCACTGGGTAAAGAAAGTCAGGACTGTGGAGGTGGAGCTGACTAACTGTCGTGTCTTGTATTCAGCAGTGTGACGTGAAGATTAACAAAGAGAGACAATGAAGAGGCTGTTCACTGTGCCTGACTCATGCAATTACACATATTTGCCTAATGGGGGCCACCATTATTCGACATGAAAACAGGGGTGAGACATTCAGAGCAGCGCTGGCTTTTGAAATTCCATTCAAACAACTCAACCTCACCGCCATCCTAGCAACAGCAACAATAACTCTTTTACTTTCAAAGTTTGACACTAATCTGAATGTGTTAAAATGATTAATTCAACAATGACAAGAGGCATTAAGTCAAGCCTATTTTTAAGTTCTCTTATTTGATGGAATAAAGCTAATTTAAATTAAGTGTACAGCTACTTATCAGTTCTAATTTAGTACATTTCAGCTTGTTAACATGGGTGAGTAGCAACAGCACTAGTGCAAAACCGTGCATGTGTGAAAAAAAGAGATTAACTTTCAATTAAAATTTAAATGAACATTATGTGAAACTCAAGTGTACAAAGACAAATAAAACGTTTTCCACAATTTTGACCCTGCAGCTGAAAGTCAAGCAGCCTGGGTCATTTGCATAAATTTATCAAAGCGCAGCAACAGGAAGCACGTCTTTGCCCATTGCCTTACCCATCTCTCTGATGTTTCATGTAAAGGTAGTGGCGATTAATTTGACTGGTTGGGATGATAAAAGGGCAGAGGACTCAGTCGGGTTAAAGTGAGGCTCCAGAATAGAAATTGGTTTAGGGGATGGGATTGGGAGCAAACCGATTGGTCGAAGCGATAAGGTAAAGGACCACTAGATTGGACAGGATGCAGAGTCTGCGGTTCAGGCTGTCAGAGGTGATGGAGTGCTGTGCTCTGCATGATGAGGGTGGATATGTCAGCAGCTCTGGCTTCACCCTCCACAGGGGGGAAACATACATTACTACGGTCGCTTCCTCCTTGGTGGCAAACAGGACACAGATGCAACCTGAATGCACAGTTGAGCAGGGCTGGACACGTACTTTTTTCCAAAGGAAAAGTTGAAAAATTTAGGAGCACAGAAACAACTTTAGGAGCACAATGACAGTTTATCAAGTGATATGTTTTTCCTTAATAAAAGCGATACACGGAGACACTTACAAGCAAAACTGTCAAATTTAGTCTATTTGTGATGAGTAACTCAGAATAAGTTGATGACCTCTGCAGCTGCTCTAAGTCATTATGAACTAACGTACAAACACTTCTCAGTGTGCACTTAATTGACCTTCGCTCAGCTCCAAACTCAAACACAAAGAGGCAAATCAGAGTGTAGCATCTGCCCGCTCTGACCAGGGTCTGACAAATACACGGCTCCATTAAAACTCATGCAATCTTTTCAGATTTTTGTCATATTCAGGCTGGATCTGTGCATTTCGAGCTCGTTGTGATTAAATGATGTCAGGGCCACGTTTGAAAGTGATGCTCATTGTTCGACGAGGTTCGAGGGAGATTTATGTTCTTTATCTTTCCAAAAACAAACTCTAAAAAGTGTAATACTATGCAGTGGGCTAAACTGTTTAGGCATCCTCATTCCCCGTTGAACCCTTGTCAGTTTGACAAGCACTGCTTATGTTACATCTGCTTTGGTAACCCTTCGGTAAACATTGAGGCCATGGTACAGTGTTATTAGTTAATATTAGCTGGTTGACTTGACTTACTTAACACTATTGCTATTAAGAGCACTAGCAAGCCTGGCCAACTAAGCTAAAGTCTATGGCTGAAGTCTGGAAATAACATCTCTCAGTTTGCAGCATTTAACTCGAACTAAAATCCAACCAAAAAGCCCAACTTTACCTTTAACGTTAATATACGAGGACACGTGTCCTCCGCTTGTCCTAAACAGGCTGTTTTATGAATGAAGTAAAACATAAGTTGAAGCCGCTGCACCGTGATCTGTAGGCTTTAGCATGTATCTCTATATTTATTTTTACTTTTAATACATATTTAGGCCTACATATGGTATATTTTGCTATTATAGTTTTTGTTGTTTTGCTTTCGCTGTGCATCCACCCTGTCTGTCTCTTCTCTGTCTCACACTCTCTCTCTCTGTCTTTCAATCTCTCGCTCTCAACCCGACCTCGACCTCTGAGCTGGGATTTGTTCGAGGTTTCTGCCTGTCAAAAGGAGTTTCTTTTTGTTTCTAATTTTTGGGTTCTAATAAGTGTAATTATAGCGTAGGCTACCCAAAGTGTCTTAAGACAACCTACTTTGTGATTTGGCGCACAGTAATTTAACAAGTAAGTGTTTAGCTGTTGTTACGCCTTCATCTTCTAGTTGTTGTTTTCGTTGTCATTCTCATCCATGTCGCTGGCAGCTTTATCACGTATAACTTCCTAAATGCTGCCCCACTTGGTGTTTTGATATAATAACAGATGGGTTTCATAGTTTATGTCCAGCAGGCTCATTACGTTTCATGTGGTCGCAGGCTAGAGGGAAGCTGCTGCTAGAGGCCTCCGCTCTGAAAGGTGGATCACGTGATTTTTTTTCAACAGACAACGTCAGTTCAGCGACTTCAGTTGCATTCAAGAAAACTTAGAACAACAACCTATGACTATTTTTTATTACTGTATTGCAATTGTTCAGTCAGTATCTTCCATACAGTTTGCTTATAGGTCACTGGAATTCAAGAATAATTGAACTGGTGAATTGATAAGTTGCACACGTTCCCCAAAGAGAAATGTTTGCACTGTCAAGTCCTGTTGACAACAGCTGAACTGCATTTTGCATCCAAAGGACAGAAAGGACAAACAACACTGATGTCATTATGATCTTTATTAACGTCCTCATCACTGCTGAAATCAGCTCATTCTGAAGTATCACCTGGGACATACACGCATTTTATCAGCTAATAACTCTGTTTTGCGTTTGACTTTTAACAGCTTTAAAAACATTAATATTTTCACTTTAGCACTGTTGAACCTTGCATTTGTAAAAAGTTTAAAAATCTGCTGCAATTTAGTGTTGGTATGTCTCACAGATAACAATGAGGCATTGAACGGCGCCAAAGCAAGGACCATGTAAAAGCCTTCAAGGCAAGGTGATGTGCAGCAGCATTAGTCAAGACCAGCATATTCTTCAGCTGAAAGGAAGAAGGAACAAAGCATTCCTACAACAGTGTCAGGCAGACTCACCCCACCAAAGGAAATGAATCACTGTCAGAGCCTCTGACAGTGATGCATTTTCATTGGTAGGGTGAGGTAGCGCTAAAATACAAAGGCAAGGTAATGCTTTCATTATTGATTAAGGCAACAATGGAAGCTAGCAGCAGAAAATGAATAGTGAAATGTAATGTTGGTACTTTTGCGAGGGACATACGACTGGGGGACACTAGACAAGTCAACAGGCTAATTAAAAATCATTCTTTGAACTATCACATTGAGTGTTTGTCTGAATAGATGCTTCTGAATGGTTTTTTTTTGTCACTTCTCACTCATAGGTGAGAAAAAGGAAAGTGTAATTCAGAAAAGTCTATTGACAACATTTAAAAACATCTATTCTGAATCTTTTTTTTTTTTATTACCTCTGCCTCAGAGGTGATGAGTGATTCAGAAGCGTCTAGCGCAAGAAGTTATAGTTCAGAGAATTATTTTTAATTAGCTTGGTGACTTGTGCAACAACATTACATTCCACTCTCAATTTGCTGCTGGCTTTTACTGTTGCCTTAGTCAAATGTGAAAGAGTTTCCTTGCATTTGTATTTCACAATCTTTGTCCCATCAAAAAAAAGTTTTTCTTAATGTTACCCAGAATTTTAGACCTTGACTGAACTGACTGTCAAAGTTGGTCACAATAGAAATGTTTTTATCAGCACACTTTAGAGTCTAAGATTCAAATGTACCCCAAGCAAGCTGGATTTGGTTCATCACAAATTCAACAATCACAGGCAAAGAAACCTGAAAGCTGACATGTCAGTACAGAGAGTGAGAGTTTGCAATAGCACAACCGCTAACGCCTGGCCAGCCACTGCCAGATACAAGCTATCAAACCAACATAAACAAGAAAAGATGCTAACTACGCTTACCATCGTGATTAGTCTGAAAGTTGAATATATAAGGGACTCCTCATCTGACTCCCTAAACATGTGTTGCTATTAGAGTAAAGTGCTTTCAGAAGTTTCACATTGTCCGCCACGTATTGTTTTTCTAGTTGTGGAGCTGCGCATCCCGTTCAGACAGCACACCAGTGAATAGCATGATGTTATATACTTTAATACAGTGGGTGGCAATGTGGCTTTTAGTCTGTCTGTAAAACCAACAAAGAAGAGGAGCATCCTGTTGCCTCACAGTGAGAATGTAAACAGGACTCTAGATGTAGCCTAAAGTAAAAGTGGCTGCTAAAAAGAAGAGAGTTGGAATAAAGGAGAAACTGCACGTGTGTGCTGACGATGAGTTGCAGCAGCTCAACACGAGTGAAGCCATTAACTCTGCTGCATCCTGAGTCGAAGACTTCACAGTTTATTCGTAGCGTTGCTAACAGCACAAGCTAATCCAGCTAATGGCTACACTCGCGCTCAGACCTCTTTTTGGTCACTTTGCTGTTGTCAGTATTGACTGAGCATGTTAGTGGATAAGCGCTACAGTTAATTTTATACTCATACACTTAATGTTTGCTCCCTTTTCCAGATGAGTGTTGGAAAGTCTTTTGTCTGTCTATCATTTTGTGTAGATAGTAAACTCTCGATTGCGTCATGTCTCTGCATCAGTGCAGAATCTCCCATGACCACATCGCAATTATGCCTGAGTACTGAACTTCAGTGCTTTTATGGTACCGACTGAACTGCCTAAATACCATCAAGTATCGAAAAATGTCAGGTATTGAAATTTGGTATTGAATGACCAAAGGAGTTCTCTCATTTCATCAGCATCAGTGAGCCAGTATGCATGCAGCAATGCTTGTTGTGCCAAGATGTAAAGGTTCTGTTGATTGGCTTTACTCTTTTCTTTTGTAGGACAAACACCAGATGACATGCAGAGACGGGGCTGACCATGAGTATGTGTACATGTAATCTTTTGTTGTGACAGATTAGACAAAATTGGTATCGAAAAAAGTATTGTTCAGGAACCGGTATCGAATTTGTCTTAACGATACCCAGCCCTATTCATGATACAGCGAGACAATTCCACACCTCTAGTTGCTATATCTTCTTAAAGGGTCCTATAATGCTAACTGTTAGCCACCTTCATGTGCACTGCTCTTTCAGCAGTCTACCTAGCGCATGCAAAGAGGTGGACAAGGCTTTAGGACTGTTATTTATAGATCCAGAATTTCTTGGGAGTAAGTGTAATTGTGCTCCAGCATATACAGAGGTTTTGTTTTACTTCTCATATGGGAAAACCAGCAAAATATTAATCAAAGCAGAGTATTTTTATATTTTAAAAAATGTCTTCAGAACATAAAGTGCCATCTCTCTTCATCATCCCCTTGCAGTTGTGCATTAAATAGTGTTTGTCATGATGATTCACCGATTCTCTGTGGGTTATATAAACAGTTAAATCCCTTATATTTGGTAGCAAGCTTCTGCTTATGATCTCTCCTCCTTTGGATATCCAGCACCACTGTCCTGCCCCCGAGGAATGGTGAAAGCACTCTGTGTAGGGGAGATCAGTCTGAACAATGCTCCACTGCTTCTTATGCCAGGAGCTCTCTGTGAGACCCACAGAGCTTTGGGTGTGGATGTGCAATACTTAATGTTATACAGCAGCCCACAAGCAAAGGCTTTGAACTTTCAAAGACCTACTGTACATCGCACTATGTATTTGTCGATTTTTGCCTCTGTGTTGTCTTTATATGTGTTCCACAGATTTTTCTGTTGGGAAGAAGTTCCTTTATTAAATTTATAAATGGCAAAAATAACATATAAGGTATTCATGAAGTAGCTGTGCTAATTCTGCTCTGACAATTTTACTGGCACAACAAGATAATTTTGTTAGTCTTTTAAGTTGTTATAAATCACTGTTAAAAATACATCTGGTCTCATGATGGGACACACTGATAGTTAATGATTAGCTTTATGCACATAAACAAAACTGACTTGCTTAGGTTTAGGTTAAAATACTTCATTAAGAAGGAAGTCTTAAAAAAAGACTAGCATAAGAAGCAGATTTTTTAAAATACAGTCCCTCCAGAGAAACGTGATTATGTGATCACGTGATTTAATGCTTAATCAGCCAAAGCGGGTCTCATTTTTTCAAAAACGCTGCACTTTTGCGGCAAAAAATTGCAGATTTTGGCGCAAAATATGCAAAATATGCAGTACTTGCATGATTTTGTAATTGTAATTGTATTTTCATTGAAAAAAGTTGCATATATCTCCACAGAAAGTTAAAAAAAATTGGCATGTTTACATCACACAGGAGCAGCTAATTTCCCTCTGTTCCCTTGGGAACGTTACGAAGTGACGTAATTACGTTGCGATGTGAAACGTCATGGCCTCGCGCGAGAAGATAAATGAAACCGCGAATGCTCAGGGGAAAAACAACGATGAAATAAAACAAGATATGAACTAAAATATTCCCAGCACTTTCTAGGATGTAGTACGTTTGCTTATCATAGGAAGTCATAAATAGATAGATTCTTTATTGTCATTGCACATTTCTACACAACGACCCTAAATGACTCTTTTACATTTAAGCAGTAGCCTAGTTAGAACAGAGTGTTGGGGGAATCCCTTTTTTTTTCTTTTTTCATCAAATCGCATTTATTTGCCAGCCCCCGCAGTTTTTGCAACTTTTTGCGAGTTTCATAAGTTTCCTCAATTTTAGCAAATTCTCACAATTTCACGGCATAAAACCACATAAAAATCCTGCATATTCCGTCGCATTTTTTAAGAAAAGCCATCGCATAATCAAGGATTTTTGACTGCAACAATCACAAAAAATAACTCTGTGTTTTTCTGAAGGGACTGAAAATATAAGTTGACATAATGCCAACAAAACAATCTGTCAGTTGTCCTTTAGTTTATGACCAAACTTTCCACTAAGGCTGTGAATCCATTTAACAGTAATGCACCTTTTTGCAATAGGCCACTCCCATTACCACATCCCCTTTTAG
>JAPZDX010000004.1:13928231-13946545 GCA_029783625.1 Naso annulatus | reverse complement strand
CACCTGAATAAATCTTGACCTAATGTGTGAATATATAGCCATGAACTTAATGGCTGAATTGTTTTTGTTTTTTTTTTCTTTCAAAAAATGTCGGCTTTATCCCAGAAATGTATTCCTGCCTTAGACTGAAAACAGTTTTTTACAGTTGTTTAGTTGTTTTGAGCTGGTCCTGGTAGTTTTAGCTGTGTTTGCCTTTCCTCCCTTTCCTGACTTCCACACTGGAAAACCTACTGGCTCCGTATTGACTCCCTCGGGCTGTCTCCAATGGATTTGACATGGATAACGTGGTTGTGTTTGTTACAAAGAGGGGGAGGGGATTTAATAAAAGCAGAGACCCCCAGCTGAAAGGAAAGGGAGGAAGAGTGAAACGAAGAAGAGAGGAACTTAAATGAAGAGGGCTCAACTTTGCAAAAGCCAGAGGTTGTCAGGGGCAACAAAAATGGCGTTGTGTAACCTGCCTCGCTCCCACCATCCTCTCAAGAAAGCTCAGATGGTGGCATATGTGAGGACTGAATATGAGCCTGACAGTGAAAGGGTGAAACTAAATACACACATTGGGTGTCTGCCTTATAAACGATTTATAATTGAGTTTTCTTGGAGTCTAGATGGAGTAGAGCTTTAATGAGCTTTATAGTTTCATGTTATTCTATGCTTTAATTGTAATAGCGAGGACGTCATTCATTTGTATAATTTACTAGACTGGGAGCTGATGGCTAGGCTGGCACGGTAGGGGGGAGTTTAATGGCCATCCTCTGGAAAGGATAAGGCTTATTAGGTCTGATGGGCCTCCTGTCTCATATAACCTAATGTGGCCATGATAGACAGAGGATTCTGGGTTTGGATACATTGGAACTATAAATCGAAGCATATTCCCAGGCCCTGGACTTTGTAATTGCCCATTAAGGGCCATGTTTGTAGATTGCGCGGCCAGATGTCCCTAATGTGGCCGAGGGTCCAACGCAGGCTTTGAGGCAGCATGCAGTTAAAGTGAGGAGGAGCATGGACTGGACGTTGCCACTCATTAAAATGACCCCCTCTCCGCGAGCAGACCTATAAAAAAAAAGCCCTTTAATGTTCTTAACAGAGAAGCTCCACAATTTGCCCACAATTCCACAGCCGTAAAAAGCGGAATTGAATTCCATATGAATTCTGTGCCGTCATAGCTCACTGCACCAGCTGTCTGACCGTGTTAAAATCTAACCCTCGGGCGCCACTCCCCCTCAGTTTGGTGTGTTCCATATGTTACATTGATCTTAAAAGCTCGGCTCCCACTGGTCTACTTGAGCAGAAGACCTTAGCGTGATTGAGTGGGACATATGCAGGGACAACATTAAACTTTTTCGGCATTTGGTAAAAGATCACATGACCTTGGTGATGTAGTTCTGATTGATTTATGATGCCAGTGGGATCTCTCATGTTACAGCTTGCCTCATTTCTCATCCTTATCATCTCGTGCATAGAAATATACACAAAATTGCACTTAGTTGGAAAGAACTGACTGTCATGAAATGGTGCTTTAATTCTCTCAGAGCACACTGTCAGAGATAGTGTCAGTGTCTCACAGAACATGCATGGCGGCACCCGTCCCTCTCTAAACACCCTATCTCTTGTTTGTGTTTGGGCTGTAAACTCCCATGCACAGCTGTCACAGGGCCTCGTCTGGGGGTCGCTGCAATGCTGATGACCCCCTAATGTGGATTCCAGTGAGACAGAAAGGCAAATGTTTGTGCGTCCAGGTCTTCACGGTATTCCGGGTCATTACAGCTGTCACGTTATCCCCTTCCTTCCCAAGTGTTCCAGCCCAGACCGCAGCTCAATATCTGCTAGCATCCCAGCTGCAGACGCTTTAAGATATCTGCCTTTATTTTGACAGTAGCCTGCATATTTAATCATGAAGCTTCCGGCACAATAACCTTCTTTGAAGCTCAAGGCCCAGCCGGGATACAACAAGTGGTTTTCCGAGGGGAAGTCTGATTTAATGCCCGTGTAATGCCATGCGCTTTCATTAATGCTTAATGAACTTTATGTGAACTGCACATTATTTATTAGAAAGTGAGCAAACTGATGTTGTTCAGGGTAAAAGGTAGTAAAGGCTCTGCTCAGCTACACGTGATAAGTGTGCAAAAATCTTCCTACCATGTCTTTAATTTCATTGTTTTCTCTTCTGTGGAATGTTAAAGCCTTGTTTGTATGCTGGTCATAATGACTGTCAATGGAAAACTTATTTACACTAGCTGGGTTTAGGAGTGTTGGCCAGCACCGTGGAAAGTGTCCCCTCTCCTCCAGTCTGTGGGGACTACATTGAGCTCTGTTTCTGATGGATTGTTCTTTTAATGTGGCAACTGAAAGAAGCCCCACAGTTTCTACCATGGACCAGGATACAATAAAAGGGCTACTAGTAGAGCTCTCTCTCTCTTTTTTTATTTTTTTTTTTACCCTTGCCTCTCTCTCTTTGTTTCCCAAGTTTTTTATTTTTGTTCTGCCATATTCTCTTTCCTCTTTTCTGCAGCTTGTCTTACTCTTGGTTGAAAACTGATATGCAAATCGCTTCAGGTTACAGTGCAGGCTGTAAGATTCTTTTTCAAACGGTAAACTCGGTGGATGACGGGAAGTAGCAGAGGTGCGGGTATAAGGATGGAGAAACGCAGCATCAAGGGAGGAGCCGCTCTCCCCTTTGCCGCTAGGCTAAAAGCATTCAGCTCCTGCCCATTGTGAGTCCTCACTCAAAGGGATTTGTGATGGGGATGATCTTTGACCCCTGTACGCCCACATTATGTAAATTAGTATACAAAAGAGAAAGACGATACCATTATTCCCCTACTCTCACAGAGAAATTATTTTGAGTATGTGTGAGTTGATTTTAGTGGGTTTGGACGCAGTGATGTAACTGAAGCCAGTTTGACACTTTTGCTTTTCTTAAAGTGACTGACTGACTGTGTTTGTGTTTACAATTTAACAATCCTTGTCCTGAGGCGTCTTAATAGCATCTAGAGAAATATAGGAAGACGAACATGTTGTCATGTAACAACGTAACTGAGCTTCCTCTAAATGTTGTTATGGGAGTGGTTGGTAAGGTAACAAGACCCCCCCATTAGCCCTGCACCCCACCCCCCACCCCCCCAAATGCTGTTATTGTCCCTGTGCACAAAGGTTGGGGTGTTGTAACACAAGATAGAGCAACATGCTAAGGCTCATGGACAACGCCCTTTCCCAGACTGTATCAAAGTGTATCGAGTCACAAGTTTTTACACGAGACACCAAAGAAACAATGAGGAAAAATGCAGCGTGTGAGCGAGTTCAACATAAAGCAAGGCAATATTCATTCCAGCAATATTGCTGGAATGATGCCAGGAAAAAAGATAAAATAATTTGTAAAGACTTATTTCTTGTGGGTATGATAACTAAGTGGAATTGGTACAGCTCGAACAGGTATCGGCAAAGGACAATATGAAAATGTCATGTTACAATTATCCATATTATCCGGATAATCATAAAAATATTCTGAAAACCTTAAAGTAAAAACTTAAATTGCACTTCAACCCACTGAAATCACTGAAATCTATTTTTAGTGCAGCAGAGTCAGGACACACATCTACTTGAGAATGTTAAATGAGTAGTCATAAATAGTAAGGTCTTCCTGCATAAATAAAGGAAAAACAAAAAGTGGTAACCTCATCTTCCTACCAAACCTTCAGCCATGGTGACAAGTTTAGACATTTCAAAATAAATCAGGAAGCTAATATAAGACTGTGCATCAGTCAAACAGATTTTTCAAGACATTAATGCGAAATGATTCATGATGATCTTGATTCACAATTATTCAGATAACAAAAATTCACTACAGTAAAGTTACTGTGAATGTTTTTTATTCCGATGCACAATAATATCAGTTTTTGTCCCATCCCTGGTCTGGTTAGGTCAGAAAATCATGTCACTGTTCTACATCTGAGTGCATCATAACAGCAACAGTTTTTTTTTACAAACCTCAATCATTTCAACTGATGTGAAGATGTTTCACACCTGTGTAACACATAACATGATCTATTGTGTCATGATGTGCTTTAGAAGTGAAATGAAGGCAAAGCTGACAACATTACTATCACAGTTCCACATGTGACTCATTTGTGTTTGGTGTGGGATGAAGCTGTGTCTGCTTCATATTTTGTCAGTGTCAGAGGGACAGCGGTCTCCAATCAATAAATTATAAATTTTAAACATACTTTAAAGAATAGAAGTTAATCATCATTTTGCTGTGTTTGCCTCAACCAGAGAATGAGAAGCAGTCTTCTCCTGCAGGGTTAATGAATAAAACAGCACCCTGTCTGACACGCCAGTAAAGGAGGCTTCACAGATGGACATAATAGTTCTCTGTGTTTAGTATATTCTGTTTGGCACCTATTCTCTGTTTTTGTCTTGTTTTTCTTCATTATTGTGAAGTCCTTTTTAACAGAAGAGTGCTGTTGTTGAAAGCATGGCCTTCAAACTCAATAAACTAAAGTTGCAGTTAAGTTTTACTTTTGTGTTTTCTGGTAGATGGACTGTGTGTACATCTGAACATGTGGTAGGTGTATTTAAAGGCAGAGTCCATCTGCATTCTTTTTTAGGGTTTTTCAAATGGAAAGTCCCACTCAGCTGTTAGTAGGAAGCAGTGACGTAGGTTACAGCTCTGATGCCCTCCCTTCTCTAAACCCACACACAAGTTTGCTGAAAGTATAGCGATGAAAGCGTTAGTATGGAAGATTTCAGCTTGAAGATGGAAGGCATTTTTATTATTAAACCTTTACTTAGTGCCATACATTGCAGACTTTGTCAGTTGCTGTTTGTACATACACTACTTAAGATTTGGCACAGCTCCCCAGCTCATCAGGGCAGATAGAGAAAGACAGAGAGAGAGAGAGAAAGAGAGAGAGCTTGAGAAGGAATGAAGAGAGGGCCAGTACAGTGAAACAGAAAAATGAGAAGTTCATTTCTGATTACTTGACAGGGGTCATGTTACAAAGCTCGAAAGTAACCCTGTGGAAAGTGTCACCTCGCCAGATTATGGGTGAATTCAGCAAAGCGCACACTTCATACTGGCTGCTGTGGCTGAATTTTTGTTTGGTATATGTGTGTTTGTAAGCCCACCCCTGGTCAACAATCGCACCTTACCTGCAAAACCACCAAATCAGGCGTTGGGATGATCACCACGGGACTGTGTGGCATTGTGGGAGTGTTGCTAATGGGCAAATTGAAGTCTTTGTACTGCCCAGTGGCAGAGTTGTTCAGCTCTGCTGGGTTTGATCAGCCGATCAGCTGGTTGGCCACTGCAGCACAACTTCAACTTTGCACCACGGGGCTGCCTTTTTTTTTTTCTCCCCCCTCCAGATGCCCCTGTGGTCAGCATGGCTGCATCCTAAAACAGACTACCCACATTACAATGTGAGAACGAGGGTTTTTGCCAAAACGTCAGGCTCAGTCTAAATAGGGCCTGAGGCTGGGTTTATGTGAAGCAACATCATCATGCAGAAAAATGTCAGGTCATACAGGAAAGGTTTAAGAAGAGCTTCATTCATAGTTAAAACACAGTTTCAGCGTATGGATTTGGATACATAAGGAACACTACTGGAAAGGCTTCGAATGGTAAAAAACCCCAAAAGACAAAACTTTAATGGACTCAAACTAATTTAAATTTTTTGAATATTTCCCACCTGAACACTAATTTGAGGGGTGTGAAAATGTGTCTCTGTGTTTCAGCGCCGCATTATACTGTGGAAACCTCTCAATCATGCTGTTTAGATTTCAATTTACAACAGTCATTGGATTAGTGAAACAGTTGGCCAATTCTTTTTTATTTTTCATCTTTATAATTGTGCTTTTGAAATATGTAGCTGAATAAATACAGTGCCAGAACCCTCTGCATGTCAGAATGCATTTTATGATGTGTTCCTCAGTTCTTAAATTAATCCAGCAGTTACAGATTCATGCGACCTATGGCTTGTTTTTAAACTCAGGAGGCTCTGATGTACTTGATTCAAACCATATGTCGGCGAGGCTTGAAAGGGTTTCTGCGGCATCAACAGACACAGCTGGTCGGCACTCTGTGATCTCATAGCATGCCATGTTTGCTACATTTTTCTGTGCTCGTCAGCCCCGCTGAAGCCCTACTCCTGCTTTGCCCTTTTGATTGCCAAATCAAATGCTGATGAATAACCTTCAAAAGCGGTCAGTGTCATGCTTTCATGAGGAACCAGTTGGGGGTGATGAATCAGACAATGTGGTGATTTTTAGAAATGTGGAAGTTCAGTGCTGATGTCACAGAGCTGGTTAGCTTGTTAAAACGCCCAGTTTGTGATATTTATGGCTGCTGTGGAAGGACATCCCTTCAGTGTTCACTTACAGTGTGAGCATGAGAGTTTCTGGTCTCAGTGGCGTTGAGTTTGCTGTGGACAGTGAGTTAGAGCCAAACTGCCCACAGCACTGATCATTAACAGTTCTAACACACTGGGATATTAAAGTTTGTTTTACTGCTCCCATCAACAACCATGCAGGGCTATAGACATGTGTTATTGAATTCATATAATAGGAGCTATTAGGTCGTACATCTTGGGTGTCCGTGTATATTGCCTGATCTGTCCAGTGTGGTCCTAAAGGAAATAGAGTCGCGTGGGAGATCATATTGGTTAATAAGCAGCTGTGCCATACCTGTCTACAGAGGATATGAATAAAAGATTGTTATTATTATTATTCTCATTATTACCCTGGGATGGCTTATTGAGCATGCTCACACACCTGGTGCTGATTTTGTTAAAATCAATAAATAATAAGCTTACTTTTAGCACACGCTTTTATCGGCCAATGAAAGTAATGAGATTAAGCTCGCTTAAAAAAAAAAAAAAAGAAGAAAAAAAAGAAAAACATAATTCCTGTGCCCACTCCAGTGAATCAGAGGCATGTGGGTAAGTGGGAAAAACAGCTCTAGATGAGAAGCCATGTAAGTAATGAAACTGGCCAAAGACCAAAAAAATGCGGCTCTCGTCATTCCTGTTGATCTTTTCATGTGCTTTTAAAAAAAAAAAAAGGATCAATTCCAGTCTTGGGAATTGCTATTCTTCTACCTGCAGGCCAAACAGAGGAGTTGTAAAGAAAACAGCAACCCACCTGAAACAATTTAACCCTTGAACTTGAGCAGCAGTGCCGCACCTTGCCCAAGTCATTTGTCTGCTGGCAAGATGTTGCCAACTTAATATTCCACCAGCTCCGGCCTTTCCTCAGGAATGAGAAAAGCCGCTCCTCAAAACCAAAATTAAATCATTTTGTTAGCTGGAGCTCCTCGTGTTAGTAAGTAGACTGCAGCAAAGAAAAAAAATCTTCTAAACTGAGGAACAAAGTCTTACAGCCATTTTTCAAACGCAACATCTTATTGATGGATTAATTGTGAATAGGGTTAGGAATCAGCTTGTCTCTACTTGTGTATATGTGAAAGAAGAAAGCAAGACAAACAGGGAGGCACATCAGGCATTGGGTGCTGGATTATGGTGCAACAGTGTGGTTTGATGTTTAATCACTCCTTATGCGTAAGCTGTTCTGAGGGGGGATAGAAAGGCTTTCCAGTAAGCCCTAATGGTAGTGGAATGTCTTCCTGGTGAGCACTGCCTCTGTTGGCATAACCCGCCGTGAACCTGCATTTTTTTGTTTGCCTGAGAGCTTCCACTGAAGCAGAATGATTGGGCTGCCCTGACCACACATAGCATCTCACTTCTCTCCCTCTCATCTGTCCATATCTGTCTGTGGGTCAGTTAGGGTGTCTCAGGTGGAGACATTTGAAAGAATAGAAACACTGTCAGGCCAGGCCCAAAAAGCATTGATAACTAAACAATAACTGCAACGCTTAATGAAAGTCTAGGCTGCTGTCGTGGCAACTTAAAATACTTCCTTTGCTGCTCTTGCAGGACGCAAAGTTTCTGACTCGTGCTTTCTTGTAGACAAACTTAAATCCTATGAATGAGGCAGGTGTAAAGCGAGCAATTAAACAATTTATTCTAAAAATTTGACAAACATGTCCCATTCGGGTCATAGATACTGTCACCATCACCTAGACCTGCAACGATTAATCGCATAATCCATTAATCGAATGATAGAAAATTAATTGCTAACTATTTTGATAATCAATAAATCGTTTCAGTCATTTTTAAAAATAATAAAGTAAAAAA
This sequence comes from Naso annulatus, assembly GCA_029783625.1. Classification (NCBI taxonomy): domain Eukaryota; kingdom Metazoa; phylum Chordata; class Actinopteri; order Acanthuriformes; family Acanthuridae; genus Naso; species Naso annulatus. The sequence goes on along the minus strand of JAPZDX010000004.1, from coordinate 13,938,356 downwards.
AATTGCTGGTTTAGTCGCTAAAATGTGAAGATTCGCTGCTTTTTTGTGTCATTTCTGATCATAAATGAGGGGTCTTTTTGTGTTTTGGGCTGTTGTTTAGACACAAGAAGTGATCTGAAGACGTCACATTGGGCTCTGAGAAATGGAGATGAGCATTTTTCAAACTTTTTTGACATTTCATGGAATAAACGATTAATCGGTTAATCATGAAAATAATTGGCAGATTAATCAAAGATGGAAATAATGGTTAGTTGCAGCCCTACCATCAACCTTACTGACAATAAAAACAGTAACAAAGAACCCGCTAATCGCTAGCTACGGTCAGAAAACTGTCGCTCCACGGGCTGCTCGGTTAACTGACCTCTTACCAGAACATGTGTCAGTTTTACCACAACTACCTGCGCTTCACAACAGCAGGACAACCCAAGGGAGCACAGACATTTATCCTGATCTGCTGCTTGATAAACATGAATCATATAAGAATTAGATAATTATGTTTAAATGTTAGCAATCACAGTAAAATATCATTACTTAGAATACAAAATTGTTCAAATGAGCAACAGTATGCTACAAATAAACCTTGTTTTCTAAATGGCTCTAGTAGCGGTTATTGTGACATGCTAAAGCAAAATAAATCGAAAAATAAATAAGACAAATAAAAAATGGAACCAGCAGGAAAACAGCAAATGTCAGTGACTATAAAACTAATCTAATTCTTGCCTCAAGATTACCTGACAGCATCGGAAGCTGTCTCTGTGATTCACATGCCAGTGCCACCTGCCTGCTCATGCCACCACCACTGATGTTACTGTGACCCTGACGAGCATTGTTATCACTGCGAGGCGACAGACTGTTCCCACGAGCCCTCGTGTTAAAAACCCAAGGTCTAGAAACATTTCCGCAGGCGGCCCTTTCCAAGCGGAGACAGATTTGTACACGGCCAAGCTTGTGGTTTGGTGTTATAGCTGCAGACAAACTGAGGACAGATGTGTTTGGAGTCATTTTCACCTCCCTCCCTTTCTCCTTCCTCACGACGCTGTATCCCCCCCCACCCTTCCAGTTCCCCTAATCTGGGACTCATTGTGTCTGTAATAAAGCACAGCTGCACAGATCCTTCTCTGAACCCACTCAGTTCAGCTGATTACATGGGAGTAAGAGGGCTCTCCTCTCACACAGTCCAGTCACACAGCCATGCTCCCCACATGGTAATGCTCTACTGGTCCATTAACACAGATAATGCATGTGAGAGGAGACACTTCCTTGTGCTGGACAGATGCCAAGACTAATTGTTCACACCTGATGTTGCATTTGCAACTGTTACACTTCGGGGACTGGTACGTCCGTTGCTGTTTGTTACGTCCTAAACAGATTTTGCTCCCATAAAGAAAATCATGTTCACTCTTTATCTGTACACTCTGCAAAAATACATCTTTTAGTTTTGCAGATGGCAAATGTTTACACGTATTTTTCAGTCTAGGCATTTTTTTAATGGAAAACTTTTTTTTCCGAATAAATAAATAGTTTGTGTGGTTTTAATGCTGCTCACAGTGCATTATGTGAAGGCGAGACTCCAATGCAGTATGTCAATTTGTCGGCTGGGATTGTGTTAAATTGCTTCTGCTCAGAAATAAAAAAGAACTCATGCATATGAAAGCGAGCAGCCCTAATAGAAAGATGTGTCTCTCTTACAAATTGATGTCGCATTGAGCATCAGAGCCTGAACTTGTGCATTACAGACGAAAAAATAAGACAGTAACAAGGATCAATAACGGCTCTGCATTGCGCACGAGATGTATCGCACAACATACCAAGTTTATATCCAACTCCGATGAACAACTGAAGTTCTGAAAGTCTGCAAACTGCTCGCAATCGAAATATGCTTTTAAATTGATTTCTCTGTCTGCTGCTAGTACGAGTTTGAGAATATTATACATATGATACATCCAGCCTTGAGATACAGACATTAATTGTTCTGCACAGACGGCTCTTATGCTGCTATCACTCCATAGAGTAACCAGCCGCCTCCCCTTTGATCACAAACAATGTGTGGGGGAGGGTCAAGAAGGTCAAAGCAGACTCTCAGTGAGCTGCGTACAGCATCCCAGGTTTAGCTTGATATCTCCAGGAACCAAAGGGATAAGCTCCGCTGACACATTAAGACAGCGTTTGTAAATTCATACAAATGCTTGCTTTCCTCTCTGTTTGCTTTCTTCAGCTGGAGCAGCACATAACAAGCTGTCATGCGTCTGAAAGGCTGTGTATGTGTTGAATGTGAAAGCTTTTGAGAGGAACATTGGGCTTGTCTTTAATCTTCTCTCTGTGTATTTCTCGTCTTTTTCTTTAAGCACGGGCTAATTGTGTTTCAAGGGGAATTTGACACGTATTGATTCAAACGTGCGATGGCAAATGCGCACACCCTGTGTATTGGCAGCTGCCCTAATCCCTCTCTTTGAAGAAGAAGCATTTTTTTCCTTGCTGTCATTGTTTTCAGGATGCATTTTTTAGATTCTCTCTCCTCCCCAACCTTCCAGTGGAAGCAGGTTCAGAATCGTAAACCCGGTGAATCTACAGCCTTGGGTTTTTCCATATGTTGGTTTGTTTTCCTCTTACGACGGGGGTTTAGAGGGAGAGAGAGTGTCTTGTGATTTGTGGCAAAGGGCAAGTGAGTGAAATAGGGATAATGGTTGGTAGCTGTGACTGAAATGTTCTGCCCACCACGATGACTCATTTGCTTTGTTTGGATAAAATAAGAAGCATTTAAACGTCTTAATGGCCTCTTCAACATCAGTGTTTGTCCCTTGTTCTCCTCTGTCTTATTTTCTTGCTTTGAAATTTAAAAAAAAATCTCTTATTCCATTAATCTGAATACCACATGCATGTACATTTGTACAAATTAAAGAGGTAAGTGTAAGCAGTAAGGCAATATATACAGTATATATTTTATTTTGTGTGTGCAAATGACTCGGTGAATCATTTTTCTTTACACAGAGAGAGAGGCAGAAGCAGCCCCTATCTTACAGTATAATAGTCTTCTCTAGAGGCTGTCAGCCTCGTCTTCCTTTGTCTGCCGCTTTGTTTCTCAGCCAAAGAGGATTCACATGCCTTCTCCTTGTTTCTCCCCGTGCCCCGAGTTCTCCAAAGGAAAAAGCAGAGAAGCAGGAATTCCATTAGCTTTGTTCTCAAAAACACAGCGTGAACTTGTGACTGTGGTACACATGACATAATGGCCCCAGGAACAGGTCCAAGATCTTTATGCATTTTTTTTTTTTCTACAGCTTTCATTTTACATTTTACACTGTAGGTGAATGCCTCGCATCTTTTCTTTTTTTACGCCCTCTCAAGCTTTGAATAAAATCCTTCACTTTTTGAATTTCTCACAAATTGCTGTCTTGTTCTGTTTTGGGCACACAGAGGGATAAAGGAAAACTGTATGTGCATGTGTCCACGTGTGCATGTTAAGAAGATGGCAGGGGGGGGTGAGCAGAAATGGCATGTTTGTGTGTGTGGTTAGGTTTGTAATTGGATGCAGTGGACCGCATCAGTCTTTACCTGAGCTAGTCATTTGCATGGGTTTGATTGACAACAGAGCCATGCGAGGCAGGCGCTAGCGTTATTCCCTTTAAAGTAAGAGAAGATACACAAACCATGCCTTTTTCGTTAGCTGTCACTTTCTTGTTAATTAGCATTGAGTCATTATTGCTGAGAAAATGGTTGAAATTTTATTTGCATAAAGGCATACCAACTCCACAGAGTCAAAGTCCTCCTGCAGTGTTAGAGTTTATTTTGGCAGATGAGATCGCACCTCAGGTTAAACACAATGGAAGGACTCTATAAATTTGCTGAAGTCATCAAACTAAAGCTGCTCAAAGGAATCATAACTTCCATCTTAACAGGGGCTGCAGAGCTAAAAAAAGAGGAACATCAGGGAAGTATAAGTCATGACACACTGAATAGATCCAGACATTCCAAAAAAACCCCTGAAAAGTCATTTTGATTGTGCTGTGAGAGTCTTTAAACACTGAAGAAAAATTGCCCTTCTGTTTCACCTTGCACTTAATTATCTCTACACTGATCTTATATATAATGCCCTATATAGGATAGAGTTTTCTTACACTCATTGTAATAGGCAGCCTTGACTTCTAGCCATTCGTCAATGTGTGAATATGACTCTTTAAACAGATAGTGGGAAGTGGTGCATGAAAATTGGAATATTATTCGTATTACTCTGTTTCATCGCCTGGAAAATCACGTGATGTCCTTGTCTTTGTGTTTGTTCTGGCTGGTCATTCGTGCAGCTTATTCACCACAGTGTAATGAAAGTTTAAACGTGTTTGCTTATGGGGAGCCGATGGGGATGGTTACATTTATTACAGGCTGAAAGCATTTGAAGACTCACGGACTGCTATTAGCATGTGCTGCTGCATAGCTATGCATGGGGCCGCGTGTCATGTGTGAAGAAAGAGCACCGACCCCGGTCACGCATGATGGTCGTTATTTATGGTGGCTAGATCTGCCTCTTTTCAGAATTAAATTAACTCCATGTCAAGTAATGACACAGAAGGTTAGGCAATTTTCAGAATGTAATCATGTCCTAATGTACAGCTGTGTTAATTTTATCAAATTTGATAGCGAACAAATAGCTTCCTCGGTGGTCGATCTCCCGGGAAATAGCTTCGTCTTCTTGACATTAATTTGCAAAATGTTTGTCCACTACAAATCAAAGCTTAATGATTGGTTTAGTTTGTTGATCCTGTCTGTCTCTTCACTATCTCGAATTACAGAATCTCAAACATTGAATGTAATATATGTGAAAACTACGGTGGCATTGAAGTGCCAATCACGGTCACAAAATGAAAATGCAACTTCTCCACAGATGGCACTTCAGGACCACCATAGAAAACACTTTTCTATTAGTTCATTCAGTTTTTATTACAGAAATTGCGTTGTTTATTTTCCAAATTAAAGTCATTAAAAAGTGCCTCTCCACCTATTGATACTTATCCCTGTAGTGATACCCGACTTACAGTTTTGGTATCAAATATTTTTGACTCTTCACAAAGAGCTCTGGTGTCAGAAACTCCTCAAACTTCTCTTGTATTATTATTCAGTCCACCGCTGTCCATCTCCATCGTCTAATGACAAAACAACATAAGATGTGGCTAAATAGAGAGCTTCTATTTGTTATTCGTTCACACAAGGATGACAAATATGTGAGCTGTCAGAATTTGACCGATGTGATACCTTTTCCATCCCTCACTAAAACTTGCAGTGTTTGTACACAAACTGGTGCATTTTTGTCTGGCACCAGCCACCTGAAGCCACAGAGACAATAATAACGTGCTTTCTGCAGTGATAACAGTTCTGCTCCCTTTCTGAAATAAGTGGGTATCGTCTTGCACTACTTTTAAGTCATTGTTGATATAATTTCCATAAACATGCACTCCTGACTCAGTTAAGATGGGAGAGTTACCGTGCCGATGCAGAGCCGCAGCAGAGTTTGACAGATAATATTTTCGACAGTTTGAAGCAGTGAAGCTGGAGTCTGTGGCTGAACTATGCATGATTTAACGCTGCTTCAAATTGGTGAAACCAGAATGAGACATTGACATCATTGTTTAAGTCACCTGTTCTGTTTTTCCTCCAGAAGCTCTGGGTAATGATTGTCCCCATGGAACAATGATGGGTACGGTTCTGTGCAGAGAGATATATTTCAGTGTTTCTCCTCAACAGATCAGAGACAGCACCCTCTCTGCCGCTGTGATTAAAACGTCTCACGAGCACCAGCGAACACACCAGCAGAGGTGACCTCATCACTGGTCACAGCCTCCTTCTTTGTCTCTTTGATTTTTATGATGGTGTTTTGAAAGAAATGATCAAGGGGAGGAACTAAATAGCTTTGAGTCTTTGCTTCTGAGATCAAAAGGACCTAATAATGTCACATTACAGGTTGCACTGAGGCAGTTTTAGTGCCCGGCCCTCGTGATCAGCCTTTTCAGAAAATATCAGCTCAGCTTGGAACCTCAGGCAGGGGGGCTTCATAGTAATCAGCTGATGTAGCCATTGGCTGCTTTACTTTTATACTTGTTGTTTTTTTTTATCTCTATGAATACCATTGAACATTAACCTTTAGATATACAGTATGTATCAATTGATTAGGGATGTAATAATATAGAAAACTCAAAATTAGAGCCTGACCGATATGGGATTTTTGGGGCCAATGCTAATACCAATAATCGGGTATAAGAAAATTCCGATATCTGATATGTATCAGCTGATATTGTACACATAACAGCTGAATGTGGTTATCGAGTACTTGTGACAAAGATATGTAATGGAGGCAGGATATCTCACATGTTAACAAACTTTATCGCAAACTTAAGTGCACTGAAGAGGAAACATTTCACTTTTTAGTTATGAAGTAACGAGCCGCAAAGTCCATAATTAGACCATTTTAAATCACCAGTCCAGGCTTTTTTCCCAGCCTTAAAACAAGTTTAATGTTGATGCATATTGGTGAACCATGTGCCGATACCGATGTATCTGCGAAGGCCCAATATCAACCAGTAGTATCGGCCAACCGATATATTGGTTTGTCCCTACTCACTTGGCTGTAATGTATTCCTTCCTCTGCACCTGATGAGGAAAGAGCTGCAGTGGTTGATGGTCTTTGTAGTTCCCAGTTTGCTCCGCTCTGCTCCGCTGTGGCTGAAACAAAACAACACTTTTTGCCTTGACCTTCCGTATGATACCGTCACGTCCGCGACGGTATCGAGACACTTTTGTGATATCGCAAAATCGACAATACGGTAACATCCTTACTATTTATCCATTTTTATCTTTCTATACACAAACAAAGTCCAAAAAAATCAATGTACTTGATGTTGTTTTTCTTATGTAATGAGTCATGAATAATTCTAAGGCTCTTTCTAAGTCATGTCTTTGTTTTCATGACAGCAGATGTATAATAAATGAAAGTGATTGATTTTTGATGTTAAATATTTATGGTTATTTCTCACCCAACAAGTGACTCAGAGATGAGTTAACTTTCAGTTCAACTGAAAATGCTTAAGTATGTCTTAAGGGATGCTAATTAATAGGGTTTTATTGATGTCAAGGCAATTATTAATTCTCCTTATTGGTCTGATTTTTTTTTTTTTTTAACTTCTTTTTTGTTTCAGAACAATTTTAGTTGAGTTCACGTGTGATTAGAGTAGATTCAGGAGTTTTGAACCCACTTTATTTTTGTTGTCGTGAAACACAGCACGACCTTGGTGCGTTTGTGTCTGCTGTCTGTAAAGTCTGGCATTTTAAGAGCCCTTAAAACGGAGAATTTTGGAAATGTGGTTGGTGGATGTAGCCTGAGACACAGTAGATCTGTAAAGAGCACCATGGCACAGCAGAGATCGATGTTACGTTCACTGGAGCATTCCTTAAAATGTGTATTACTGCAGTGTATTGTCACTAGAGAATGACCTCTGTGATGCAGGAAGAAAAAAAGTGATGCATGTGGACACCTTAAATGGATTATTGCTCACAGTCTGATTTCCAAAAGGCACCTCAATGTCCCAACCTGACTCTGGCCTTCAACCTCACATAGATTTATTTTACTCCTCCCCGCTTTTGTTCTTCATCCCCTTCTCTTTCCCTCCGTTAATCATTGAAGTCTTTGGAGATTGAAGAAAGTTACTGATGCCAAGAGTTGTGAGGTAAAAAAGGGTACAGAAGCATTAAAACCTGTTACATTTGAATAAAAAAGTAATGCTCCGTCTTTCATAATTTGGCCATTAATATGGGTCAACTCTGCCAGTATCATTGTTAATAGGGACTGTACAAAATGGTTCAAAGCTTCACAACGTTTCAGTTTAAGTCAACATTCAGAGGCTGAGCAGCTTTTTTACAGGAATATTTAAATCCTTTTTTTTTTTTTTGGCTGTACAGAATTGTTTACAACTCCAGTAATGTAATTTCCAATCACTTCAAAGTTTAAGTCTAAAAGTCTATTAAAAAAAGAAAAAAGATAAAAATCATTTCCAAAAGTTACATTTTTAATCATTTTCATTTTTTCATTTATTCTTTCAAAAACGTAATTTCACTGAAGTATAATACAGCTCAGATATTAATTCATTAGTCTGCAATATACATTTATTTTTGTTGACAAACTGACAAGTTATATTGTTAAACAAAAATGACATATATATTTTTTTGATAATAAGTGAAAATGACAAATTTACTTAATTGGATAAATCACTTCATTGTGATCAAGTGTAGGACTTTGAGGTTATTATGTTAGGGCGATAATGTCAAAAAATATATAAGCTTCATTTAAAAATGTCAACAGAAGCTTTGGATGTTGGAAAATGACACTTGGAGCAGCCATATTGTTAACATTTTTATTGTTTCATAAAAGGCCTTTTGTTTGTTTTTCTCTCATTTATTGCCATTGCTATTATTAACTTTTTTTTTTTAATTTGAGCACTTTGTGCAGCAGTTTTGCATGAAAGTTGTAATTATGAGGCTTATTTAAAAAAAAAAAAATCAATTGTAGTTTGACTTGGATGGAGAAATTGCTGTCAAACATTTGTGAAAGCATATTTTTCTGGCCGTATACAAATATCAGCTTTCATCATTTTCCTAACTGTATATTTCAGCATGTTAATGTGATTCTTTTCATAATGAGCTCTACCTGAAAGCTTTCACAGGGGTTACAGAGCATTTCTGAAAGACATCATGAAGAGTTAAGGGTTTGACATCCTGCTAATGTGGTCAGTTTAATACTCCACTAAAACCTCTGTATCAAGCTGCCTGTCTCAATAACTCGCAGAACAAAATCCCAGTAGCTATGCACTGATAACTGCAGAAGGATGTAGCTTAGTCTTATCAGCCACTGGCTCCAGTGACACAGTAATCCACACAATGCTTGGCTGTCATTGTACTTGAAAACAGAATCATTTCATTTACCCAACAAAAGAGAATAACTGCGATGTCCCCCCCGTGCTTCCCCTTCGCTACTAACCCGTTGAGATTGCTAATTTTTCGAAGGTCAAATATTACTTATTCAAAAGAACCAAAACTGTCATCATGCATTTCTTTCTCAGCGGAGAAACCTGTTCAGCCTCTGGAATAAGAGACTCGTACTGAATGTCAGTTCAGTGAGATCAGCGTGTTGTTATGTTCAGCCAGCTTTTTCTCTCAGTCAGAACTCAGCAGGTATCTACTAAGCATGCAGTTAATGTGTAGGCATGGGACAGCCAGTGAATAAGAAAATTAAAGCTTCCTCAAGGCTAATCATTGAGTCACAACAGAGAATCTTTGTACCCAACAGGAACAGAGCGAAGCTTTGGCACTCCAAAGAAAATGGAGGTGACTCTCAGCCTGGTGGGGTGTCTGCTTACCTTGTAATTGTCCTTTAAATTCAGTGGTTCTCTGATGGGGCTGCTCAGCCCTCGGAGAGAACGTCAAAACCTATGAAAATAGTCCCCCCCTCCCCTCCTAAGGGCCTGTTTTCAAGAACAAGGGAGCTTAAAAATCTGTTTGAGATTGAGCATGTTCATATAGCAAATGCCGCTTAGATGTCCATGCTACTTAAATTTCTCAGTGTGTACGCCAATGTGAGTGTATGTGATAAGGAAAGGTACCGGTAATGTGCGTTTTTAAGAGCCTTCTCATAAATCACTAATTCAGGCAGCAAAAAAATAGCTCCAACAATTTGCACGAACTACATAAACCAAGTGTTGAGGGAATGGTCACTGCAATCAAACTAGGGAAATGAGCAGGCTGCTTGTTAAATGTGTTTATGCTCTGATGCAACTCCTCTTTAGTTTTCTTAATTGCTGGAGACACTGAACAGAGTACAAACACAGCATGTTTTTTTCATGCAAATCCCTCACATATTTGAAGCCCAGCTATAAATGCATGGAATGCTTTGCACGTTTGAAGTGCAGTGCATTAGTAAAACGCATTCGAGGGCTTAGTCTGGCAAAAGGCAGTATCATCATTACCACATCCAAGCTTCAGCTACAAACAGTTTACCTTCTCTGAAGAATGCCTTTTTTTTTTTTTTTTTTGAAAACATAAATATACCCCAGTCTCATCTCTGCATCTCAGTGTCTTTAAATAAATAGATTT
>JAPZDX010000004.1:13888699-13903773 GCA_029783625.1 Naso annulatus | reverse complement strand
AAAACAGAGCGTCTCAGACAGAGGCAAAAATCCTGGAAAAAACAGGGCTGCTGCAGTCGGCTGTGTGAGAAAACAGAAGAGTGTATTGAGCATCAAAGTATGAAATCCTGCTCTAGTAGTAACCAAGAATAAAACATGAACCCAAAAATGAGCATAATATGTCCTCTTTAATGAAATGCTTTTGAGAAGATTTAAAAATATCTAGATATATGTTGTATATCAATTAATAGCCTCAAAATATTGTGATATGACTTTCAGGCCATCTTGCCCAGTGGTGTGAAATAATCAGAGAGAAAACTGAAAAATATCAAGTGATACAGCTTGAATATATATTACATTTAGCTATCTGTTGTTTAGTTATTAAATCTTGAGACACTGATTAGTAAACCCTCTAAACAACTCTTAGGAAATGTGTAAATAACACGCTGCAGAGGGGTCAGGCAGAGCTGGGAAGGGACAGCCTAATATTGTATTAACACCACCAAGTAGTCATTAATTTTTTTTGCTAATTTTGAACTTAAAACCTTTGTGAAAGAACTAATTTGTTTTTTTGTTGTTAGGCATTAGACAGTGTGAGTCAAAAAGCAGTGAATATATCTTAATAGGATAATGGCATTTGGATTATTGCTACTGGGAATTGAGCCTAAGCAGCATTATCAGAAGGTATTCAGTAGATTTATAAGCCCCAAATCTAAATCCTGACCATGTTGTGGATTAGATAGACTGATGCAACTTCCAGGTATGAATTTATGCTGCATATCTGTGGTAATAGGAGTGTAATCGTACTGTGAACAAGGTCGATACGAACAACTGTTTAGAGTTTTGATTTAATCCCATCTGAAAGGCTCTTCTGCAGAAACTTGATTTTATTTTGTATTTTTGAAGCACTCTCATCTCTTTATATGCTTTTGCTCTGATGGGGCGCCATGTTGGATCTCTTAATCACTCTTCCTGTGTTCTCTCTTCCTGGTCTCTCAGGTGACTATGCTCAGGTGAGCCTGAAGATTGGCTACCTTGAGAGTGGTATCTATGAGATCCCGATCATAATCACAGACTCCGGCAACCTGCCCATGTCCAACACCTCCTATCTGCGGATTAAAGTGTGCCAGTGCGACATCAACGGAGACTGCACTGACCAGCAACACATCATGGCTGCCGGCCTGGGCACTGGCGCCATCATCGCCATCCTCCTCTGTATCATCATCCTCCTCAGTGAGTGTCTCAGTGCCTCTCTCACACAACACACGAACACGCGCAGGGATTACAAAGACAGCTAAACATTATCCGAGATACCGCTAGATTACTGTAGGATTACCAAAAAGATAGCCTTGATCAGGCCCGCATCCAAGCTCTAAAACGTCGGATCCGATTACACTTGTATGAAAATATGTAAGTTATTATGTTTTGTAATATGAGATCTCTCTCTCTGTCTGTCTATCAGTTCTAGTGCTGCTGTTTGTGGTGTGGATGAAGCGTCGTGATAAAGAACGGCAGGCCAAGCAGCTCCTCATCGATCCAGAGGATGATGTGAGAGACAACATTCTCAAGTATGATGAAGAAGGTGGCGGAGAGGAGGATCAGGTAAGAATGATGTTGTAAACACATACAGACTCATTTTTTAAAGGTCCAGAGAAGCCACTCTCTCAGTCTGCTTCTCACTGCGTGTGATGTGTCCTGCATTACAAGATTTTTTTTTTTTTTAATTTTTTTTTTTGCTAATATAAGAACAGTTCTGGGCTGGGCTGGATGATATGGCAAAAGATATGGTCAGGATGAATTTTTTTACTTATTAATCTGTATTGATACTTATCACAAGATCTAATTTGATAATACTGCCAGTTTGAAGAGATAATGAAGCCTGAAGAAACCCGAAGATTCATTAATTAAATTTTGAAACACTGAGCAAACATGGCTTTGGCAGGTTGCGTTGCAACCTCGTTGAGATATAGCTTCTGAATTATTAAAAGAAGCACAAAAAAAATGTCCGCACATTGGTGAGGCTCCCACCGTTTATTGTGTGTTTGAATCACTTGTTGCTCGGCACTAAAACTATTACCTGTGTGCCTTGAAAATATAGTTGTTCATGATAAAGTGATGAAATGCAAACTTTTTTTTCATGATTTTTTAATTTTTATCACAGAGGTCATTAAAAATGATGATGATGGATGATTCAATGTCAACTGATATGTAATATTTTTTAAATTTTATTTATACTTTTTAGCTGTACGGCCCAGCCCTATTAGCAATATAAATTTTATCACAATCCCCTGTTAAGATCATTTCATCATCCAGCCAGATTTAATTATTTTTTTTTTAAAAACAAAAAACGGTCAGTGCTGCTCTGAATGTGCTCCTCTAGGCCCCATTTTCCACCAAATAAGGTCAATCAAAAGAGTCTATAAACAAATGAAAAAAAAAAAAACAAGACCAGAAAATTTAAGAATATTTAATTGTAATTGAAGGAGTAGACTTCGGCGCTTTGACAGGAACAGGAAGTAGGTCACCATGAGAGGCGATCTAATGTACGAGGTGATTCCAAAATGAGGGAATTTTCCCCCTAGAGCCGAGACACTGGTGATGGTGCAAAGAGGGAGCTTGATGTTCAAACCAGCTCATGAGGGAGAACTTCTGATCGCTGGGTTTGATTTAAGAGGTCCAGGCATCCACGCTTAAGGTGGTGAGGGGGTGGAAGTGGCTACAGAACGGGCAGCAGAAAAGCGTGTCAGGTTGTGATGGGAAACCATCATGACTAAGAGAGCTCACGCAAAGAGAGCTTCATCTCTGGTTCTTTACCTGGGTCTGCTCCATTTCTGGAAGCTTGGTGCTGTTCAGCAAACTCATCTGGGTTTGAGCAGAAACATTTTCTTTATTTTTTAACTTTTATTTTATTGAAATTTTCCTTCAACAATTACATTGTCAGGGCTCTACATACATACATCATCAAGCAAGCAGCAGAAACATTTTCGTCAAGGACAGGCTGAACGTGCACAACATGTTCGGGGAGCACAAAGCAACAAGTAAACAGTATTCACACAATAGCAGAACACAGTCATTAAGCTTTTGTTCTGTCATCACAGATACTTATCTTAAACCAGGCGTAGAACAGTTATTAATAAGAAAACCTGGCAGACTCTTCAGTACAAGACGAATGACCTTCACTCCTTCTTTTCAGTCTGTGGAATACAACACGCCCACTGACATCGTCTTTGTTTGCATATCAGGTCAAAGAAAACCTGCTTTTGTTTGGTTCAAGCTGGAAATTAATTTTTCAGGCTTTGAGCTGATTTTTTTTTTATTTATTTACATAAAAATTGGTGCAGAATTTGGTTGTGAATCTGAAAATAAATAACCCGTTCCATGTTGGTGGAAACGGAGCATCATTGATTCTGAGTGCGATGTCACAAACGTCTGTGAACCAATCAGGATTTAGCAACATTTGAATCAGAATGTGATAATAGTTGTGGAGGATTTGCTTTATTGATCACTGTCAAATCCATACTGTCTTAACAAGCTAGTCAAGAGGGTTTCAAGGGTGAAATGAATAATCAATAGTCTCTTTCTTTCTTAGTGTTAACATTCAGTTTTGCTTTATTAGACAAGACTATTGAGAGTTTTGATGATACAAGTTGAAGTATATTTATCAGGGACCCTTGAAGTGAATCTGTATTGGCCTTTAAACTGTATGTTGCTCTTGTGCAGCTACTTGCGTCCAGGCCACATATCATTTTATGAATTCAGCCTATTAAATTTTTTTCCGTGTTTTACAGTAAATTTAAAAAGCTTGGCATGAGAAAAAGTACTATTTTGGTGTCAGGAGAGAAATTCGGCCATCAGATTGTTGGTAGTAAGAATGTGTTTTAAACAATTTCCAATACTGCGTACCTTGAAGCTATATAGTGTTTTTTAAAGGGTGACAAAAGGCAAGTGTGTGGTCTTTGTTAGGCAGAAACATTCAGGTCACATCTACAGAATGCAGCAGCCGTTTCTCTATAACTGAAGCAAGCTGAGGACAAAGAGGACCACCTTGAATCTCTCTGCGAGCATAGAAACACCTACAAAGCATTCTTTTTTTTGTAAGACCTTCTCAGTGTGCTGCTCCAAGACACTCAGTCATCAGTCACAATAAGAAGTGAGACTGTGGTCATTGCATAAAGGAAATAGCATCTTTAATTTTAAAGGGGGGGGGGGGGGAGTAAATTTGGAATCAATAAGCCAAACTCATTTTGATCTAATCAGTTCTGGAAATATTGGAAGTGTTTCCTCAACTGGAACCGGTTCCAGCTTCACAGTCCCAACACACACAAAACGTATACAGACAGAAAAGCAATGCCTCAGGCATCAATAAAGTCAGATCCGTTTATCCTCGTGCACCGATCACGCACACACGGACACAAATTCCATTGTTCTAATGACCCCTTGTTAGAACAGCGGAACCATTTCATAAAAAAAATGCACTAATATACCAAATGGGCTATTTTCTTGCTACTTGCTGAAGTGCTCCGGTGGCTTAGGTGCAGCAGAAACGAGCAGGAGACCCCGCTCTGACCCAGCACAGTGCTGAATTAGCCTCGGGGACTTGTAATTGGTGAGCTGATGTCATTTGGAGATAGACGTCTGCTGTAGCACAATAATGAAGCTCTGTCTGAGGTAACAATATGACTGGAAAGCCATTACGCATCAGCCGGTGATTAGGCAGGAGGGAGCGCACACACACTCATGTATTTACTTCCTCACTTTCACAGACAAGATGCACAAACTCACAGACCAGAACATGTTGAAACGGAAACACGATATAACACTCCTCAAAGGCAAACGAGCGGGTGCTGTAATTTATTGAGGGGAAAACAAGCTTCCATTTTGAGTGGCGCAGAGGAGGGCAGGGCGCCAGGAGAAAATGGTCTTGTCTGCGGAATCGAGAGAGTCAGTGTTGGGTAAAAAATGGCCCTAACTTTCCCAGCGATGTGGTCTTTATAATGCCCACCTCTGTTCTCCCTATCTCCCGCTGGGGAGGAAATTGAAGTGTCAGACCATTGGGCGCTCCCAGAGTATATGATTTTGGTTGCTGCTGCCATTGCCCTGGTTTGTATTGGCTGGTGAAGCACTCATTTCATCAAAGGCCGACAGCTGATCAGGATGCGCTCCCCGGACATGGAAAAACGATTGCACAAATAATAGCAAATTGAGAAGTGGTTGTGCACAGGTTCGCCCGGTGGAAAAATAAAATATCAGACAGAGATGAGTCATCTGCTTCTCCAATTGACCGCAGAATAATTTGATGCACGTCAGCGTTAAGTGTAGCTTTGGAGACATGCTTTGAAAAATGTTTGTATTTGTTTTTCAATCTTATGCACTCAGTGAAATAAAACAAATCAAGCTTGTTTACACTGAAATAAAAACAAGTTTCACATGTCAGTGGAGCTTTAACATTGCGGTTTATTAACTTATTTTACGTTTGCTTTGCACATTTGGCCTTTATTTTATTTATTTCAACACTGTACAGACGGAAGTAATTGCTTAGATTTATTTATTTATGTATTCAATGTTTATTTGGAAGAGACAGTGCATGTTGATGAACATCAGTATAAAATACAAACATAAATATGGCGGAGTTAGCAAGACTGCTAATTTACATCCGTAGTCCCCTGGTATCTCTACTTTTATGTCCAACAAGGCAAAAATGTTCAGCAGCCATATTTGAGGAAAGAGTTTGAAATGTTGGAAATATGTTTCTTGGCCTTTTTGCCAAGAGTTTGATCAAACAGCAAATATAACGTTTAACCTAATCGGAGCGCTGCTAAGCTGGCTTTGTCCAAACAACAAAAACTGTCTGTTTTTGTGCTAAGCTAAGCTAACCAGCTGCACCGTCTCACGTTGAAGGGAACGACGTGAGAGTCGAATCCAATCTTATTTAGTTTTATTTAAGAAAGAATATTTGAAATTCTCAAAATATCAAGCTTAGTTGTTTCAGTTAAAGCCTGTGTTATCTACATATGTTTATTTTCAGTCTTTGTCCGAACAAGCTTAAACGTGGGCCTAAACTTGCCTGTGGTTTGTTGAAAACCTGGGTGATCATCACAGTCAAAGCTTCTGTGTCTCGCTGCACGTGTGCACAGTGTCGTCTTTACCATTAGGAATTATGGCAAGAACTATTAAGATAATAAACTCGGCTGTGTTTGAAATTGCTCAGCTACATCTTCCAAGGCTTAGCGCTGCTCACTCTCCCGTGTTTGAATGTGGGTCATGAGTGCCAGGGGCAGCCATTTTGTCAGGCCAGTGTACGTGTGAGGAGTCAATTCCCTGGAGGGGGGCTGGTATGTCATTAGACCTTCCTGCTTAGTTCAGCCATTATACGGCTCTGTTGCAGTTCCTGTCACCAACTCCTGACCCCTCCGGTGTGTGACCTCAGAGAAGGTCGAGCTGGAGTCAGACTGAAATGGACCAGAGATGATGGATGGCGTTATTGCGTGATGTGCGGTGACTGTTGCTCCTCTCCAGCTCGCCTCAGGGGTTTACTGTCATTCCCCATGAAATCAAATTACACATGATAATCAATGTGTTTGTGTTAGATTTGAGATGATACTTATTAGTGTGGAGTGGAGTCAGTGTCTGTCAAGTGCCCGGGTTGTGTTTGTATATCGGGGTTGTTTGTGCATCATTGCAGGGTTTATATTTATTCTCATGTTTATTTTTGCTTTGGAGCTTCTACAGCATTTTTTTTTTTTCCCATCTCTGAGTGTGCGTATAAGTTCGTGTGTGAAGGTACATGTGCAACTGAGCAAAGACAATTTTGAAGGGGGATATTAGAGATGGCTGGATTACCGAAAATCTTCTAAAGAGGGACAATCCATCATGCACGCTTATTAGGCACACACCCTAATTCTTCAATGGCATTTGCTCTATCATATCTGCTGTCACTGTGATACCATCCAGTCACTCGGCTCAGCTCTGCTCTTCACTGCAGCCTCTTTTCGCTCCTCACTCATTTTCTCTCCTCACTCTTTCTCCTCCTCCTTCCCTGCCCATGACTTTGCACAAACTGCGAGCCATTCAGGTTGCCTTGGTAATGTTAATAGGATTAGCAATGGCTTATGCATATCCACCATCCCGTGTCTGGGCATTGATTAGAGCAAAACAGTCGCCTGCACATCCTTCCTGCAGCACGCTGCACAAGTACAAACACTCTGCAGCGTATGATGTGGTCCTCGGCTCGGACCCCCTCAGTGCTGCCTCTTTTAATGTGTCAAATCGTCCCTGGGCTTGTGCTTCACAGACGAGAAGATTAAAGTTTCCCTTATGTTCCCTCATCTCTTCTTGCTGCATTCTAACTTTAAAATCTTCTCCACTCAGTTGAACTTCTCCTCTTCTATGCAGCACAGGATGCGTGTTCCTATTTAAAAAAAAATCACACAGGGTTTTGGGGTCTCATCATGCTGCTCTGCTAACTCCCATCTGTCTCTGCGCTCCCTAGGATTACGACCTGAGTCAACTGCAGCAGCCGGACACGATAGAGCCCGATGCCATCAAGCCGGTGGGAATCCGCCGTCTAGACGAGAGACCCCTCCACCCTGAGCCGCAGTACCCCATGAGGTCAGCAGCACCTCACCCCGGAGACATCGGAGACTTCATCAATGAGGTAAACACGTCATCTAGCAACAGTGCCAAGGCATGTGAAGTTAGGAGATGCTTGAACTGCTGCTGCCATAAAGTTTGGATTTTATTTTTTTTATTTTTCACTTGTATCTAAGGCCACGTTTAGACGAGAGCAGCCCCGCTAAAAACAGAAAAGTCTTTGCTTCTTTAAAAAGAAATGTACGTTTACACGAACAACCGAAAGCGCTGTAGTATGCATGCCAGGCCAGTAGAAGGCGGTGTAACTAAGTAATGACATGCCATCAGAGCTGCTGAAGTTGTCAACTTCCTGTTGCTGCAAAGCTCTAAGCAGCCACAAATTAAAGAAATTCAGCCATATTTTGACTTCTAAAATTACTCTACAGTCACTTAAATTTACCTCAATAGACTGTTGTCATATTCAACTTGCTGTGGGTGCACTGCGGAGTGTGAAATTGGAGTTTGGTAGTGGCTACTGCAGAATGCATTGACTTGTGCTAGCATTAGCATTAGCATAGTCAACGCTTCTACAGGCTTTCCAATTTGCCAGTTTATACAGGTGGAAAGAAGTTTGCGTTTTCAAAAGATTGCACTCTGGAACCCGGGTTCAAAAGTTTGTCGTTTCTGGGGCGCCAGCACGCCGATGTCATGTAAAATGAAGGCCGAAGGCAACAAAAGTGTTTTATTTGATGCAAAACTTGTGCCCTCTAAATGGGGTTTAAATAAGTAATTTGGCTCAAATGACTCAGTATAAAATGGTTGTGCTCAGCCTTGTCGTCAGAGTGGGAAAAAAAAAAAAAAAACATCTTTAAAATGAATCAATTATAATTGGAATTGTTTTCATCTTTTCCCAGCAGAAAGCAGAAACTTTTCTCATCTGGCATATATCCGCTCAGACATGCATAAAGCCCGAAAAGTACATGATGCTAACTCACTTAGATATAATTGTTTTTCTCCTCACTTTCCGCCAAAGTAGAGTTATAGATGTGTCAGCATAGAAATGGAAGATGAGAGAAGCAATACATTGGCTTTCTATCGGAGTGCTCTGTTCAGAGTATCCTCGTTTGCCTGAGGCCATCATTGACTCCAGCATGAAGGGAGAATGTAAAATGAAAAGAGCAGTCATGTATTTTTCACAAGCTCCAACAGACAAGAGTTTCACAGCATTACAAATGGAGTTCTCTCCTAGTTTTTGGATGGCGCCCATGTTTTTAGATTAGAAGTTGCTCTTTCAGCTCTGCTCCCCGACCATCTATTTCTCAGATCCCTTAACCCAGGCACCACTCATTTTCACTCACGCCGTGTCTCATGAATACGCCTAATACACTTGTCGTAACAGCTGATATTGAGTGGAATTTAATGTTTTTCACCGCGCGGCGACGAGCAGTTTCACGCTGCACACCATCCTTCATCAGACTTGTCATTTTAATATTCTCACAAGACCTCTGAGACGTTTCAAGTCTGAGCATCCTGACCCAGAAAACGCTCGCTGCAACCAGGCGATGTCGATCTGTTTTTAGTCCCAGATTTGACTGTCGCTAAAGCTCAGTCATGGTAGCTGCGGCGCTCACATGGAGTTGGAATCTGACCCAACTGATAAGGGCTAGCTGCCAGAGGAGCAGGGAGACAGAGACGGGCGGGGGGGGGGTCTGATCTCCATCCTGTAATGTGCACACGCCCCGGGAGCTTGTGGCTCTTAATTAAATTAAAGGGACAAAAACATGAAGGTTTAGAAGCAGGACTTAAACCTCACAATCAGACAAACAAACGTCTCTGCGTCAGCTTCTGCTCTGTTCCCACAGAGGCAGGGTGACACCAGACACATCAGCAGTGACTTCACATGACCTCTGTTGGTCACAGGTAGACACAGCACGAAACCAAACTGATTGTGTTGCATTGTTTTGCACGGTGCCTCGTTTCATCCCTGGCAGGGCTGCCTCTGAATAGAAATACCACTGGGTTTCATTACACATTTCTTCTGTCATCTGTGAGAAAGAGTGACTCCAGATTCAGAGAGTGGGGAGTTCACCAAATCACCGAGAGGTGCGATTGTCTCTCACACAGCGAATGCCTCAGTTAAAATGAAATCACAAGTTCTGTGATGGACTAACCTTTTGAAAGTGCCGGTAGGGTTTTGGTTGTAGATGGAAGGGGGCTATAACCAGCGGAGTGATTATGGTTGTAATGAAGGATCCATCTGTCATATTTCCCACCAAATTATCAGCACCACGGCCCTGAGCAAATACTTAACGAAAGCTAACAAGTGGAAAATAATCGCTAAGTGCCCGGGCACTTTAATTCAATCCATCTTTTTATTTGAGAGCATTTCAGTGCTGTAATGGCTGCATAGAGGAAACTATAAATCTTCGACAAGTTCCCTGTGAGCTGAGTTCTTGTTTCTCAGTGTTACATTGCTTCACTCCCGTTAATTCATTTATTATTTGTTGGGTGCTTCGGTTGTGGCGATAAGAGGGAGAAGCCAGGCTTGGATCCAAAGTGGTTCATGGCCAAAGCACATCTCAACTCCTAGATTAGCAATCAATCAAGTCTCTGGAGTCCCGTTAGGGAATGCGGCTTGAAATCAATAACAATCCATAAGGACCTCTCATGATGCTATGAGGATTTCTAGGAATGTCGAGCACAATCTTTAAAATAGAACCACCCCCACCAGCACCACAGGCCTCGAGATAACACGGAGAGACACGCATGCGCGGCAAAGACACTCGTGCTCCCCTCATTTCTGCCTCAGTGCTCGCTGCTAATGTTTAGAAAGGAGTCTGAGAAATATACATTAAGAAAACTGCTTAACAGATTCTACATACATAAAGTACTTGTGCTGATGTTGAATTGTCTGTCAGAGGCTCTCAAAGATGGGGGGGGGGGCTCACACATGGTCAGCGGGGGAAGCAGAGATGATTTCAGTCATCTGAGGCTGCCGGTCACGCTCAGTCTTGGCTGTTGATCAAGCAGAAGATAATCCAACATTTCAAAACATCGAGAGAGTTCCGACCGCAGGAGAAACTCGCAGAAACACTAGAGCCTGATTAATCTGATTTCCTGAAGAAGCGGAGGTAGAACCACTGGCAGGTTTTCGGATGGATTAGTCTGTTTGTGTGCAGCAGTGGTGGTGGGGGGGGGGGGGGGGCTGCTCCCTCCTTATTGCAGATGGCGTCGGCGTGCAGACGCAGCTCAATCTTATCTAACGGTGCTTTTATTTCCGTTTGCACAGGGACTGAAGGCAGCAGACAACGACCCCACCGCTCCTCCCTACGACTCCCTGCTAGTGTTCGACTACGAGGGCAGCGGCTCCACAGCTGGCTCCCTAAGCTCCCTCAACTCCTCCAGCAGCGGGGGCGACCAGGACTACGATTACCTCAACGACTGGGGCCCTCGCTTCAGAAAACTGGCAGACATGTACGGTGGAAGTGACGACTAGGAACCACAGCCACTCCTGGAAAGATTAAAAGATTAAAAAAAAGAAAAAAAAAATGAAGGAAAGATTTCCTGTTAATGGACATGGACAGCTTCTGATATTCCCCCGAGAGCTGGAACTGTGACAGAAAAGAAACAAAAAATAAACATTGATTCAGAAATTTTTTCAAAAACAACCAACCTAGGCTTATTGTTGTAGTCTACGCATACATATGCTTGTTGAAAGCTTAGGCATAGGCTGTGGTCCAGTGATGGAGGATGTGGGAGGGAACACTGGTGGACTGTCACCACTTGGATTGTTGGTATTGAATGCGCTCAGTTACACTTGAATTTCACAGTACAGAAGCACTGGGATATAATGTGCCTTTTTGTACATTTTTTTGGATCTAAATGATTAGTTTTATGTTCAAGGCTTTAATGGTACTGACTTTGGAGTGATTTCAGACAAAGTATGTTACACTCTGGTATGCTTCTACATGCTTTTTTTCTTTGGTTACACAATGCTCCTGTTTGTGAAAGGTTATTTAAATAAACAACAAAGACGCCGAAATGAAGGATCATCTGTTAGCTTGGATGGAAAGGAAAACAATTAAGAGCAGCACTGTACAGAACGCTAGACTTCTAGACTTTTTCACTAAAAAATTAAAAATATGCAGCTGGTTGCAAATAAAGGGAGTTATGAATCATTCTTTTGTAGCAGATTTTTTTTTTCTTTTCTTTCTGAGGTGATGTAGTATTTTACAAAAACAACAAAAAAACTGTTTTGGTCTAATCTATGTACACTTCATTTGCCTTAGTCATCATCTGATACTTTCAAGTTTGACTTAACTGTAAAAAGATGTGTGTACATAATGTTTTTTTTTTTTTCTTTATCTTTTTTCTTTTGATGTAGTATATGAAAAAGTGCAAAAAGTTCCAAACTTGTAAATGTTTGATTTGGACTACAAATTCAAGTTTTTTGCATGTTTTTATCTTTTCATGACAACGAAAATGACAAATGTTGTTTCCCAAATTTATTTACAAAGTGAAAAAAAAAAAATAAAAATCTGGGTGACATTAAATGTGTAGAAGTTAAGAGAGTTTTTTTGTATAAAAGGTGAAAAAAAAAACGCATTGATAAAAATTAAAAAACGTAGTGATCTTGTCAGCACAACTGTTGAATTTGTACCAAAAAGGGGGTGGTGGGGGTGGGGGGGTTTGGGTGGGATGACATGCTAGGCACTAATTACTGAATCAGCTTTAAGACTGGAAAAGGTTTTGGACTTAAGCCTTGTGGATAACCATGTGTACTGGAAAACAAATTATACATCTCTGACCCCAACCATCCAAATAAAATGCTAATTTTGGAGCTAAAAAGCTGCCTCTTTATTTATTTGTTTTTACTCAATCTCAGCATTGTTGCAGAGGCGTAATTAGATTGTGAATTGCACAATCTATCTCAAAGGACAATAGCTTGAGACAAAAAATAGTTCAGTGTACAATGTTTTACCAGAGGGAATAATAAATAATTTATTCTCTTATTTATTTGTTGTTTTGAACACGTTGAGTACAAGTAAGGAGCTTCAGGCCCGTAAAATGTCTATAAATAACAAGCCGTGTGGCTTGCAGGGTAAGAAGTAAACAAAAAGCTCATTCTGTAACACTATCTGTGTGTTTTTAAGCCAAGGTCAGAAGCTTATGGAAATGCCAAATCCATCCAGCACCTGTCTGCTATCAGGGATTTATCCTGTAAAGTACAGTAGGTCAGATTGGACTGACCTCAAAATGAAGACTGCCCCCAAAACTGCCCCCAGGGACTCTGCATGTATCTGCACTCCTGGGGTATGTGGGAGGAAGGAGATGGAAATGAATGTTCTCGTGTGTGTGTGTGTGTGTGTGTGTAGTAGTAGTGGTAAAGATCCGTCCGGCCGTCAGCTGCACAGTGAATTTGGGTAATAAATGTCACGGGGCATCGGCCGTTCAGCCTTCACCTGCCCTTCCTTTCTCGTCTCTCCTTTATTACTGCGGGACCTGGAATTCTCAGAGCCACCACCTGCACCCAGCTGAGCAGACGTGGACATGGCTTATTAATTCAACCAAATGAGACAGGAGTTCGGTTTCGTAGTCGTCACACAAAACGTACTTAGTGTCTATTAGAGCATAACTGGCGAACCGTACCTGCCTTTTGTTTTTCTGCTCGTCTGATCAGTGTAGCTGCTCTGTGTTAATCAGCTCCACATCCTGTTCCTCTTCAGAACGCCGGGAGTTTTCACAGATCCTTCTGCATGAGGTGAGCGATTGTTCTCGCAGAGTTGTTTTTAAATGACCTTGTCTGGGGCATATCACTTATCTCAGAGTATGCACAGCGATGCACTCCATTTGCCAGAAGCAACACCACATTTTACGTCGGCCAGTCGTAAGAACAAACTCTCTGACCTCCAGGTGTTGTTTCAACTGTAACTGAGTCAGATTTGTTTTGCCAAATCACTTCCTTTAACTTTGAGGTCTTTAAACCGGACGGCTGGTTTTAATCTCTTTGCTTTTGTTTCGACGTTCCTAATAGAGGCGCTACACCACTTAAACCTTTGTCTTACTCCTTTCTTTTCTTTGATCTCAGGCAGGCACAGATGTGGTTAGTGAGTCAACATCTCGAAAAGGATTCATTAAGTCCTTTTTTATTGCTTAGACATGCCCAAAGTTAACCATGCAGCTGAACATACTTTAAGAAGATTTTACAGTAGGAGTACTTAGACTGTTTCGCTGCATGGCTGAGAGTTTGAATGGAAGATTGATACCACACCCGTTAAAAACCGTACCAGTGTTGCTACATGTCATGGTACTTTGTTAGCATTGGCCACATAGGTTACATCAGGTGTCGGCAACATTTACCATCAAAACAGCCATTTTGCCTCATTTATCGTGAAAATCTGTGTGGAGCCACAAAACACATTTGAGCCTCATAATGAAGGTTCACAACTTTAAACGTCTAAATTAGCTGATCATAACTTTTAATAGGCTTCAATGACCGTTTATTCATTTTTTTCACAGTGGGCTGTTTCTGCTTAGTAGGTACTTGAACTTTGGCCAAACCTATTAGAGTCCTCCTTGTGTTTGTAAAAATGATTAAAAAAAAGTGGCCGGCTTTAATAATAAACATGTCACAGCAGCGTAGCATTAAAACAGTCAAAGTAAAAAATGCTTAACGAATTTCATTTCAGCTTTTGTTAAAGTCAGTTTAAGTGTGACTTAATCCTCAGTCATGTAGCAATCAGACCTCGAGCCTGATTGTAAAACACAACATCAGCTCACGCTCATTTAATTTAATACCAAAATCACACCTTGAGAGTTCACACAGATACTATTCAATGTGACAATGCATTTTTACAATCAGAGAATACAAAAATGACTCTCGGACAGTATTTTTCCTGTCTCTTGAGGCTTCGTGCTCTGTTTTTAGATGTCTCTGATTCAAATGATCAGCTCGTTATCGAGCTCTGCTCAAGTCTGATAACAAGTCTTTCATTTGAATCAGGTACGTTTGAGCAGAGACACATCTACAGCATAAGCTGAAAAACACTGCTCTAGCCTTACAATAACAATAATGTTAAAAGAAATATAACTGTAAATCATTTCTATGTAATTTTTTGTCAAAGTCACAGAGAGTCACTTAGGAGCCACAGGTTGCAGACCGCTGGGTTACATAAACCTCACACATTTTTCCCAAAATAGCTTTTTTTATGAGATATTCTATTTGTTTACGTTTTGTCCATATTCAACAAACGTTCCAGGAAGTACCTGAAAGGGTGGAAAAAAGAACTTCTGTGTAAAAATCCCTCATCATGCTAATATTTGAGTTAGGAGGGCAGCACTTGTAAGGAACTATTTTTCCAGGCATAATAATTTTTATCGCCCGTGGCCCTGTTGTGATTGATAGCTCAGTATATTCAAGCTCATACCGCTATGGCTCTACAGCTGTGCCATAAAATGAAGCATTTCCAACTTCATCCTCATCTTCATCACACTCATAGTCGGACGTGTTGTTGAATTAAAGGTAC
>JAPZDX010000004.1:13878485-13888599 GCA_029783625.1 Naso annulatus | reverse complement strand
CAGTGTACAGTGAAATATGGTCTCTGCATTTAAGCCATCCCTGAGGCGCAGTGGGCAGCCACAGTGCAACGCATAGGGGATGACTCCAGATGTTAGCCAGTGCCTCGGTCAAGGGTACTGACTGGAGACAGATCTAACATCACCAGCGGACTGAGGATGAATGAGGGGCAGGGGTGAAAATAGTAAAAAGGGCACCTGTTGTATGCACTGCTGAAGAGCACCTGAGAGGCACTTTTGCTGTGATTTTCCGAACATTAAGCACCAGGAGGACGATAGGGTGATTTGTTTTAACCAAATACACGCAGATGGTCTCTTTAGAAGGTGAATTAACTATACCTAGCAACTTTCACAGGTCCTGTGGTGTTTCTATACCCTGTTTCAACAGAAATGGCAGTGAATGGGGTTTAAAAATGCAGTCTGAGATCTACTAAATTATACACGTGGTTTAATTTTAACAACATTTGAAGAAAATAGGCGCAACCTCTGCCAATGGTGAGAGGTCAGAAATAGAGTGGTCTGGTCCTTTAAGTCTGTCACAGTGTCAGATTATCACTGAGCAATTATAGTGGCTGAAAGAATTCATGATTATGATAGCCTATTATTGTGATATTTATCAAAGGTTTTATTAAAATTCAGTCACATTCGTCTTCAACTTCAAATTTTTTTGCCAAATAAATTACACTCAAAATAGGGAGGACGAGAGCAGTGGTGTACAGGCAGAGCTTATCGCTGAGCAGTTGTAGGGGTTTTTTTTAATTTATACTTTTCTATTTTTGTATCTATAGACTTTCATTTTTACTTCACTACATTTTTTCAAAGAAAATTGATACTTTTACTTTGGTACATTTCCTTTGAGCATCTTATTACTAGTTACTAAATAAAACCAAAAGACATTTTGTAGCTGATGACTTTTTTGTTTTGTTTAGTTTCGGTAGCCAATAATGTTTTGGATGAAGTTGGATCTTCGGTTAAGCAGTTGCTCTGAAGCTGCGATACAAGTAATGACTGTGTTTTCACTCTGGGCGCTGCTGTAGTCATGTTTAATGTTTGATTCTAAATCATTTTGTTGCTGTGATGTAGAGGCAGTCGCCCAGTTGCAGATTCAGCCTGAGCTAAACTTTTGCCTATTTTGTTCAAATCAGGCTCACAAGAGTTAAGAAAGTTTAGACAGATTTCTGAAAGCACTTTTTCTTTCTCTCTTTATTTGCTTTTTGTTTTATGGCTGAGATATTTTGTCATTATGGAGACCAAAGGCTACATAAATGAAAAATAAACAATATTTAAAAAAATCCAACTTTACTACTTTTCACATGTATTGGTACTTTTACTGTCAATCGACTTTTATATTCACTGTAGTTTTGATACTTAAATACATTGAATATCGGCTACTTTAAGAGTTTTACTCAAGTAATATTCTAACAGGCGACTTTCACTTTTACCAAAGTCATTTTTCAGTAATGTATCTTCGCTTTTACTGAACCATAGCCTTCAGGTCCTTTAAAGAAGACTGGTTCGGGAGAGTGTGTAACCATGATGCCTTTGTATCGCTGTTCATGACACTATTTTCAGCTATAAAGCAAGCAAGCTCACTGTCTGATGGCCTTACATTTAATGGACAGATTGGAGAGTGGCATTGATCTATTCATCGAACTGTTTGTTACACGGTTTTTATACGAGGCACACAAAGAAGATGCTACAACTTCTTTGCGATCCTTAAAAAGTGCTGGCAGGTGGATTTTATGATGTTGTGCTGGCTGTTTTACTCTGTTTACAGCTACAACCAGCAAGCTAACGGTCTGCTGGTTTGAGTGGAGCCTTATGTTATCAAGTGGCATTGATCTTTCATTCAGCACTCCACCAGAAAGCAAACGGGCTTAAGCATATGTCCCAAAATGTTAAGCTATTCCTGTAAATCACACACAAAAGAGGAGCAGCTGCAGCTGCAGCTGCGGTGTACGTTCGTCCAGCTCTTATGCTGCTATCCTCTTCCTCAGCTTTAACTCCACCACAGGCGCTCCCACCCTGCCTTATTGTCATCTTGATGTTCAGATTGCACCAACGGGTTCATATCCACCAAGCAGTCAAGTCCTGTTTCATTTTTTAACCCTCAGCAGGGGAAAAAAAAAGAATTGATATTCCAGCACTGCACTTCAATTTCACAACATGGATTATCCCTGAAGGAAAGCTGGCAATCTAAGAGAGCCCAGGACAAAAAGGCAGCCGCTACACAGCTCCTTCACTATCTACCGCCCAAACATACAGCATTTATAGACATGTAGTGTTAGAGGCTGTTAAACAAAGCGAGGGAAAGGCTCTGCTGCAGGTACTGATGCTCCAATGTATTATATATTATATGGGAAATGAAAGGACAGTTTATTTTGAGGATTACAACCATTGACACTGACTGACTGAGCAGTAATTAGAATGTCTATTGTGTGAGAAGCATATTTTCATAATTTATTTGCCATATGGTGGCCTACAGCAAAAGATGTTTGAAAAAAATGCTCAAAATAGTAGTAATTTTTGCACATTTTAACTCGCTGGCGAATGGATAAAAATAGGGATGCGAGGGAATTTAATTATGCAGAAAATTATTTGCAACGCTAATTAAGTTGGATGGGAATGACACTGGTTTCATCTGCCAGTTCATGCGGATGTCTTTGACGTGCAAAATGCAGGAATAC
Organism: Naso annulatus; assembly: GCA_029783625.1. Lineage (NCBI taxonomy): Eukaryota > Metazoa > Chordata > Actinopteri > Acanthuriformes > Acanthuridae > Naso > Naso annulatus. The sequence goes on along the minus strand of JAPZDX010000004.1, from coordinate 13,885,915 downwards.
AAAACGATAAATAAATAAGGAATGTGCTATCAGTTTTTGGCTCACATTGTGGGCTTTGTTGTCTATCCTGGAGTGCGTTCTGGCTCTCATGTGCACATTGCATTCCAGTGGCTCCGAATCTTTTCCCATTAGATGCCGCAATATGCGCCGGGCACGTTATTGTTTCAGTTTTTATTCAAAATATTAACTCCAAATACGAGGAGGAACTCAACTTATAACCCTCGAGTACTCCCAAGATGTTCTCTTTGGAAAATGGCTGCAGATTGCTGTTCTTACAAGCACCCCAGGGCCCCTTTTATTGACTGTGAAACAATGCTTTCACCAACACCCCCTCACCATCGCAGATTTACAAGACAGCTATCCTCAGCTCCTCGGTGTGTGTGTGTGTGTGTGTGTGTGTGTGTGTGTGTGTGAGTATGAATGGCTGAGCAAGTGTCACAGAGCCACCCAGCCTCCATGGGGGGATTGTCAGTAAACATGCAGCATACAGACTAGACTCCGATGCAAACCAGCTTCTAAGTTATGCTGCTCCTGACCTTTGGTGGACTTTGGGAAGATGGATGCTACCCAGGCTATCGATAGAAATTTCTGGCCCGCAGCGGCGAGAGCATATTTCTTACGCTCTCCAAGCCCCTGTATGCTTCCTTTAAATGAATAAGTAAGTAGGCTGGATGACGGTGTGCACACGCAGGGCACTTGCACTCTTTAATGTATTTGTGCACAGACCTAGTCTATTGTGTAGAATCAATCCATTTCATTTCTACAGTGTTGCCCTCTAAGTGTAATATTGCTGGTGGATCAATGTGTTTGTATTTTTCACCCGCAGAGAGTGGAAAGGACCCGTTGTTGAGTCCCAGGTTTTTGCGGGGCGATCACGCCGACATCCAGCCTTGATCTACGGCTCCCTGTGTTCTCACTGACTGCAGGCAGATATCTCTCCGCTGACTTTCCCTCTGTTTCAGCAGATATTGTTCTGCCTCTGTCTGCGACACTGATTTATCAGCTCTCATTTATCAGGCCCCGTCCTGCCATTATTCTCCGTCCACATGCAGCCATGACACCCTGGTCACAGAACTGGTTAGGGCGGGGCGCACTGAGAGGAAAATGATGAACGCCGTTGCTTTCATAAGATGCATATCGGCTGAGCATGAGATTTTCAGCTTGTGTACGAAACGTTCAATGTCACTTTCTGCTGCCTGCGAGCGCGCGGAAGTAATTTCTCATCTTGCTGTGGTCCCTCTTGCATGAATGGTTGATGTGCTCCACAAAGGACATGTAATCATCAACCATGCACGCACATTTACAGACGCCAAGGCCATCTCTCTACCTTCCTCTCTCTCCCTCAGACACACACACAGACACACACACACACTTACCTTCTTTATCGCAAGTCGAAAATGACTACCAACAAGAAAAAAATATAATTACGTTAACCAAAAGCAAATGGAAACTGCGCACTCTAGAGAAATACTTTTGGATTTTTTATTCTCCTGTGAAATAAAATATGCAAAAACGGAGAGAGGAATAAAGGCGACAAGGAAAAAAAAAGGGGGGAAAACAAAGACTCCCTGGAGAACCTTTAGATTTATTCACGCTTTTAAACACTTGACATTCCGTCACCCTCTTGTCATTAAGGCTTTATGTCCCTTGGCCACATCCACACAATAGCTGGATAATTTCCTCCAATGAAAACAAATAAGTTATGCTCTTGTGGTCTTGCTGCTGACGAGTGAGGGACTTCCACCATCGGCAGCTAATAAATGTGCTGAAGGCCAGACGGCCCTGAGATCAATGTGCTGCTGATTGTACAACTGGGTCGTTATATTATTGTCTATATGGGGGGAGAAAAGAGGCCACTGGGTTGGCCAGCCTTTCCCGTCTACTGCCTCCATTGTAGTCACCCGTTCGCACGGATAGCCGAGGGCTGGAGTGACAAGCCATCAACTGGGACAAAACTCCAGCACGCAGTCGCAGTCCGGAAGAACATCAGCTCTCATTCACACGTTGTCAAAGGAAGCTAGATGTGATACGAGAGCACACATCAATCCGAGCATGTTTCAATCAGCTCGTTATTTGTTTGACATCTGTTAAATGCACACAATGCATGAATTACAGCTCATCACTGCAACATGGCAATGAATTAGCGGCTGAAAATCATTAGTCAGCTCCGGAATATATGTCAAACCATCCGCTCGGCTAAGTAGTGATGAACACAGTGATTATAAGCTCCCTTTAATCCTTTTTACACTTTAAATTCAATTGACAAAATTCCCATGATATAATAAGTAGCGCAAACTGGTGTTTCATGCTAATATGACGTTGCCCCAGCTTCTCTCAAAAGGTGTAAAAACAGATTTACACGGGGACCGGATGATGTTAAATGAGTTTTCACCCGACACTGGCTAATCTCTCTTCAGGCCGTCATTTTTACAAACGCCCTCTTCTCTTGATTTGACCCTTTGCCCTCAATTCTAAGTAGAACGGGGCTTCAAAAGCAGGGTGGCTTATACTGGGAGCATCTCCGCTCTCTGTCGCGGGAAGTTTTTACATACTGTGTCCTTTGGAAGTCCAAAATCCAAGCACAGATTTTCCTCGGGGGAGATTTCAGAAGTGTCACATTGGGTCTTACAGCCGTGGAGTCCTCGCCTCATCTGCATGTCTCTTGTGGATGGAAGAGATAAAAAAAAAAAATACATCTAGTTATTGCTGTGCTAGATGAAATTCAGTGCAGCAATTGATTTATGTTGGTATACAGCCTGCACATTACAGAGCTAAACGACTTTTCAGGTCACATCAGTGAAATACCTTCTGTAATGTACAGCTATAATAACACCTTAATAACTCCCACACTGAGGGGAGAATGAGAACGGAAGAAACCTGTTACTGCTCCACAGTTTTTGAGTATTTCACGACATTTCTGGGATGCTTCATGTCTCCAGACAAAGTATATATTTCGATCATTCTTTTGTTTCTTGTCAGTCCACACATGTATTTTTAGCACCCCGAAAAAAAGAGCAGGATTGACGAGCAGCACAAAGAAGGATCCGCAACCAAAGCAGAGAGAGGGCTGCCTCACTCGACTTGTTTATAGCACGGAAGAATCGCATTAGAGGCAAACAAACACACAAATGTGCCAGATGTTGCCCAGTGTGCAGTAACATGATGCTGAAACTGAAACCATTACAGCCCTGGCAAGTTTGCACAAATCTTTGCACTCTGGTTGGTTATTTATATTAACTGTTTGTGTCACATTATCTTATTTCATTGTCCAAAATAGCTTGTATCTTAAAGCCCAAACATATGCAGGCTTTCAGATTCAATGTTTAGATGTTTTGTTTCCTCCTGCTGTGCAGAGACTTTTCTTCAGTGAAAGAAAAGCTCTTCCAAAAGACAGATAGAGACAGCAGCGCCAAAGCTAAGAACCCCATAAAGTCCTCCGTTTATAAACAAGCAGAAACGCACGCCTGCCAAGATGAATAAATCATCTTCACTGCTCTAAAACAGCGAACACAGAATTCAGAACTCCGAAACCACTTTATTATCGGTATGTAGAACATACTGGAAGTGGTTTTGGTCAGGTGCACAAACAATAACAATGCGCAAGACAAAGAGACAACAATGCCTGTGTGTCTTTTCATATTGCTGTTTGAATATTGTTGTTTCTGGCAGCGCTGAACAGCACAAGACAGCCAGGAAATACAAATAGCTGTAAATACACACAACACAGTGCAGAGTGTGAACAGAGCCAGCTCCACAGTCAGGTGTCTAAACATTAAATGCAGGGTCAAAGGGGTTAAATGACCAAATCAAACAATTTGTTATTAAGTTAGTTAATTTAATCCCCTGCCTAAGATATTCATTGTGTTTGTGGTCATTACATGATGTCTTACAACCTCAGGAATCCCTTTACATCTACAATTTCTTGTTCAATTACACAGCCAGCGTTGTAACAGTAACACAAATTCATTCTAATTAAGTGTAAAATATGGCGGAAATGATGCCCACCACGAATACTTACACAGAACAGAACAATTTCAGCTCATTATCCCCTTATATCGACTCCACAGCTGAGCCATTCGTTGTGAATGCAACCCTACGTGTATGTTTCATTGATTTCCCTCATTTCAATATGCATCATTGCAGCTGAAAATGTCTGTACATGTTTGCGTGTCCGCTTCAAACTCGACAGTCTGATGCGTTTTGGCTTCAGACACACTTTACAGCCTCAGTGAAGATGCATCAATAACAAGGTACCCAAGGACTGAGACATCAATTGCATATGAGACTGAGATCAATAATTAATTTAATATAACACACCACAGTTGGAGATCCGTTACTGCCCATTAGCGTCTTAAATAGAAACCACAGAGATGTCATTAAGACACATTAGTCATGAAATGGTTTTGCAAAGCCAATAATTCCTTAGTTGTAGTTGGACGGGAGCGAGTCATGAAACATTCATATGCTAAACAGGCTCTCAAATGAATTATAACCACATTTTTAAGGTATTAAAGAATCCAAATTTCTAAATAATAGTACAAGTCAATCTGAGTGAAAAGATTTTGAATTGTGAGTCAGAAGTGGAGGATATTGCCACCCCATCGAGGAACAAGCACTGCACAATAATGTGGTAGCACGACCTTGTTATCCCGGTGTCTCGATGTGAGCTCCAACACCATTAATGGCATGATACTGTGATCAATCACACCTTATAATAAGAAAGAGGTGAACCTTGTCTCAGTCCTTCACCCTCCTCTCCCTCTTTTACCTGAATCACTGTTCTATTCTTTCTTTCTGTCTGCTTTCTGACACATTCTGCTGGTTTTATAGTTTCATTACACTACAGTGGGTTTTAGCAATGAGTCGATATTTCTTATCCTGCATTTCTGAGTTTATCTTGGATTTCTTCTTATGGAGATGCTGTATCATTCTGAGACCACGAACAGCCTGTCATATCTCCAGACTTGTTGATTTGAGAGATTGGAAGGACACAAACGTTGTAGAGAAAAAAACAGATATTTAGAAAGGAGTGTTAAAATACTTTTTTAACGTACCTGGATACTAAGACGTGACTGTATTGTGCTCACTCAGAAAGTAAAATTTGCGATAAAAATTCAAATTAGGGGTTCTAACTTGGGTATTTTTTTCTGGGGAAATTATGCTTCATGTTCTGCATTTTCAGCATACAGTTATTAATGTTTATATTAGTTATATTTAGTTGTATTTTACAAAAGAAGAGAGACAGGAAAAGATTACCAATATAATAATAATCTCTTCTGACAAAATTTGCACCGGCTCTAAAATGAGCCATTGTACAACACCACAGATAATCTGATCTCCAACTGAATGCACACAGTTCCTTTAAGTACACTAGAGGAATTTCATTTAATAAAGCACATTGTACGCATGACTGATCCTGAAATAATTGCCAAACAACATCCAACAGGTAGGCATGCATATTTCTCTTTATTTATATATTTGCTTGCTTACTTGTTAGCATATTATTTATTATTTTGCCAAGCCTCTGCTTTATGTCCTGGTGCACAGATGAAGGACCTGAGCCGAATGGTAATTTCCGCCACTGATGAGCACGTTTGGAGGAGTGTTGAATAACACGGGTGGATCACTGGTCATCTATCATCATTGCTGGACTATTGGGCACAACCTTATCAAGGACGACATCTATGTTTACACATTGTAAATTACCTCAGATGAGATCTGATATGGCGTTCTCTTGTGTATTGCTTCACACGCTTCACTGATAATAAAGTGTTACTGCTACAGCGTATTGCATCAGAGAAAAGGTTGTCTTAACCCTGTGACACGATATGAGGACAAAAGAACACAGCACATCATTAAAAGTGCTTTTATTTATGACTCCATGTATAAATATAAAAATCAACTTCTCATTTAGATTCGCTGTATGTTTGCATTAGTGAAATGGATTTTCCCAATATTAGGTTCAACTGTCAGAGCTATGGTTTATATATAACCATATGGAGCCTCCCACACAATTTCCATGGTATTAAGGCAGCAGTGACAGGTAATTTAGATGCTAATGATGACACTGTTCAAGCAAAATAAACATGTTTTAGACTGTCCAGTATTTACAATAATATGATTAGATCTACTTCACTAAAAGAAAATGTGGAGCCCAAAACTGTCAAAGTAAGTTATTATATCAAACAACCACTGCTAATGTTAGCCAGTTAGCTTCTGTTAGCAGTAATAACATCATGTCAGTAATTCCAAAGAAATCAATTAAATCGACTGCTGCTGCAAGTTAACGTAGTCCACAGCTCACTACCGTTAGCTTAACATGTTTCCAAGTAAACTGTAAGCTTATTGTATTACCAAGTACTAAAGCCAAGAGTCAGTGTTAGCTAGCTGTTGTTGGCCCGCAACATTTTTAGCTGGCTAGTTAGATGGCTAAGTAGCATGTACAGCCTTGTCGGGTTAAATAAAAGCAGATGGTTGTTTCTGTGTAAGTGTACTTTGTTTCATTTAACTCACAGTGTGTAGTTAGTTGATTTATAATTACTTTGAAATTGTTTTTGTTGTAGCTAACAGGAGCTAACTGGCTACATTTTTAAATGTTGCTAGCTTGTTAGCTTAAGTGACAAATGAGGCATGAGGGCTAAACAGTGAAGAGGTGGTGAGACCGTCGTCATTAAACGTGACACACTAAAACAGTACTCTGTTAACTCTTTAATCCTTTGCTGTGGATACCTGTGGCAAAGTTTACATGAAAATAAATAGCCTAATGGTTATTTTTAACATCATCATTTAGTTCTAGACTTATTTCTGACATTTCCCTGATTGTAAAATAAATAATTAAAGAAATGCGTAACCTACACATGGAATATAAAAAACTAATAACTCATCAATGAAAATAAGCGTCACAGCCTGCACCCAGGTCTGCCGCTGATCTCCTCTGCAGCTGGCTAGTCGTGAGTCTCCTGGGGTCTCCCCAGCTCAGCTAAGCTAGTAACGGATTTCATATCCGAAAAAAGAAAAGTCTTCAAGGAAAATAAAGAATTTAACACCACGTGGACTGATTTGTTCGCTGTCAGAGCCAATGCTGTAGGCTTACCAGTATGCCTGATCTGCGGCGAGAAATTTGCAAACAACAAAAAATGCAATATCGAGAGACATTTCCAGAACAAACACACAGCATTTGCTGAGAAGTAGTGGGGATGAGAGAAAGACAGCGATTTCAGAGCTGCTGCGGAAAGCTGAGCAGAGTAAGTGCACTTTTCAGGAGTGGATCAAATCTCCAAACTCCACCACTGCTGCTAGTCTTGTGGCAGCTCATGAGATAATAAGACGTGGAAAGCCATTTACGGACGGGGAATATGTGAAGGAACTGTTCATTAAAATATCAGAGCATCTGTTCCCAGTCTTTAAAAACAAAAGTGAGATGGTTCAGA
>JAPZDX010000004.1:13658983-13675786 GCA_029783625.1 Naso annulatus | reverse complement strand
CCCGGGCAGACTGACATTCCAAACGTTAATGCTCCATTTCATATTTCATCATTTTCGGCTGGATAGTGGATCATGTGTCTGTTTGTGTGTGTGTGTGTGTGTGTGTAGAATCTTTGTTAGGTCCAGAAATATATAAAGTATGCACTTCATGTTTTTGAGGTTTTCTTACTGTAAACTGCGTGGTTGCATGTGTTTTTCTGAGCGGCGTTGCTCATTTTCTTTGTTTGTGTGTTGGTGTGCATGCATGCATGCAGGTGTGCTTAAAGCTGTCCTTGTGTTTCTGTGTGTTCCTGCCGTTTTATTCGCCTCTTTGTTTCCCAACCCTCTGTATGATGTAAAATAGAGCTGCCCAGATGAATGTGTCCTGTCTCCACGCGTGCCATTCACAGTGGCCCTCCAGGAACAGAGCGGTAATTCAGGTCAGGCTAGCAGAAAGCCCCCTATGAATGAAGCCTGCTCCTGATGCACCACACTGTATATTTTCATTTCATTTGTCTCTGGTAAAGGTTAAGTCTCAGGTGTGGTTATTTTAAACCCGATATGGATGGTTTTGCCCAGCAGGCTGGGGACCCTGGGCACTCCTAGGCTGCCACATTAGTCCAGCGTTTACCCATAGCTTTCTGAGTGCTACTGTGTACAGATACAATAGATCCTGGCTTTTCTCAGCTGCTTACAACTACAGTTTTATTGTTTTTCTGTGTGTGCTGCTCTCCGCAAAGCTACGCTTTAGTGTCTTGCAGGTATTGAGAGGGAGATTTGAGATTCTTGAAATGCAGAACATGAAAAACAGTTGACTCAGACACCTTGGAGGACAGACAGCGGCATTTCTGACCTTTAGTGTCATCAGATATTCCAGTAAACATTTCGTAGCATTTTTTGCTCATCGCCGGCAAAAGCGGTGTCTATCTGCTGCTGCGTTAATGTGTATCGATGGGTATTGGTGGGTGGTTCTGTGGAAAGAAACTGCCTCCTTAGCCCCTCTAACCCCAGCTCAAGGGATGAAGGACTGGGCATAAAAGGCAGACTTGCCTCGGAGACCTCCTGTCATCCAGAGCCAAAGTAGAGCTAATGAGTGTGCCTGATTACAACGACCCCCTCAGACACACGAATCTTCCCTCTCCCCGTCCCTCCACCACCTCCATCTCCAGAGTGAGGGGAGACAGCCACCACATGATCGATGTCTGCCTGTGGAGAAATCAGGAGGGCGCACAAATTAATTTCTCACTTTCCTCATTTGACTTCGTCTGACTGATTTATTTTTTAACCCCCTCTCAGGATGCAGCTTGACGAACGGTCAACAGGAAAAAAGCCTTTGTTTGTAGTGCTAAACTTTTAGGCTGCTGGGAGATTTCTCTTGTTATTTGCCGGTTTGTCACCTCCAACTTTTTAAAAAGTCTCACAAGCGGCGGCGATGCCTTTATCATCGCAGCGGTAATTCATCCTTACGCTTGGTTACTGCCCAAACAAGCTCCTTTTTAACGTCAAATTGAAAGGGAGTGGAAAAGCTTACCTGCTTTTCATGCATTTGCCACTTTGACGGACACAGCCACAATAGCCATTAGACTTCCGACAAGCGAAGGGCTTAATCAGACATGGTGTCAAGATCTGCCTCATAAGTAGACCCCCAGTTGTGCTCTTCTGTGACTCGGCAAGCATTCTGCAGACCCTGCATCCTGTTTCTCATTCATGTTTGATATGTGGCAAAGGCAAAGATGAAATGCTAACAAAAGAGGCCCTCTAAAAGATAGACAGTATTATGCATAGTATAGAGGGGCAGGAACAGTATGATATCTGAGATTTAATGAGGCAGTGTGCTTTTTTACACAGAGAGTGTCGAGCAGGCTTAAGATCTGCAGCTTGGCTTTACCACTGCGCTGCCTGTGTGTAATTATAACCACATGCTCCGCTCTTTTTCTTCTCTCTTATATATACATCCCTTTCTTTTTTCTTTCTTTCTTTCTTTCTTGGCTCTCGGCTGTGTCAGACCAAGGCTGTTTTTTTTTTTTTGTGAGGAGGGTGTCAGCTCTGTCAAAGCGGAGTGGACTGAGGCAAATAGAAGCGTCACAGAGATCTGAAGGGGAGTCTGGGTGGCAAGGTGCCGTAGTGTGAAGTAGTGCAGCGTAGTGGTGCGGCGTCTGAGACTCGGCTCTGGCTGAGGTTGAGGCTGCCCACAGATCAATGTACTGCAGGGCTCGCTACAGCAGGAAGAGGAAAGGACTCTTTCACTCCACCACTTCAGAAAATCATATTCTCTATTATTCATTTCCTTTGATGTTTTACTGCACTAATGGCATAGCAAGGCGCTCCGTTCAATATTATCACTCCCTATGAGAGAGCAAGTGAGACAGGGTGAGAGAGAGAGAGAGAGATTTGGTGTGTTCAAATGTTGTTTCTCATTCCACCGCTTTGATTTCCATTCTTCTTAGTTTGCTCATATCTTTTTTCCTGGTGCAGAGATTTTAATGGTGGTTGATGCTGCCTGTATACCTGTGATTATATGTGCTGCTACCTCCATGCAGCGCTCTGTGTTGTCTTCATTGTTCCTTCTTACTCCTCCCGTAATTGTTTGGTACCTTTTTCTCTCTCTCTCTCTCTGTGCTTCTCTTATCTGCGTCTCAACACGCATCATAAAATTTTCATAAACATACCGCATGTTTTTTTAGCAACATATAACGCGGCGGGAAACATTTTCTGTCGGTGCATCACTTTGAGCTTGTAATGTGTTTAGCGCTTTAAGGGAGATGGCTTTTGACAAGCACCTCTGCTAATCTACTTTCAAATTTCAGTGCAATCCTGCATCAAAATATTAAACAGCAATTAGTCCTTAATATGAATCTGGGGGACTTGAAGCAGATAAATCAAATTGCATGCACCGACCATATGAACACAGACCCCCCCCACCACCACCACCCTTCCTCCATGCAAATTCTTGACGATCGTTAACAATCTGGCAAGTGTCAAGCTCACAGCCCCGTCGTCGGATCATGACATTCTTTAATGATTGGGGATCAGTGGATGTGACGGTCTAAGTGGAGAGCCCCAAATCCCATCCACACAGAGGAGGATACACTCGGAGGCACATGTGGCATTAGAATGTAGTGTGACCTATATATGGTGGTGCTCTGCAAAAGTTTTAGATTTTTAAATAATGAGGTGCCGGCAACCGTGTGAAGGTTATTCAATCTTAATGTCCTCCTATTTCTGACAGCCTCTCTCACTCTGATAAAGGAGCGTGCTCACCTTTGATCAGGCCCGCCGACATGTGTCGACAGAAGCTGCTCGCTGGTTAAAATAAATTCTTAATTCGAACTTGGGGGCGGGTGGTTGTAGGGTGGGTTGCAGGGGAGGGGGCATCATAGGATCAGGGTCTCTGGGAAATGACGGGGAAATGAGGAGATGGGTGAGCTGGTAATGATGTTTTTCGACACCAAGGTCTTTCATTGCGCAGAGAAAGACTGAGGCTAAACCCTGATGGAGCCAGACACGCTGTATCTACAGGCAAGTAAGAGCATAGCCCTCAGTGAATTCGCACTCTCCGTGCACAGTGGTGTTGGGGCTGTATTTGAATGGATTTCAGTCTAAAACGCTGACATCCATCACATGTTGCATTTCAAAAAATTGCTTTGTACCCAACAACAACTTTTCCTCCTTCTAGGCGCTTAATGTTTTATTTAATCTTCAAGCTAGGGTTACAGTCAGACAGCGAGTCTCCATTGAGGTTAAAAGCCGAGTTCATGGTGAGAGTTAACTTTTAAGATCGAAATTCTGCTGAGTTCTGGCTTTGCAGCGAAGCCAGGTTTCTTTTTTCTTCGACTGTTCCTTCCTGTACGTTCATGCCCTTCCTCCTCTCCCCATGGTCAGTGTCTCCACCTCGCTCAGTGTGTGGGCCAGACAGTTGGGGGGACGAGTGGAGGCTTCCCTGCTAGGGACCACAGGTCCCCGGTGGGGCTAATGGAGCAGAGAAAAGAATATCAATTAAAAGGTTATAAATATTTAAGAGCAGAAATATTCAATAATATAAGGGTGGGGGGTCTCCTCAAGTCAGAAGATGAAAGTTGTGGCATGATAAATGTCACAAGGCGCCATAAGAGACAAGAATGTGTATGATGGATGGACTCGGACTCGGCAGATATTACATGGCTCTAAAGATGCCAATCACCATTCAGATTTCCACTTTTTATTAGTACAGAACTAATGTGCTTTTAGTACCCCAATGATTGAAAATTCATCCTTAAAAATCTTTCAGTCAGATCTTCATTATATCCCCCTTATGAATAATTTCTCAGTCCGAGCTGCGATCATCTTACTTCGAGCTGACCTTATCAGAATATGGATCAGCAGTCAATGTAGCTTCCCTCTCGTCTTCACCTTCTGCACCAGCACCGTCCCGCTGATCAACAAATTAACAAACGTGTTAGGCATGATGAAAAATTCTCAATATGCAGCACATCCTTCCCCCTCATATTCCACATGTGATTGTCAGGATTTCCAAGCATGCAGGTATTGATCTGCTGTCCAGCCTGTAGAGACTGGTAGAAGAGGATGTCCTGATCTGATGGATTACTGTATGAGGCCCACAGGCACAGGAACCTCAGTATTGACGTGGCTCTTTAATCCCAGGGTTGGACGTGACCTTGCCGTGTCAAGGCCCCCCTCCCTCACCTGCTCGCGCTCCCCCAACACCCTTCCAAACATGTAGCAGTTTACACTTCCAGCGCCGCATCACAGCGGTGCACCGGAGGTCACTCCACTCGACCGAGAGCGCTGACCCAGCCAGGATTCACTGGAAGTTGCAGCTGAAACTCATCACTCGAAACAAGAGAAAACAAGGGAGAGAAATCAGGCTCGCACATGCATGAAGCTCCTTGGTTTTTATTCCCTGTTTTGTTTGAATCTTTTGTCTCCCTTTGTTCACGATCTCACATCTTTCACCCTTGAAACAATGTGAGAATATGAACAGCCGAATAAAATGCATCCGCATTCTGCACTGCGAAATGCATTTTTGATGTCAGTTAAAACATAAAATGCTTTAATGTAGCCATCAGTTGTTTTGTCTGACAGGACTGAACTGCAATATTAGAGAAATTAATGATTCATAAAGGCCGTTGGAAAAAAAAAATATCGAAGTCTTAACCTCCTCCACAGGCACCCTGTAAAAAGAAGTGTTCACATTTCAGTGCATATTGTGGATTCTGTGTCTCTGTGTGTGTGGATGAATCATAAGTCTATATTGTGTGGCTTTTGGCCTCAGTCAGAAGTGTTTCCCCCAGAGCAAGAAAGGCCTGCATCTGTGAGGATTGGGTTGGGATTTTCATTTTCTTGAAACACCTTCTGTTCTGTTCTGCATGGTCCCACTAGGGACCACAGTGCTGATATTTTTAGAGGGCATGTTCCGAGAGCCTCAGTCGCCAAGAGGGAAGGACAATGGAGGGTGTGATGTTACATCAATACTTGGCGCAAGAGGGGGAAAGGAAAAATCCTGGGTGGCCTTGATGAGTTCTGGAACGCCTTTCCTTGAGGAATATGCACAGAGCACCCTACCGAACGAGCACTTAAAATGGCTGCCCGTGTGTGTCTACACCCGGTGTATACACACCCACACCTGCACACGTCGGTGCCACACTCTGCTGTCCTCAGGCACTGTTAACTGTGTGCTAGGCGAAAAAACACCTCCTCGTAACGTTCCCCTCCGGAGGTTTAGGGCAAGCTGAGGAACACTTGCATCAGTGGGGCTTAAAATGGCTGCCAGTGAAGTGCAAGGGCTCTTCTCTGCCACAAAGCCTTAACCAGGGTGGCATGATTGTTTGATTGTAAGTATGGCTTTTTAATCAGTCCTATTGTGAAGTGTAATGGTCACAGCAGGGGAGAAAAAGAGCTGCAGGCCATGCTGCCTATTTATAAGATGCTGTTGGAAGCCAGAGTTGCTCTACAATGCTTCTGAGGAAAGATCGCTGTGGGTGAACAATGCAGCGTTTGCTTTGCCGTCCGAATATTTCGGCGTCGCGTGAAGAACTTCGGATGAAACTCGTGTTTTGAAAGATGATTCCTAGTCCGGGTTCAGGGTAGTCAGTCGCCCACCCTTGGCACTGCTGCAGCACAAAGCCAACGAGAGACAAAACTGCAGATGGATTGAAGAATATTGATGTGCGCGACCCGCGGCTGCCTGCGAGCAAGGCTGAATAATTTAGGGAAGTGTGTCGTGACGACAGCCTAACACACACCAATCTCAGTTTTGTGTGTCTTACTGTGCGGCGCACCATACATCCACAGTTCTGGCCTAGATGTCTGGATAATGTGGCAAGGTCTGTCTCCTTGGATAGACGCTGACTGATGCAATTCAGCACTCACTGGTGGAATTTCATATTTCTTTGGTCGAGCCAAAACTGCAATCCAGGATTTATTAACTACACATATTCCCATCAGTCTAGTTTCATATACTGAAGTTTTGCTTGGGTGAAGCAGGGCAAACACAACGTAAAACCATTTCTAATAACAGAAGTGTGTGTGTGTATGTGTGTGGTAGATCTGTGTGTGTGTGAGCGTTGTTCCACCTTGTCTGTGTGCACCTGTATATCTCTCACCCTCACCTGCCCAACAGTTCTGTTCTGGCATGAGTGGTTGAGTAACAGAGGCCCAAATTGAACCTGCATTTTTATTACAGCTTTTATTATTGTTTTTATTAAATCCAGAGTCTAGAAATCCATTTTATTGTCACCCAGAGGAAGCTGTTGTGCCTCACTGTGCGGGTCACCCATCTGACTATGTGGTGCTGTCATTTCCTGTGGCTCGACAGATCCAGAGTGCGCCCTCGAGAGGGCGGCGGAGGATGGTGAGACCGGGCGTCTGAGGAAGAGGCTGCTCTCTCCAGAGGAAGGAGAGGAGGGAGAGGAGGAGGACGAGGAGCCTGCGCTGCACAGCTGCGACAGCTGCCGGCAGGTGTTCGAGTCGCTGAGCGATCTCACCGAACACAAGATTAATCAATGCCAGCTGACAGGTAAACAACGTTCAGCCCACCGAGCCTCCCCTCCACTCTGCCACTCAGCTCTTCTCCCACTCCCACTCTCGCTCTTTGCCTACACCAGAGAATATGCCACACTATGTGTGTTAGTACGCTGCACTGAGGGGAGCACAACACCAGACTACCAGCTTCCCTGGTAGATATCCAACGACACACACAGACAGACACAAGCAGGCCTCACACACATAACACATTATTTATATGTGCTGTACATCAATATCTAAAGACCTGACACGCACACAGGCCTCCATGTGTCCTTATAAAAGATCACTGTAGGCTCCAGCATGTGTATTTATAATATGTGCACTGTGTCCTTGCCTAACATTTTATAAAACACTATACTAATTCTAACATTTTACTGGAGTGCAACATGCAGCTACGAGCTCCCACAGTAACCAGACCACCAACTGCAAACAGATCCTTGCTGCAGGAAAGTCCCTCATGCGGTCCCATTGATAGTTAGCTGCACTCGTAACACAGAGTGGGACTGAAAGAGAAGGATGCCATTGGCAGACTGTGTCATTGACCTGTTGATGGATGAATAGGGCTATAAATACCCTGACAAGGTGGCAGACAGGACTAATGATGTGAACTGAAGGTTTCCATGTGCTTCTGCTGGACTTGCTGTCCTCCTTTACATGTCCTGATGGGCCCGCGTTGAGAAGCACCATCTGACACACATTTCCCAACATTCGCGCGCAGACCTTGTTCCCTCTTATCTCGTTCAGAAACGGAACACACGAGCAGACTAAAATGCAACGATCGTGTTTTTCTGAAGTAGCACAGAAGCCACCGTTTATCATTTCAAAGCCCATCCGAAGCAGTGTTTTCAACGGAGCGCTAGTGTAGTCTCTACTCTGTTTACTTTCAAGCACAGTTTGATTTCATATTTTGCAACCGGCAATCAGCAAACCACAAATTATAGGGTAGATATCCCACGAGTTTTACAAAGATTTTCCATTAGCTGTAAGCCAGTCTCCCAAACCGTATCTCATGTTTGTTCGTGTGTGTCTATAAGCATGCATATGTGCTTTCCATCACGCCTCCGTTGGTGTTAATTTAAGCAGAAACGCATGCATGTTCATTTTAAGAGCGACTTTGCATGTGCAGGAGCTTGTTTACATGTATGTGTGCCTCCGGTGCGATCGTGTGTGTGCAAATTCGAAGTGACGCTCAGCCGACTAAAGGTGTGAAAATCAATGTACTGTTCACTTTCACATTAATGTCATCCGGCAGACGCTTTCATTGGTTTGAGGGAAACTAAGTGCAGAACCTCCTGACACCCCTTTTTTCTGTGTAACGCCCAGTTCATGATATGAGATTCGTGGACTGTCTTTTCGGGGAGCCTGGTAACACAAAAGGCATTATTTAAAATATTAAAGTGATCTTTTAATTATACATATTTGGTGGTGTTACATTCAGGAAATAGTCAGTGATGTAGGAAGTGTTGTGTGTTTGATTCAGGGGCAGGCCTTTCACTGTAATGTGGTCATGACTGACTCAGCCATGTTCCTACTATAATTATGGCTGGCTTTTAAAAATGTCAATCTTACGGACAAATAACTCTTAATTGCTCAATGATGAAAAAAAACACAGTTTGGATAAGAGCCCCCGTGGAAACCAAACAAAAGAATCTAATTGCCATTAGGGTATTGTGATTGTGCAGAAACACTCTATTAGTATTCAAACACAGTGGGAGAAAAGAAACTTCTAGATGGCATACTAAGTACTTTGAATGTGTGTGCGTGCGTGTGTGTGTGTTTGTGTATTTGCTGGAATATGGGAGGAGATTTCCTATGTGGCATTATGTAGACATCCATGACCAATTAATCTGCCTTACATCAAGTCTCTACTCACAGATGGATCCTTTATTAGAACCATTTTCTAATCAACCACCAGCACCTGCTAAACCCTCCATTTTTACAATTTCAAATGTTTTATTTTTGGTAAACAAATTGCAGAGCTTGACTGGAACCAATCCACATATGGAGATTTGCTTGCTGTTCCCTGACAGAACTTGGCTCTTTTTCCCCCAGCTGATGTCCCTCAAGCGTATACACTGTATTACCAAAACCACACAAGCCCATATACACCCACTACCTCACCTCTTTATTCTGGGCCTTCTTATAGTGCCTTGCCTCTATGCTCAACGGTGAAATGCAAGTTTCACAACAGAAGTGGGATAAAATAGACTAAATAAAGTCCAAACAGCCTCTAGCTGCATGTCGACCACGCCCGATGGACAGAGAGAAAAAGAAAGATGTTACATGTCACTGCGATCAATGGTGGCCATTGTCTCCCCCCTGTCTGGCAGAGGTATAACACCTTTCCATGCACTTAAGCCGTGACCACTGCAGTGCGCTAAGGGAGCGCATGGTTATGGATTGCCTCGTGTCCCTGATGCGATCGGTGCTATTGATCGCACTAATGCTGGACTGCGGAGGAAGGCGAGAGTCTGAGAAAGGGAGCGAGGGAGAAGGAGGGAGATGGGGAGAGAGACAGAGAGAGAGAGTGCTGAAGGAATGTGTCCCCAGGGAGCCCGTCTTGGGCTGGGGCAGGGCTTCAGGAATGCTCCCCTGGAGATCCCAGTGAAGGCTAGGGCAGGGCTGGAAGAATGCTCCTCTAGAGAGTTGAGAGTGGAGGCTGGCTGGGGCAGGGCTAGAGGAATGTTCCCCCAGAGCACCCCTTTAACTCTGGAGCAGAAGTGGAGGGGCTCCACGGGGGGAGAGCGCTCCCCCGTCCCCCCTCCGGCTCCAGGATGGCTGCGGATCAGGTTTCCGTGTGGGGATCAGCATCCTGCCGACAGGGCTTTAGGCTGCCCTGGGGAGGAGACAGGAGGCTGAAGGCACTGCTATTCCATAGGCCTTTCCAAAAACACTTCACAAATGCTTTGTCTCACTCCCTCACTGCATTGTCTGCTCAGCTTCGCATTGTTACTGATCCCTCACGGAGAAAGAGAAACAGTGTCTGTAGTTTGACTTTTGTTCTCAGTTGGCACGAGACACGTTCATATGCTCGATATGAGATTGCGATAGTAGGCAAGAAAACAGGCCATCAGATCTACTCGCTCCTCAGCTCATTTCGACTTGTGTTTACTAGCTAGCCCACACTGTAAATAAAAATAACACATCGAGCTCAGAGTTTAATTCAGAAGATTGCATTTTCACAAAGCCTTCCACTGTCACTTCTCCAATGCTGTGTCTCTGAAGGTATTTGAATAGCCCTGTGCACACATGGGCTGTCAGCCCGGTGGCCATTCTTTCATTACGGGTCCAGCTCCCTTGAGCAACACCTTTTCTTGTGTCCTTCACTAGAGGAGGGGCATGGCTGCTCCCCTTAGAGAGATCCGTGCCCTGCTATTTTAACCCTCTGCGAGATGACCTTTTTAATAAGTGTCTTTCTCTGTTTTCCTGCCGGCCACTGTGCGAGCAAACAGAGCATGTCTTCTGCTTCCCTCAGATAAAGGAATCAATCAGAGTGGGTGCAACCGAGGAAGAGAGAGAGATAACTGGGCCATATATGGATTTATATTATGTAGATTTCCCCTTTTTTTCTTCCCTGTAGACGTTGCAAAATGCACTCAGCTTCAATAAAATACATTTCAGATTTATGAGAAAAATACAAATGAAATATTAATACTCTGTGAAAAACAATAAGATCCCCCCACAATGCCGTGGATGGTAATATGATAGAAATAGTTTAGACAAATTTCTAATATGAAGTCTCTGTTTTCGACGGGGAGGCAGACAAATTTTTTAAACCAGCTGAAATATGTTTTGCCCCCCTTCCTCTCCTAACCGCGACATGTTGGTTTGAAGTGTTTGAATTCATTTACATCAAGTCTTTGGGTCAACAGCATGGAAACATTCAGTAATACCCTCAACTATGAACAGGCTCCTGGCAGTCCATGTTTTCTACTAACTGTTTCCAACAGGCTCCTTTTGGTTGTGCTGGCTTTCTTTTTTTCTTGCAACTAACTTTGTGTATTGATCCAACAGCTGCTTTGTGGCTGCCAAGAAGAATGTGCCAAACTGCAAAGACTTTATTTGCTTCAAAAGGGCTCACATAAGAGGAAAGCGACATGAGCGAGGCCTGATTAGCCGAACTCTGAGCCACTGCCGTTCATCAGAAATTCTGCTGTGTTTTTTGCCGGGGCGTCTTGCGACATCCTGGTACAAAGAGCAGCACACTGATTACAAGGCTTTGAAAGGAGGAGAGGCGGTCAGGGGAGAATAGCTACTTCTGGCACAACGCAGCCACTGAAAAGAGACCTCATGCTAGAGTGAGCTCTCAGAATTGGGCTCGAGTCTTTCCTGTGTCTATGTGTTTGTGTGGGGGGCAACATTCTGTGCGAGTGTCTGCGGAGGAAGAGAAAAAGGTAGGGAAAGAGAGAAAGGGAGTATTAAAGTAGATGTTTGACTCCATGGCATAGCATCCCCGTGCATTTCCTCTCTGTGCGACAGTGCCAGCAACGTTAACAGGAGTGTCATTAGGAATTCAAAGCATATGCCCTCGTGAGGACGCCCTCTCTCTCTCTCCCTTGTGCTTCACACAGCACACATTATGCACTGTATAAAGTATTTATTGGTCTTTGTCAGACTAGGACTGCATTTTCTGCAGAAAAAAAAACAATCAAAATAAGAATAGAGGAGTCAACGTCTGATGCTTGTGTTTGTGTGTTCAAGGCAGGAACGACAATGGCCAGCGCTGAAAGCCTCATATTCACATCCCCCTCTATCTAACACACTCTGTCTCTCATGTATTTGCTTGCTCAATCAGTCATCCGCTTAGGCATGCAAACACACACACACACACACTCACATCCAGACACGTATTAACGCGCACGCGCACACACATGCTCCCTCTCAGCACCTGCGTGCTTGCACTTTGCATTTTAGACGACACATAATTCATCGCCCAAGAGGCTAAACACATGCTGCGACTTCATCCAGTTGACCTCTTTCTTAAGTAGGTAGCCACAATGGCGGGGATGGCATGTGGACAAACCAGAGATAATCCCATGTACTCACCTAGAACTACACGCGCTGAGTGAAAACACTGTATCAGCGACACTGTTGATGCGTAGCGTCCCTTTGAAACTACTGACATCAGTCATGTGACAAAGACCTGGCCGTGGAGCAGTTGTCTCCGTTTCTCTTGCCTGCTTCATCTCTCCCTGGCCCTGGCTCTGTCTGCTCTTTGTTCACTCTCTTCCTCAGCCTGCAAGTCTTTTTCAGCGGCACAAGCAGAAGAATGGCACATTAAATCTTAATAGGACTGCGTCTGGCCGTGTTGAATTGCAGAGCGTGTTAAGCCGGCGCTTTCCTCCCCCTTGGCACACGCTCGTGGAAGTGGAAAACAATTGAATAAAAGAAACCGCTCCCTCCCTCTGTAACACAAGTGACTTCGGCTGCCCTGCTGAAGCTATGAGACTGAACTGACTCTGGCTCACAAATGGCATAAGCCCTCACTGAGTAAGTGTAACATAAATGACATTAGTCCATTTCAAAATGCATAGACGTTCGCTAGAAGGCAGACACAAGATTTACCTGACCACCCACCGTGTAGCTGTCACATATTCCCTTCGTAGTGACAGTAGGAAAATACTGATTTAAAACCCAGCACTTACTGGATATTAAGAGTGGAGGACAAAACTAGTCAGCAGAGACATATGAAATGTATTAAGACATTGAGAGGAAAGAGAAAACCAGAGAAAGTTTAGAGGGAAAGGGGGATGGGTAGAGGAAGACAAAGAAGTGGAGAGAAAACAGACAAGGTAGGGAGAGTCAGTCTAAGCAGCAGCAGCAGCAGCAGCAGCAGCAGCAGCGATGTGAGTCCAGGCCTGCTTTGTAAGGCAGTCAGAGGTGGTAATTAGCCAGTGATGAGTTGACTGGTTGTGTGTCCAGTGCACGGCACTGCTGGGTGGGGCTGTGGGAGGTAGATAAGGCCAGCAGTGGGCTTATCTCTGGGAAGGACAGGCACCAGGCCTGCCAGGCAAATCCACCCACAGACCAGCCGCATTTTATTAACAACATCATTAATGCCAGACAGGTTATGTGCGGTGGCTCGGAAGAGAGACAGGAAAAAGTAAAAAACAAATAAAGTCTCAATTCCTGCATGGCCGGCCAGTCTAAAGTACATAGGCACCGGTTGACGTGTTTTGAAAGCAAGGAGCTTGTGGAGATGTTTACCAGGTAGGCAGCCAACGGAAGGGCACGGAGAGCGAGCTTGGATCTTACCTCTGGGTTTTGCTCACTCTCCTCTGGGTCCCCAGAATTCAAATGATTTTCTTTTTTCTCTTTCAAACGTGGGACTGCTCACCAGAATAATGATGAAGCAGAAACAGAGAAACATAACTAGGTGCAAGGAAAAAGGCAAAAAAAAAAATGTATTTTGAAAAACTTTATGGACATTCTGGGCTCAGTTTTCTAACAAATGACAATCAGCTCCTCAAAGTTTTAGGTTTATTTGTACCAATTTAATTTACAGAATACAATGTTAGTGATAAAATACAGCGTTGTGCTAAAAATACAAATATCTAATGAAGGTTTTGCACACTTGTCAGCATCTGACTTCCTTTGATAAGGTGTCACTTTAACAGATGTCTGCTGTGTTATGTGGCAAATGAGCGTTTGCTCACTCTGGTTTGATTTTTATAAACAATCGTGTGAAGTGGGTAACATGAACAAACACTTGGGTTGTAATTAACACTCTTTATTAGCATATCAAATGCCAGAGAGCTTTCCAGTGGTGTGTCTCCCTTTGACAATTTGCACCAGGAGTCGACAGGATGTAACATATCTTTGACACAAAGAAAAGTTCAACCAGTCAACGTGTACCTCATTCACAGACATCTAAAAGATGCATCTACAGGCTTTGAATCATGTTAACACTCCCTTATGAAAAGGTCATAGGATTTTGCTTATGCCTGCGTGGAAATGTACTGCACATTGATCCCCACAGGGCTTTTTCCTTAGATGGCTTTTGCCAAATTTGCCAGTAATGGGAGGAAAGGAAGGAGGGAGATGGAGGGCGGTGGAAAGAGTGACCAGTTCGACAGGTTTATGTCTCCCAGCAGGCTGAGCTCCGTGGAGCGGGCCCACAGGAAGGAGCAGAGCCAGCTGTGACGGCATCCTGCTAGCCACTGTGGTTTAGGAACTTTGGGGCTACACTATCACCGACTCAACATTTCCCCCTCTCCTCTACCCCTCCCTGGGGTTGTTTTTGTTGGCCAGGGGGTGGTGTTTGGGTGGGGGCTGCTATAGGGCTCTGTGGAACAGCCACTCCCGTACTTCAGGATACGGGGAGTTCAGCCACCCACAAGGACAGGGATTCTCAAATATCATATGAAGTAACACATTTGTTCCTTAGTGCTAATTGCCATTTTCGGACTGGAAGGTGGGTTCATAAATTTAGTTTTATGGGCAGGATGGGTGTCGTTTAAGGCCTCCAAGGCCACCAGCTGGACCGCGCTTTGGCAAGGGGAACATTGTGTGTCGGTGCACAATGTAATAGTTTGACAGTAAAGCCATGCTGTCAGGTAATATAGAGATGTCCTCGTAATGTTAAGAGCAGTGGACAGTGGGGGGGGTCCAACACCGCTGAGAATGTAAAGGTCATCCAATCTATTCCACCTCCAACCTGCCTGGCTGATCGATCATCCTGGAGGAGCCAATCGATTTGATCAGAGAGCCTCCCAACGAGTGGCTTGGATTCTGCGGAAGGCTGAAGAGTGTGCCAGCTTGGTACATGTCTCTGTGATAAACCAAGACATTAAAATCCCTGATTAAATAGTAACTCACCACCTGGGGTTGCCATTTTCTAAATAAGCCACTGATTTATGGCGGCAAAGAACATGGAACTGTTACCATCACTTCATTGTGTCATAGGGCTCATTCTATATGCAACGCATGTACGCCGAAATCAGATCAACAAAATCCTGCAGGACTGACTGACAGTCAAGAGAGACGGGGCTGTGGTAAACAGAGCGGTAATCTTTATATTAGGACATTATGTGCCCCCAGTCAAAGCATGATGCATCTTTCTCATCATGAACTTGGTTTGTAGAACATACCCCACAAACAAAGTCAACAGACAAAACCATCGTGTGATTGGATTTTAATCCAATTGCATTATTATTCAGGCCTCCCATTGGCCATTCATTACTCTCACATGGAGCCTGTGTGGGTTGTTATCACCCAATCAGGCTCAAGACTGTATTCTGGAGAGCATGCTTTCGTTTGCATCCTTTAAACCCTGTGAGCCTTCCCTCTCTCCGGTCCCGCCAACGGAATACCTAATTCCAAAGTAAACTGATTGCTCTCTCCAACAAGATTACGCTGTGATGATGTTAGCCAAATGAGACCGCTATTCGGATGCAACCAGGGCAGGCAAGGATGCTTACCGCAAGATGACTGATCAGCATGTTAAGAGAAACGAGGTTGGAGGGGAAAAAAGGAGGAGAAAACGAGGGATAGAAATCGAAAGAGTGCGAGAGAGTTGTGCGCGTGGGGGTAAGCAGAAATGTAATTTGCTTCTCACCTCAGGCGACTGGGCTCTGAGGCCAGTAAATATGCAAACAAGCTGAGCCTGGCCATCAATATGAAGACCCTAGATGATTACTAATCTCCACCGCAGAAGTAGATTGAGGTCTGTTCAGCAGCGCCATGCAACATGAGGAAAAAAAGACTGCGTCGAGAGTCAAAACTCCATCTCCATATTGGCCGCCAACATCATGCACAACTCAGAGTGATGGGTATAATTGACCTTCAGTTTGAGATGATATATACTATTTATGATGCATGCGAAGCAGTGAATACAGCACCATTAAAAACGTGGGTGTCTTAAGCCTCTGTTGCATATATTTTACATTAATCTGACATCATACCGTAAATGCAATTCAGAAACTACCGTACCGTAACTTTTGCTAAACTTTGCAACCTCACTCACAACTCACCCCTGTCTTTTCATCATGGAGAACTCCTTGTCAGATATGAGCTCTCAGAGACGAGGCACAGTAGTTTACCAGCCTATTGTCATTCACCATCCGTAATCCGGGATAAAAAAACCTATGGGACACGGACCAGGCTGGAGTCATTAGGTGTGTGCGTGGCTTACCCAGACAGCCAGATAAACCAGATGCCTCGGGATGGCCAGGGGTCATCTCTCTGTGAGAACGTTGTTGATGTCCTTGTTTCTCTCCACCTCTTCCTCAACCGCATTCCTTCTCTCGGCCCGCTTCATCATTCCCTCTCTTGCTTTCGTTCTCTCCCTTGATTGTTCTGCACAGTCATCTCAAAACACAGAGGTCCGTGTTGGAGCTTAGCAGCCGAAGAACCTGTCAGCTAAAGGGAAGGAGGAAAGACAGACAGGGGAGCTGTCTGTGGCCCTAGGTTGAATGCCTGAGGGTGTACTACGTGTGGAGGATAGTTAGTGCAGAAGGACGCGCCGCAGTCTGCAGGTGAATCCTCTCATTTTGAGAGACTTAATGTATTTGAATCATCACCTCTTGGGGAGGAGGTGTTATGACTTTCTGTTACAGAAGGAACCTTGATATAAAATGCAGCAAAAGTTGTCTTCCTTTAATTTTTTATTTCTTAATACAGCGGGAGTGCCATGTAAGAGGAGTATATATTCTAAGAACGTCTTCCCAGTTCTAAACATAATTGACTATTCCTTGTATTTTAAAGTGTGTTTCCAGCATTGAGCTTTACCCTCTGTAGTGAGTGCACAAGGCTTGAGGATGTTTACCTGGCATGGTGCCTGTTGTAGCTGCCCTCCTGTTG
>JAPZDX010000004.1:13629161-13646929 GCA_029783625.1 Naso annulatus | reverse complement strand
CAGGCTGAGTATACACACAACACACACCCACACACACATATGCGAGCTGGAGTGTCTGATGGTGAATAGCAGCGCCTTTAAATACCTCAACTCGTGCTTATTTGTGTGTGTGTTAATCAGCTGCATGGTGCAAAAAGCCACGTCTTGCCACCTGGCACTTTTGTTGACAGCTACTGGGAATTATTAGTGTTTCATTTTGACTGGATTTGATGTCTTAAAACGGGGATGTAGCAGGACTACTGTGAGTAAAGCCCAGCACTGGGCTTCTTCCAATAGCTCTGTGTCCTCTGAGCTCTCGGTCCTGAATCAACTGAGTGATTTGTTCATCTGAGTGGAATTAGTCCCGAAAAATCGACCACCCCTCTTACTCTCTCTCTCTCTCAGTCAGAGAGAATGGAGTCTTAGCCAATGTAAAAAATTTCTCCCAACATCTCCTCTATTAGATCTTAAATGGTTGTGTCACAAACAGGGCCGTACATGATAGTGCGTTGTTCAGACACACATCGCTATTTGGGCATCAGAACAGGAAAAGCGTCGAGATGACACATGCGTTGTCTCATGGGAGAGGCTCACTACTTTTTCCCAGTAACTGTAAAAAGATCCCCTCTCTGAATATGAAGTGGGGTCATGGTGTTACATCAGACAAGTTGTCAGCTTTTTGTTTATTCATTGAATCCCCAATCCCCAACGTGCCGCAAATACACTCACACAAACACATCTCTTATGACAACCACTACGTACAGATCTCTGCTACAACACACAGGAAGATAAGGTTTGGCGGCTGAAAGCTTGGCCGTGCTTTGCTTCACTAGAATGGCTTTTGAACAAAGTCGAGCTTGCTATAGAAGCAGCAGATGACTGATAGCAAAAACACTTTTCTGATAAGATAAGGTCCTGGACCTGGATAAGAGTTTGGCTTCCTGCATAGAAGAGATGTACTCTGTAGCTGTCAGGCAGTGATAAGGCATCTTGAACTGCTTCCAGGACCTCAGACACAAAGGTCCGGGCACCAGCAGCGAGTTATTCCCAAAACATGGTCCCTGAAAGAGTTCGGTAGGGTGTATCACTGGGTAAAAACAATACAATCACAAATGGCTGTTTAGTTCACTTTTACACTTTTTCATTTTTTATGATTTGTGCTCAATTTTGTCTCTGTATTGAAAGTCCTGTCAGTAACTTTGTGCTGTTCTGTTGCTGTTCTCTCAACCAGATCTCTTTTAAGAACGAGACCACATCTCAGTGAGATCGGCTGTCAAAATAAAGGTTAAAAAAATAAACTAAAGTATTAAAATTGCATTATTGTATGTATTGCTCACCACAGAGTATGGTTTTCCAAAGTGATTCACAATAACAGTAAAAAGCTGGATCGGTATAAGTAGGATAATTTCACTAACGGAAATTTAAAAAATCACAGAAGCATCCGAAGTTTACAGTAATTCCTCAACAATAAAAATTCTGCTAAATTTATCAGTATTTTATTTTGAAAGTCTTTATTTTGTAGTTCAAATGGGTTTGCGAGTGACAAAATACCTTTGCTGAGCTCTGTGCATATAGATTTTTATAATATTTTGGCAAAAGATTGTTTTTGTTTTAAGAGATTCTTCCTTCATTTATCCTGCCAAATGTAAGAACCAAACATCGTAAGTTTAACCTATTGCATTTAACGTGACACAGTTTTTTTTTATTTTCACATTATTTCAGCAAAAGTGGATTTTACTGGATTTGACTATGTAAAACTGCACTGAGGAGCACAACAGCCACAAATGTACGCGACGAAATAACAATCCAAAAATCATATGTTACCCTTCCTCTGATGTTGTGCTCACACTGCGACTGTCCACAGAATACAACTGAAATCATTCTTTTTCAATTATGTATTTCATTTAGCTTTTAAAAATTAAAGACAATATTTGCCACCATCTGTAATACACTCCAAAGGGAAATAATGTCATCAGGAAAATTAATGACTTGCTCTCTAAAAGTATATTTATATATCTTTGTTATTTCTCAAATACAGTAATTACATAAATCAAAACACTCTTCGGGGGTTTTAAAAGCGATGTCGCTGTGTGCAGAGATGGCGTACTCACCTTTTCTCAGCTTTAAGGATCTTATTTGAACAGGGGTATTTACTCTGGGAAAGGGTGCTATAAATGAACATAGAGGAAGTGGTGCACAAAGAGTAGTTCAGACTGGCTCAAAGGAAACTGAGACCTGCGTGTGAAGGGGGAATTTTTAGTGGTTACATTTGCGGCACCAGAGAAAAAAACCCGTTAATTTTTATAGAGCTTTTTCGGATGTCTTTATAAACACTATACCGATTTCTTGAACTTGACAAGCGAAGCTTTTTGTCTAATTCTCAAACAGAGTTTTCACATAATGTCACTTATTTTAGGAGTAAATACGGCTATGGCACATTTTATGCCATTCCCTATAGAAGTCCTCCTAATGAGGTTGTTTTGTTCTATATAGGAGACATTTAAAAGAGACAGAGGGTGGGGGTAGGGACAGAACTCCCAGAGAGGGACAGGCCTTAAGATGGAGGTCTTCCTCCCAGGACGTGACAGGCTGTTGGCTGGAGGATGCTCAGGAAGGCCTTGGCAGACCAACAAAGACAGCCCTTCAGCTGCAGGGTGTAGTTTTTCAGGCCCCAGCATCCCCTTTGGCAGCAGCACAGAGAGTGCTGGCGTGCACAGGCCCCCGGCCCGAGAGACGGGGAAGTAAGGCCCGTTCTTTTATTTACTCAGGCTGCTGCTGAGGCCTGGGCATTTCTTGTCTGGGTGAAGAAGGAAAAAAACAAGTCTCTCTCTCTCTTTCCTCTTGAGGTCTCCTGAGGAAGATTGCTCTTTCATCTACAGTTGTTCACACACTTGTTTCGGCCATTGCCCTTGTATCTGTGTATTCTATGTGTACATGTATGTCTGCACTCGGATGTTTGTTGCTGTGCGTGAGTGTGTGTATATGTGTGAATACAACTATAGTAAGTCCCACTATGTAGGATAACAGTAATCGAAACGTATAGTTTCACCTCCAGGTGCCCTAAAACAAGTGCGATCTTTCTCTTCTTTTTTTCTCTTCTTTTCTTTTCCTTTTTTTAAAATCAGGCATTTTGATGGCCATCTCAGCGAAACAATAGCCATACCAGCCATGTGTTTAACAGAAGTAGGAACTTTGGGTTTCACACATTCAGCATAGATCAGCATGATGATACCTTGAGTAAAGGTGCAATAGATCTCCAACAGGGTGAACTCGGAGAAAAATTAATGACATTACTAATATGTTAGTATTTTATTGAACAGTAGTTTCTGTAACATACCACAAGTCAAATATTAACACAGCTTCTTACCCATCTGATCTTGTTTATTCTGTTAGTTGAACTAAAGCAATGTTTTGACTCCCACATTTCCCCCACAGATACGACTTTATGTATGTGTTATTGGAGTGAAGGCACTAAATAAATAATGTACATCAAGTACACAAACAAAAAAAAATGGAGTGAGGTTGTCCTGACAGCTTAGTAATGTCTCAAGGCAAAGACACCCTCATTTAAGACAGTAGATTTTAATTTAGCCTTGTATACAGGCCCATTTATTTGTTTGTTTTATGCTATTGTCTCCAAGCCAATATGTTTGACTGTAAGGCATTAGCTGGGGTCATTCTTCTTGCACTGTCTTTCTCTCCTATACCCTGGGAGGCAGTATGAGAGAGGGCAGATCCGCCTCCTCTGTGGAGGAGGGCATAGCACTGAGTCACCCATCCTCCCTCAAACCACAGAGTGAGAGAGAAAACATTGAGACATGCACGAGAGATAAAGCAAGTAAATCAAGCAAGGTTTGCTCCTTGAGTGAGATGTGTGTGCAGAGTGGGCGCCTTGCCAGGGGTGGGAGGTTTCCGGGAGGGCCACGGTGTGGAGGTGGGCTCTCAATGTGCCGCTTTCAGCAGTTTGGAGGGGCAAGGGAATGGCCTCCGACCCCATCTGTTTCCTGAAGATAGGCCTGATGGGGGTAAGTGCTCAGAGAGGGCATGATATCCTGACAAAGGGCAGATCTCCCAGCAAAAACAACAGAAAGGGGGAGAGAAAGAGAGACTTAGATTTGTCAGCTGAAGGGGAGTACAGAGATTGGATCCTGGAAAGAGCTTGTGCTTTTCCTTCGTCCCTCTCATAAATCTTTGCAGTTTCCTCTTGTTTTTCCCATTCCAAGTTTTGGCCTTTTGACACATTTTTTTCTTTTCTGAGGGGGTTGGAATTACGTTGTTTTATTTAGGTAAGGAAGTTCACAGCACTTAGAATTCGGCAGCGGGAAGAAGTGGTCTGTAACCTTTTGAACTTGTGGAAAGTGGTGTTCTGTGTTTTCCATTCATATCACTGTACAGTGAACCAGCGGAATGGAATGTCGGCGAAGAAGGGGTTTGAATAGGGACACATTAAAGTTATTGTAAAACCAATGGTGTTCCCTGGTCATTCTCTGCACCTGCTTGTCCTTGAGTGATATACTTTGCCACTTGGTTGTCTTCCCCTATCCGTTTCCCTGTCCCCTGCCTCCTGCTACCCCCTTCATCAGCGCATGGCATATTCATCCATCCAGTAAGAGTTGCCTCACAGCTCAGCGCAGACCACACAGATAAATATGATAATAATGCACATTGTATAATCTGATATCTATTGAGTGATGTTCTGAAAGGACGATGTTTCATGAAAATCATCAGTTTTGCAGTAGAAGCTTCCTAAAGGCTATGCATAACTGTTGTCTAAATTGCTCACTTAATCTTCTCTTTCACTCTTGAGAGCAGCTTTTCCCTGTTTTTTGGGGGTTTTTTTTCTCTTGTCTTAAGGTCATTTCAAGGGCTCTTGTTTTTCAAAAATATTCTAGTAATTGTTCAGGAATAATAGAAATGTTCTCATTTACCTCATGCTGGGCTTTCCTCCTAAAGTACACAAATTGTCCTGTGTTGGCTTTAAATGTCAGAGAGATTGTGTTTTGTGTCACAGTAGGCTAAGCCATTACATGGCCACATACAAGGTTAATTGTAGTAAAAGTATTTCCACTTATTCTCTTTCCTAATTATACTTAAAATTGCATATTTTAAATGTAACTTTTTAGATAACACCTAAGGAGAGGTATTGTTTCCACTGAAGTAAAAATTGTACAAGTTGCAAAGTATTCTAAATTCATATTTCACAACCTTGTAATTACTATGACAAATAACACCATGCTCACCCACCGTTGCTATTCAAAAGAGTGAGACAAATGAGTTGCTAATACAGTCTTACAAAACACCTTCCTCACTCACTCTCTCATTCTCTCCCACTTTTTCCCTTTCACTCGCCCTTGGTACCCTCATTTCATTTTTTTCTTCTCTCTGTCTTTTTCTCCAGACGGTGCCGATCTTGAGGATGACCCATCATGTTCTTGGCCAGCATCATCTCCCTCCAGTAAGGATCAGACTTCTCCAGGACACTGCGAGGACTATGATTTTGGCGAGGAGGAAGGGGGCCCTGGCCTGCCATACCCATGCCAGTTCTGCGACAAGTCCTTCAGCCGCTTAAGCTTCCTCAAGCGTCACGAGCAGAGCCACGGTGATAAACTTCCTTTCAGCTGTACGTTTTGCAGCCGCCTGTTTAAGCACAAGCGCAGCCGCGATCGGCACGTGAAGCTACACACCGGTGATAAGAAGTACCACTGTGGTGAGTGTGACTCTGCCTTCTCCCGCAGTGATCACCTCAAAATCCACATGAAAACTCACGCCTCTAACAAACCCCACAAGTGCCCTGTGTGCCGCCGAGGCTTCCTTTCCTCCAGCTCTCTCCACGGCCACATGCAAGTACACGAAAGGGGCAAAGATGGCAGCAGTTCAAGCCTGTCTAGAGCTGATGAATGGAAACTAAAAGAAACCCGCAAATGCAGCCGTTGTGAGGAGGGCTTTGATGTCCCAGAAGACCTCCAGAGGCACATCGCCGAGTGCCACCCTGAGTGCTCTCCATCTGAGGATGGAGGACTGGGTGCCACCCTGCAGTGCATCTACTGCCATGAGCCCTTCAGTGACGAGAGCACCTTGCTGACTCACATTGACCAGGCCCACAGCCGAGACAGGAAGGGCCACACCTGTGCTATCTGCTCTGAGCACTTTATGTCTGTTGAGGACCTCTACGCTCACATGGACATCCACCAGCTCCCTGAATCTAGTAACCACAGCAACAGCCCTTCCTTGCTGACAGTGGGCTACACCTCTGTCTCTAGCACCACCCCTGACTCCAACCTATCTGTTGACAGCTCCACAATGGTAGAGACAGCACCACCTGTGCCCAAGACAAGGGGGAGGAGAAAGAGGGCTGCTCAGAACACATCAGACATTGGAGGACGTTCCTCTAAGCAGCCTAAAGTCTCCTACAGTTGCATCTATTGCAACAAGCAAGTATTCTCCAGTTTGGCTGTGCTTCAAATTCACCTGCGAACCATGCATCTGGACAAACCAGAGCAGGCTCATACTTGCCAGTTTTGTTTGGAGGTTCTGCCCTCCTTACTGAATCTAAACGAGCATCTAAAACAGGTCCACAATGCAGAAGATCATGCTGCACTCTTAGCCAGCTTGCCTGATGCCCTCCTTCAGTGTAACTTCTGCCCTGAGGTATTGAGTGATCTCAACGCCCTCCAGGAACACATCCGCTGCTCTCATGGCTTTCCCAGTCCTGTAGCCAAGGAGAGCAATGCCTTCTTCTGCCCTCAGTGCTTCATGGGGTTCTTGACAGAGGCTACCTTGGAGGAGCATGTTCGTCAGACTCACTGTGATGGGGGAAGCCTGCGCTTTGACTCCCCCTTGGCTGTAACTCCTAAGGAGCCTATAGTAGAGGTTTACTCCTGTTCATACTGCACCAATTCCCCCATATTCAACAGTGTTCTGAAGCTCAACAAGCACATCAAGGAGAATCACAAGAACATTCCACTAGCACTGAACTACATCAACAATGGGAAGAAATCCCTGCGCACTCTCAGCCCCTCTTCTCCAATATCTGTGGAACAAACAGCCATGCTGAAACAAGGGAGCTCACGCAATACCAGTGAGTTCATATGTAACCAATGTGGGGCCAAGTATACAAGCTTAGACCTTTTCCAGACTCACCTAAAAACTCATCTGGATGGTCTGCAGCCTCAACTCACCTGCCCACAGTGCAACAAAGAGTTTCCCAACCAAGAGTCCCTTCTGAAGCATGTGACAATTCACTTCACTATTACCTCCACTTACTACATTTGTGAGAGTTGTGACAAGCAGTTCACTTCAGTGGATGACCTGCAGAAGCACCTACTCGACATGCATACCTTCGTGTTCTTTCGTTGCACTCTCTGCCAGGAGGTTTTTGACTCAAAAGTGTCTACCCAACTCCACCTGGCTGTAAAGCACAGCAATGAGAAGAAGGTGTATCGCTGTACCTCCTGCAACTGGGACTTCAGGCATGAGACTGATCTACAGCTACATGTCAAACACAGCCATCTGGAGAACCAGGGCCGTGCACATCGCTGTATTTTTTGTGGGGAGTCCTTTGGCACGGAGGTGGAATTGCAATGCCACATCACGACCCACAGCAAGAAGTATAACTGTCGCTTCTGCAGTAAGGCCTTCCATGCCATTGTCCTTTTGGAGAAGCATTTGAGAGAGAAACACTGTGTGTTTGATTCAAAGACACAGAACTGTGGTGCTA
The DNA here is from genome assembly GCA_029783625.1 of Naso annulatus. Classification (NCBI taxonomy): domain Eukaryota; kingdom Metazoa; phylum Chordata; class Actinopteri; order Acanthuriformes; family Acanthuridae; genus Naso; species Naso annulatus. The sequence goes on along the minus strand of JAPZDX010000004.1, from coordinate 13,639,233 downwards.
ATGGCTCCACCATAAGTGGTGGGGATGGCCAGCCTAAAGAGGATGCTGAGCTACAAAGTCTAATCACTAACAGCCATGGTCCAGGGGCAACAGGAGGATCCGTGGTGGAGTCTCAGAACAGCCATGATGGAAGTGAGGAAGAGGTGGACACTGCGGAGCCCATGTATGGGTGTGACATCTGTGGGGCATCTTACACCATGGAGTCACTCCTCGTTAACCACCAGTTGAGGGACCACAACATACGCCCTGGTGAGAGTGCCATGGTAAAAAGGAAAGCTGAAATGATCAAGGGCAACCACAAGTGCAATGTCTGCTCCCGCACCTTCTTCTCTGAGGCTGGGTTAAGGGAACATATGCAGACCCACCTTGGGCCTGTCAAACACTACATGTGTCCCATCTGTGGGGAGCGCTTCCCCTCCTTACTCACCCTGACTGAGCACAAGGTCACCCATAGCAAGAGTCTGGACACAGGCAGCTGCCGCATTTGTAAGATGCCACTGCAGAGTGAGGAGGACTTTCTGGAGCATTGCCAGATGCACCCTGACCTGAGGAACTCCCTGACAGGTTTCCGCTGTGTGGTGTGCATGCAGACAGTGACCTCCACATTGGAGCTCAAGATCCATGGTACTTTCCACATGCAAAAGACAGGAACCATGTCCAGCAACCAACCCGTGGGCCGCATTAACTCTCACAACCAGCAGCAACACCACATCCAAAAAACTTTCAAGTGCGCATCTTGTTTGAAGGATATTAGGTCCAGACAAGACCTGGTGAAGCTGGATATCAACGGACTGCCTTATGGACTCTGTGCATCCTGCGTTACAGCAGCTGGCTCTAAGAGCTCCAGCCCAACAGTAAATGGAGGAAGGCAACAGCAGCAACAGGGTGGAGCCACAACTCCAGCAACAACTACAGCCACATGGGTCCAGGGGGAGAGTCTCAGCCCTGGAGATGGGAAAGGCAAAGCCATTTCTTCATCCTCTTCATCCTCCTCCACATCCTCATCCTCCGCTGCAAAGACACGATGCTCCAGCTGTAATGTGAAGTTCGAGTCTGAGGCAGAGTTGCAAAACCATGTCCAGACGGTGCATCGGGAACAGGCTGGGGACAGCAACAGCGGTCAGCTCAAGACCCCCCAGGTGTCCCCCATGCCCAGAGCCAGCCCCTCACAAACTGAAGAGGTATTATTGCTCAGTGTTGACTGAAGTTGAATAGTTCATTAAAACATGCTGAGATTCACAAATTGTTCTGCATTGCTATATAAAGTTGGTAAAACACCGGTGATTCCTAGTTTGTTTTATTGCTTATGATTTAATATTGATCCCAGTAATCCCTTTCCTCTGGGTTTTGTTTACAGAAGAAGACATACCAGTGCATCAAATGTCAGATGGTGTTTTACAGTGAATGGGACATCCAAGTTCATGTGGCCAATCACATGCTGGGTAGGAGATAAACTCTTTTTGCTTCATTCATTATGTTCTCTGTTGCACTCCTGGAACAATGTCATAAAAACAGTGCTCGTGTAATATCTATGTAAATTTTTTTTCAAATGTGGTTTTTAGGTTATGATTTCAGTGGAGGGTTTGCTTGTGTGTGACTGTCACTGGTACAATATACAAATCATTACGGAAATTCTTAGAATATCAAAAAAAAAGTATCTGATTATTTTTAAAATTGATTTCAGACATAGTTTTTTCATTCTTTTTAAAGTAAGAATCACATACTAAGGACTGATGTGATATATGTACATAATAAAATATTTAACCCTGTCTCATTCAGGCTTACAAGTATCTGGATCACATCACCAAATAGGTGGAATTATTTTAATATTTTGACCATCAACTGCATCCCCAGTGTTGTGCATTAATAAACTCATCGTCTCCATTTCCCCATGCATGTGAATGGTATAATATAGTACATGTGCATGCTTGTGGAGCAGAACCTCTCCACTTCAAACCACTATGTATGACGGTAGTTTGAAGTAGTGGAAACATGCAGATTATTGGAATATTGAAATACCAAAACAAATCTAAAGCCGTTTGAAATTCTAAATTTTATTCCACAGTTTTTTAAAAATCTCCACATTGCTACTGTACATTATTTTGTTTGTTTGTATATTGTGCCTTTTCACTTAAGTAATTTGTTCAGATGACTGAGATCTGAGTACAACATTTGGTGAAATACTCTCATGCTTTTTGCATTTAATGACGTCAAATCAACTGAAAAAATGGATATTTGATTTTATGACACGGTATATCACAAAATTCTCCCAAATTTCTCTTTTTCTTTCAAGAGATTCTTAAACAAAGAGTGCTGGGTTAACACTAACCTCCTCTGTACTTTTGGTTTGGTCATTTGTATGCAGGCAGAATAATTTGTTGTGAACAGACAATTGGAAAACAGGTTTTCTTGCCTGCAGTAAGTAGGCGTCTGAATTCCGGTCTCACGTTCCTTTATTCATTCATTTATTCAGCTCGTTTGGCGGCTCTTTCATTACACTGCATTATCTGTTGTCTTCAGTGGGAGAGAGACTCATTGATCTGGAACCAAACCGCCTCTCTGTTTGGGACACGCTTCTAGGCGCAGGTGAATTTAAACACGGTGGGCAATTCTATCAGGACCGGTAGGCAATTCTATCAGGGACCCACTGTTTGTGCATAAACAATCAGAAGCATGTGATTTGTGATTTTGATGCTTCGGTGTATTTGCTAAGGAGAGAGACGAGCTGAGAGTGTGTAGGTGTGTATTTTGTATTCATCTTTGCGATCTGCTCACCCACTATTCTGCTGGGGGTGCCTAATACAGTACCATGCCAGCATTAGTCCTTTCTCTCGCAAAGGCAGGCACGGAGCACACTGGGAGGGTAGAAAACAAACCCCCCTACTGGTTATTTTATGTCTGTCAGCCGCACAAGCACACAGTTCCACCGTAATAGTGGAATTCAGAGAGCTTAAGATAACAGGAGGATAGGTGATTGGGTTATTGTCTGATGTCTTACTTCTCTGATATGCCATTGCTTTGTATCCAACATGATCACGGGTTTCATCAGACTCCTCAAAAGGGTTTCTGCTGGATGCATCTGTTTTGTGATCTCTAAAATATGGAGAAAAACAAAACTCCTCATAATGAAAATTTGATGGAAAACTGAAGTTATTCAGTGGCAACAGCATTTTGTGAAACAAACAAACAAAAAGGAAACTTACCAGATTAAAGGGAGTAATGAGAATATGTTAAACTAAGGAGGTATTAAAAAAAAAACAACAACAACAACAACATATACACCAGGTTAGTGCATAACAACACTAATGTTGATCTTGCGATTTTGTATAGCTTCACAAGAATTGGTCCACCTGAATCTAAAATGGGGTTAAATTCCATCCAGTGTGTAATCACTGCAAAGCCAATTTGGGCCAAAAACACAGGGAAAAAAATACTAATTTGGAAAAGCTCTAAATACCTTCGCTACTGAAAAAAGGGACACTTTCTCCTTTTAATGGCCATCTGCACAGGAGAGGGGAAACAGGGGGCTGGGGTCATCTCCGCTCAGCTGTCGGCGTTATTAGCGTAGGTAATGGAGCAGACGCTGGATTCATAGGGGTGTTGTTTTCATCCATGCCCCGCTCCATGGTGTCAGTTCACAGTGATAACTCTATATATAGTGATGTGGCGTGACATAACCATAGTGCTAAGTGTATGGAACAACAGAACCTGAGCCTGTCTCACCCAGACAAGTCCATATTAGCTGCCTTTGTAACACAATAGTCTCCCCCGAAACCAAGTGCACTCAGCCTCCACCCTCTCCTCCTCCCATCGGTCCGAAGTGCTCGCGGAAGCCTCTTCTGTCCGACTGCCAGCACATTTTGATGCATGGATAATACACTCGGATGATGGCGGCCCTGGTTCAGACATAAAATGCAGCTCTGGTGCCCAGCTACTCAACATTTACTATGATAATAGAGGTAAATGAAAAGGAAGGAGGTGGCCATGGGTGCAGAAGGGTGTGTTGCAGACCAGCCCCAGCCAAGCCTGTGAACGGCCCCACGTGTGTTAAGATGGAGGCCGCAGCCTGCTAGGGCCCAGATGGATCAGTACACATTTGCTGTACAGCTGGTCGCTCTGTTTGGGGACCTGGTGTGATACTCCTATGGAGAAAAAAATGATATCGCCACCATCCAAGGAGCAATTTAATAGCAGGCCAGAAGACAGCTGGCCACTCTTTAGTTTAGAGTTTTTTTGGCATGGCTCACTTACAGAATTGAGGGTGTCCGATTTTTCTCCAGAGACACACAGATTTATACAGCTTTCAGCTGCTGCAGTCACTATAAGGCCTTTTATGTTTTTCTTTCAGATAAGAAAACAAATCTGTCCATCAGTTTAATTTGTTATGATGTGAAGTAATTGCATTGGTAAAATCCATTATAAAATCACAGCGCTTCACATAGTTGTCTGTTTGTTTAAGGGCACCTTTGAAGGTCTTTCATTGACACAAAAGCCTTTTTGGTTTTATCAGCATGCCATCATGCCACCCCATTGCTTCACTTTGACCCCACTGTAAACTATGACATTTGGAGCCTCATGGGGGGCACGTTTGGCCCATTTATCGCACTGTTTCAAATGTCCCTGTGTGGATTTTCAGAGCCCTGACATGTTTTGAAGCACGGGCTCTGTCTTAAAGGGTTTTAAAGGTGAAAAGGGTTTTTGCTTTTCTGTTATATCTGCTTTCAATCAAATTATCGTGTCACTCCTGTCCATTACAAGCAGCTACTGCCAAGGTGGCAGAGCTCAGAAGGACAGTTGTAAACAAACAAACCGAATCACATCCCGGAAAAGTGTTTTTTGGGGTCACCTCTACGGATTTTTTGGGTTGGTGACAGCACTGAGCTTGAAGCCAAGTCAGGGTGGAGCCTTCGCTCACAGACAGGAGCCGGTGGCCTGGTCGGCCCAGGCAGAGGGGGGCACTGGAGGGGTGGAAAGGTTCGGGGGCGGAGAGGGAAAGGCACATTTGCTGTACAGCTGGCCGCTCTGTGTGAAGCAGGCACTGTGGGCCGTTACAGAGCTGGAGAGGAGAGCGAGTGAGAGGCCTTTAGCTCTCCCCTAGTTTCTCCTCCTCCTCTCTGTTCTCTTTTTCTCCCTTTCCCCCCTCTCTCTGTCCACTGTCTTTCCATTTTCCTCTGACTGTCTAGCTCTAAATTTTCATATTCACTGCACTCCAACCTGGCAAAACATAACTGCATTGGCTGTTAGTGGGGGAGCAGACAGGAGGCACAGTGTAACAGTATTTGAAGCTGAAAGCCTTGTTTTGTTTCTTGCTAAGGGCCACAAATTATCCTCAACACATATCCTCTTGTCTTGAGCCCCTAGAGCTACTTGGCCAGTGTATGCTGATTACATGGTCTCCATCACTGTCTCTGCCCTGGTGACAACACAGTTATGACTACATTAGGTGCTTTTTTTTTTTTTTCTCCTGGTGCATACACAGTATACGGTATTTTAATTCTTTGTTTCTTTTCCTATAATCCTCTTTGATTAGGTGTGTGTGATGGTGTTCCCTCAGTTTCCTGGACTCATTCATAGAGCACATACACATGTAATCTGCTAACAAACATGGCCAAACACTCCTCATTTGACTCCTAGGGGGCTGGATCAGAGTCAGAACTCAATAGACAACACGGCACAGGAACAGGATCAATCTTATGAAATAAATAAGAGAACAGGCTTGGACCAGCCAGTGGAAACAAAGGAAGCCATGCGTGCCCTATACTGAGTGTGATATCTGCCTGCTTTTATTAATTGGTGATTAATAACGCCTCTCTGTTCGTTAGCGCAGTCACCTCCCGTGCAGCCAAGTGTGTTGCTGCTAATATGCAATTATGCGCACCTTACTGCTCGTTACATTATACCTCTCTCTGACTAATGTGGCGTCCATGAGGAGAATAGAAAACAGAGAGAGCTGCAAAAAAAGGAGCTATCAATAAGATTCTCACATTCACTGTGTTACCTACCTGTCTGGATGGGAAAAAAGAAAAAAAAAAAAAAAAAAAAAAATAAGTTTATTACAAATTCCTCAGCGCAACCAGGAGACTGCATTAAAACTTTTACAGCATTGCAGAGACTGTTTTGCTCTTCCTGGTGTTTTTTGTTGTAAAGCAGAGGTAATTGACATCACCATGGGGATGCTCTGTTGCTAGGCCAGACAAGCTCAGTCTGATGTGGTCCTTATCTATTGATTTTCCTGACATTTCCCCACACTTCACAGACTAGGCCAACATGTGAGAAAATATCTGATGCTCTCAGTTCATACAGCCTGTTTGTACAGACTCGGAGCGAACACTAGCTGCCCCTTACTGCATTGCAATTGGTAGATTGATGTCACCATGGTGATTTGGGGCAAATTCCTTCCAGTGATTGGTTGAAATGTGTTCAGCGGTCGAGTTCATCCTTCTTAGGCAAAAATTACAACTAAATACAACAGAGTTTTGTATAAATCCCACGTTTTCTTTAAATTTAAAGACATCATTAAATGACGTATTCATTGGTTTTCTTTTAAAATCCTCCCATGCAAGTCTTGTTGAGTACTTGGGCGACCTGAATAAAGGTAGGCTCTTCCTGTGCTTCTGGCTATGTTTTATTGATATACAGGAGGGATGTCTCCTTTAGAGTGTTAATGCCAACCCTTGTTCTGAAGTGAAGCCCATAAATACTGGATGATCAGAATTAACCTCTGCATTACTCCGCCTCCCCACGGTCCCTGAGATGTCACCAAGGCCGTAGGTGCACGCGCACCCTTGGTCTGATGGGGTTGCTTAGCAGTCTGACTGGAGGGGGGCTTATGGGAGAAGTGCAAACAGACAGTCCTGCCTTAGTAAAGGTCAGAGCTGCAACCTACACCTCTCAAATCCCAGCCGGGCCCTGATGGGACCAGGGTTCCGAGCGTGCCTAGAGATGCTTGTGGTTAAGGGGGAATTACAGAGAGAGTGAAAAGCTGCACTGCATTGCTTTTAGAGGTTGTCAGCACCAATAGTAGTGTGACAGATCTGATCTAACTTTGTGTAGTGGCTCTTACTTGGTGTGTTTCTGGAATGACATGCACGCTGGGACAGCGGTAGCTATCATATGCTACCGAATAGGAGAGTGTTTCAACGATGTTCTCAAAATTGTTGTTAAATGTGCAAAGAGATGTTTGTTTAAGGAAATAAACAAAGTACCCGAAAAAAGTTTCAGCTGTCTTTATGGAGCATGATGATGGTTTTCCAAAGTACCATGTAACAAATCCTCATCGAACTTTGGCTGTGTGAATGGCAGACAGGGGAGGAGAGGGGAGGGGGATAGGGTTCTGAAAGGCCCCCCAGCGTCAAAGCCTTAATAATCATGTGAGCAGCGCTGGACTTCATTACCCTCCTGTTCGACAGGCCGAGTGCCAGCCTGGATTGCTGGCTGGCTGTGGCAAGGTCAACGGCGGAGGAAAAACCAGTTACTGTGTTACTCTGGAGCGGAATGGAGAGGGGCGGCCATCTGTCAGCTCAGGCCTGCCATACCCGCAGAGCAAATCGACACTGGCGGCCAGAGGAGAGGCCACAGACACCCATAGAGCTAAACCCAGTGAGCATAACACTGAGGCACGGACACAGATCCAGCAAAAGAGATGGGCCTTGGTACCACTAAAAAACATATATACACACACACATCGCGGCGGAGATAAGGCTATCTGCAAGATATTTGGCAGCAGGTCGTGTGTGTTTATGTGTGTTTGTTTTTAGTGTCAGCACACTATTGGGCCCCTACTGTTTTAAGTCCAGATGGCAAACCATTTGATAAAAAGTTGATAAAAGTTTTGCCTGGCTTGCCAACGGTAAATGTTTTAATCATAGTGTTCCTTTAGGAAGACAAACTCCTCATGAATCGAGGTGCCGAAAATGTGCACTGTCTTTACGTGTCAGCAGGGACCACAGGCAAGTGAGGAATCCAGTGAAAGCAATAGCCTTTATATATATATATATATATATATATATATATACTTTGTCAGATGTCGTGCACTTTCATATAGACTCCTGTTTTAGTGTTTCACCTTGCTGGCTGTTTGTTGGCGTCTGAGTCGCAGCGACCCTCTCTGCGAGGACCTTTACGATGCCCTCTGGCCAAAGTGGAAGAACCCTGTGGAATGTTCCAAAGCTCTCTAATAGGTTTCAGGTGCTGCGGGCCACCGGCCAGCCCCCTGCCATCACCCCACTCTGTGTGTCTTGTGTGATAGGACTCCCTGCTCAACAGTCAAAGCACCGCCATTTCTCCTCTAAAAGAGAGAGGGCAGAGCCACGAAATGGATACCCAGAATCATTGCATCAGTCAGTTTTTTTACTCGTTTTTTGATTAACGTGCATCTCCTCCATGTGAGACTTTAACGCTTACCTACAGGTTAAATAAACGTGCAACAGTTTTTTGTTTTTTTTTTTCACACATATGGTTGAAGTTTAAGCATGATTGCAATTTGCATCTCCATCATCCCACCACTCAGCACAGCTTAAGTTCCTCCTCGTTTTCCTCCTGCGCCTAGAGTACCGACCACCCCCACCCCCTCCACCCCACAACCCCCCGGCTTGAGCGCCAACATGCTCCGGAAAACAGGGAGATGGTCCTGGGCGATTCCCCCCACATTAATGGAAATCACACAGGAACTCCCTGGATGAAAGCTTTATTAGTTATTAAGGTTTAATGTTGATATCAGTGCTTATATGTTTACTAGAGTGCACGGTGCTGCTGATGTGGAATTGTCAGAGAGGTGCAGATTTAGTAAGGAATTAGTGTACACCCAGGATTTAATTAAGGGGATCTATTTCCATCTTGTTAGAAAGAGATAATGTGAGTTCTTCATGCATCACAGGTTAACATATTAAAAGCTGCTTCCTGTAACTGCATTGTATCTGCTACAGTAGTGCCTGTAGATCATAGAAAGGGAAAAACATTCTATATTTGGGTAAAAGAAGTGCAGCTTAAAGACAAAACATCAGGCACATAAGCTCTCTCCTCACATATCTCATCAGACGTGTTTAATTTTTAAAGGATATTTTGTTTTATTTTATCAAGTGCATGTGCATCTTTTCATGTGCGAACACCACGATAAGACACACATGACGTTCATTAGAGGTAAAACGGTCACACTGGCACTCTTTTCATGTGTCTCATTCCATTTCCAGCGTGACAGCGGAGTGTGAACACTGAAGCGACATGGCCTCTTTGTCTCTCCATTTGTCCCACCACCGCCTAGAGACGTAAACCTTAAGCCACTCACTCTCTGATTAATCTTTAACATTTATAATTACTAATTAAGTTAGTAAGAGACTTTTAATGTAGTCCTCCTTCAATGGGGAGCAGAGAGGACAACAGATCATTAGCTTCAATAATGAACGTGGATGAGACAGATAATGGCCTATGATAGGTGAATACTGACAGTTATATTAAATGAGGCGAGTATATGGGAAATGCTGTTAGCGAGTAGTAGTTTGTAGATTCAAAGGCATGAGGAGGAAAAAGTAGTGAAGCACATCAGTTTCACCAGAAAGGCCTTTAAAGCATGTGGACATTTTAGAAATAGTTTGCAATAATTTCAACATATATCATAATGTCTGTGTTAGCATGCAGGATTTATTACATGTTGCATGTGTGCAGTGGTTAATTGTGTCACCCCCATTTTTTAAGTGCAGAATTTATTTATTTAGTCACACTGGTTTCATTGAGTTTTGGTCTCCCTAATGTCTTCGGTGTATCTCATTATCACATTATTACATTAGTGTCTGCATTATCCTGGTGGCTGTAAGTTGCTGCCCATTAAAAGAGTCATTTCATCTCCTTTTTTTCCTTTTTTTTTTTTTTTTTTTTTTAACAATGATTCAAGAATAGTAAACTACATATTCCTTTTCTCCAGGCTGGCAAGAAAGGCAGCAGAGGGAGGGGCAAAACTGCCATGTATTTATCAGACAAACCATATTACCAAAATTGTGATTAGAGTATACTTGAATTAGGGATGCCACAATACAGCCAGCCCACTGTTCAATACGAACCTCGGTTCTTGGGTCACGGT
>JAPZDX010000004.1:13610542-13625614 GCA_029783625.1 Naso annulatus | reverse complement strand
CACTATAACTTAAATAATACATGTTTTCTTTAATATGTAAACATCAAATTTTCATCATAAAATACAGTTTAAAGGATTTTTGGAAATTTCTTCATTTTTCTTCAGGAATTTTTCTTTGAAAAAGCAAAAACTCTCACTCAAAAAAATCAGCTAAGTTTAAAAAAAAAAACTTTGAAAAACAAACTCAATAGTAATGAATGATTTCGTGAAACTTCATAAGAAAAAAAATAGTTAATATCCAAAGAGTGGTAAAGTTCAAAGTCTTAAAACCCTGAAGTCAGTTAACATTCTTGCAACTCTGGTTCCCTCGTCTCAAAGTCCGTGTGTTTTGTTTTGTTTTGTTTTGTTTTGTTTTCGGTGAAATGTCTGTGGGTAACACAGGCTGAAAATATTTAGCCTTTTTGTTCTTTGACATAAAATACGCCTCTGTAAACCAAAATTTTGACTTTTAATGGTTAATGCCTCCAAAAAAAAAGGTTTTAGCTAAATGAGACCACAGTGTTTGTCAGCAGAGCTGGGAAGGTTACTTTTAAAATGTAATAGTTTACAGATTACTAGTTCCCCTTTTTCTTAAAATGTAATAAGAAATGTAACTATTACTATAACTTTATCAAAGTAATATAACTTACTACATTTGATTATTTTTTGATTACTTTTCTAAATTTCTAACAAATGTCTTCAACTGTTAACCATTTTCAAATGCTTACGCCACTCCCAAACACTGTTTGTTGGGGACGTTAGATGTCATCATGTGAAAAAGGGAATAAAGTATACAACATCTTTGAAAACAGGTGAGAGACTAGCAATTGTCATCACCATGATCACTGGCTAGATCAGGTCACGCCAAGAGGAGAGAGTGTGTAGAAAAATAAACGTGCTAAATCAAGTTAAACACTTGAGGATGGTGATGTTTAAGCTCTGCCAACACCCCGTAGTTTGTTTACAGCCCAACAATATCTTTTTGCTTGTGGCAATTTCGTTTACGCTTAAAAAAAACACATAAGTGTTGATCACATGTGAAGATTATCATGCTGAACAAAACATATAAGTATCATGAGCTATGCTCGTCACAGAGCTTATTTTCAACGATAATCAGAATCCCATTAACTTTTTGCTGAGGGAACCAGTGAGATGTTAACTTTTGGGGCTGGCCTACAAAAATGCATCATCCATTCATCACTCTGTTTAAAATGGTGCATGTCCAGTATTGCAGTGAAACTCTTTAAAGCACATGAGTATCCCTGCCCAAATCTTCCATGTCATTTGGATGTTTCTCTTTCCACTCTCCTTTCTTCACAATTCCTCCTTTTGGAAAGATGATATGAAGCATGAAGCAGAAATAGTGATCATACAGTAAAGGCATTTGCTCTAAATTATTTAGTAATGGTGCCTTTTTATAGATACAAGGTTTACCTATGGCCCTTCCTAAAAGCTTGGTACTTAACCGCAGTTTTCTGAGTATATTTTTACGGTGGATCATATTGCTTTAGTGCATGATATTTCTCTCGATCACTCGCTATGGCGAGGCGCATCTTTGATGTCTGCCATCCTGGAAATGGTGGCAGCATTGTTTGTTTGTCTACTTTGTTCCGTACACCAATAAAAATACACTCAAAATGAAACCTTGGTGTAACGATGACCTTAAACGCAATGACACTCTTTCCCATAACATTGTCCTGTCCAATAGTCCAGAACTCCCCAAGAGGCTTTACAGCAAGTCTAGGAGGAACCAAATGAGAGAGAAATCGATTACTTCCCTCTCTCCACTGTCTCTGCCCTGGCTGAATTACTGAAACAAGATGCTGCACTTAGAGGAGTCTTTGGAGAGTCAGAGGGAGAGAGAAAGAGAGGTGGGTGAGAGAGAAACACTTTTAGGGACATGGGTGCCATTTAGACTCGGGCCATCCTCTCTCAGAAAGCCACTAAAAGCAGTGAATGATCTCCTTCCTGTCCCTGGCTGGGAGGCGGTTAGCCTCCTGTGGTTGGGTGAATACAGAACGCGCTCAGGTTTGAGGTCAACGCAAGATCATTGCAAATAATATTAACTAAGCATGAAAATCATACACATATGACTGCACCAATTCATCCTTAACTTGAGCTGAGCATATCACAGTTATTGTGGTGTGTCCAGGCCACATGGACCCAATCTGATGTTGCTTTCAGATGCACTGATGTCAAATGGGTGCTGTTTAACATCCACACCGGGTTTTATTATCTGAACTATGAAGATGGAAATGAATCCCGCTCGTTTGGTAGACAGAACGTGGTGCTTAAGGGACCCAATCCCTGTAAGTGCCATTAAGTGGAAATTGCCGTTCACATATTCCAGTGGTTTGATTAATTACACTCTCTCATGTGCTTTCATAAAGGCCCAATGAAATATGGGGAGCAAATTGCATTGTGTTCCTGTACCCTGTTATGTAAAAGCAGTTTAATTATTGACACATGTTTTGCCACCTGGCAGGGGAAGGGATGGTTGGACATGAATAGAAATCATACAATAGATATTATGGACGGGCAGAGCTAGCACTCGAGATGCCATGTGTTTCCCTATCTGCACCTCAATTTATGTCCCCGTCTTCACCTCGCTTCAGGTCCTCCTGCTGAATCTGAGCAAAGAGCAGGCGTGATCAGCTGGATATGTATGTCAGGGAAGCAGTGTGTGAAAGGGACCGCACTTTAAAACCTGTTCGAGATCATTGCGAGCTTGTTGAAAGGTCTCTTCTAATAAATATGTAGTTAAGGAGATATTTTGTGAAGGCTGCACAGCCTCTCTGGGGGATTAAAAGATCACTGATGGCTTTGTGTGATGTCTTAAGATAGCTCTTTTTGATCAGAGTACAGGCTTAGACACTGCTTAGTTACTGAGACAAAGCTACTTTGAACTCAAGGAAGCAATGTAAGAAGACAACAAGCAAATTTGCAGCTTTAACATACATGTCTTTATTCCCCTTTTCTTCCTTTTTTCTTTGTTCCTGGGCAGTTTTTTCCACGCGCAGTGCCCTCTACTGCCACGGAAACTCAATAACATCAGTGTCAGGCCAGTGCTTCCCTTCTGTTGTAGCCAGCAGTACTTAGGCTCCACTCTATTCTGTATTCTACAGTGTATGTGGAGGTATTAGCTCATAAAACCCTCCTACTGTCATATGAACCCACTGCCGTCCCTGAGCTCTATATGAACAGCAGGGCTCTGATACTTAGTCCCAAGCTGTTTCTGTTTGCCCAAAACGATCAGGCCTGGCCTCATGCTCTCTACCTGATCTAGTTGACTGGGCTGTGTAAGTTAGGTAGGCAGTCCCTGTCTCCATCCCCCTCCTCCCTCCCAATATGCACTTGGACCCGGGCTCAGGCTGCACCTTTTGTGTTCCATAGGGACAGGGGGGCCAGATGGAGGAATTTGATTAACCAGCAGTGGAGGACCAAATGTTCAATTGGATACAGAACCAGTTGGAAGGTGGGAGGGGGCGAGGGATGAGGCAGGGTAGAGGGAGAAATATAAAATGGCTGGTCATGTGCGCCGGCCAACACTTTCCAAAGGGGAGCCCAAACAGACACTGAGGTGTAGTAATGCAGAAGCCCTTTTCCAAGTACCAGCTGGGCCTTTTAGGAGCCTCTATCCCCACAGCAGACACTCGGCAGCCTCCGAGCAGCTTGACTTTACCATATGTGGAACTTTTTTATGCTCCACCTGGTTTCCCCAGGGGACCCGAGCCGCTGGGACGCCGGAGGCAGGTGAATTGCTCTTAATGCAAGGCACTGAATCACTGGGCCAACAACATGAGGGAAGAGCCTAGGGAGAGGAAATGGATCTGCAGAAAGACTGGCGCGGACTGGCGCGACCTTGGAGTCAGTGCCCGCTGCGGAGCAGAAAACGAGGCCGTGTGACGTGTCACTGTGCCCCCACTCACCATACACCTCCGCTTTGATAATATCCACACTTGTGCGCCTTACGTAACGTTATGTATCATTTCACTAAGTGCTTTTTTAAAATGGAACTTAATCTATTTGTAAAACCTTTCTCAGCTTCCATTTGGAGTCTTGGAGTTTCTCTCCGCCTCTCCCATTTCCCTTTTAGCTGCTTCACTCAAGCTGTTTCACATAATAATCAATTGATATTGATTTTGCAATATTTGTTTAGTAAATGCAGTATGACTCTATATGCAGCATTTTTGAGCATAATCTAATATTTGCATGCTTCCTTGCAAATAGTAATTTACTCAGTAACGTCAGCGCTGTACCTCTGGTTGCCGACAGACTTTTTCCTCGTGTAGTTAGAGTCCAGATGATCAGGACAGGTAGGTCAGATGAGGGAGATTTTGCCTGGACATTGGGGGTGTGGTCACACTCCTGCCTGCACCTGTCTCACTGAGTCTGTGGCACAAAGCCAGAGGTCAGGGGTCACCACAGGGGGCTGTCAAGGTCAAAGGTTTATCACTCTCTGAGGGGTCCTGGAGCCATCACTCAGACCCTACAGTACACACGATGTGCCCAGTCGAGTTTTTTCTTCCCCCACTTTTTCTAATCCTTCCAAATGGCTCGGGCGAAACTCCTGACAGCAGCGAGAGAAACAAACTGTGGGGTGTGGAGCTCTAAGCCATCAGCTGGAGATTTCACTTTGAAAAGATTCCCTTTTACTCACTGCCCTTTCCACCAATCAGAAGGATCGCCAGAGTCCAGGCACCCAGAGCCGCTGCCCTCTGACCCTGCCAGCGGTTGTTGGTTTATTTTGTTTGGGCATTTTAGAGAGGATGGGGCTGCTTTTGACAGGTCAGGCAGCAGGACTTGGATGAGGTCTTTAGCGAGCCAGAGAGGGAGAATTTCACAGCTCGAGAAAAGACTCAAGTTACCCCTAGCTGGTGTTGCAGTTCCAATATTACACTCCTATTGCTGGAGAGGTTGTCGTATTCATTGAGACATGTGGAAAATGGCCCATTTTGGGGGTAAAAGAGGGGCCATTCATGCAAAGTCAATTCCATCAAGCAGACAGAAATTCCTCGATACCCTGTTTATGCAGCTGTGCCCTCCGATCAAATTACACCAGCCCTCTTGCAACACCCGCGCCTCCTCCTACCCCTTATGCTGATCCTCCCCGACCTCCTTTGAATGTGCCAAGAGCTTCAGATTGGTCTCCCACTCACCGGGGAGAATGGGAGAGGTAAAGAGACATGAGGGGGCACGTAACCCGGAGTTCCACCTATCTGCGGCAGTAATTGGGGCAAAGCCACGGTGCTTCCATGGGTCAGAGGAGGGGCCTGTCATGTGAGGGGCACGTAGGGGCAGGAGAAGGAGGCACATCCCCAGAGAAGTACTAACCGTCATGCTGTAGCACCAAGTCTGACAGACCGCAGGGAACGGACCCGCCGCATTGAGCCTGTCAGCCGTTCCAGCAGCGCAGAGCCATGGTGGAGCCCTCCACTGGGACTGTATTACTGAAGGCTTTTCTTCTCTGCCTCTGTTTTATTTTTTTGGGTGAGGAGGGCAGGGTTGCGAGTCTGCGTGCGAGAGGGGGTGTTGAGGGGTATAATTGAGAGCACAGAGGGAGCTTCGTCTCTCCATCTTATGATTTGGAGGTGAAGACAAGCGCCCTCGGGGGCCCCCTGTCAGAGCTTTTGGGCGCGCTCAGTGCAGACTTCAATAAAAACACACAAAAAGAATTCCCCCACAAGGGCGCCTGGCTGAATTGCTGACGCCAATGTAAAAGATTCCGTTTTCTGTGAATCATTTAGTACGCGACCCTAAGCGCTCCGCACAACGTGACAATAACAGGAAACCCCACTCTGTCCTCCTTATGGTGAAAAAATGAAAATTGCAAGAAACCTGGAGAATGCTGAATTATATTCTTTCACACGTACAATTTCACACATCGATCACCCTCTGCCACTCCTCCGTTTTTCCCCTTCCCCTCCCACAGCTCGCTCCTCTTCTCTTTTCTCCCCTCACTGTATTCCCGTCATGACAAATGTCAAACACAGTCCGTTAGGAGGCTGTTTTTTCTTTTTGGTAACCAAGAGTTTGCCAAGTCGAATGTGCGCTGGGACGCGACTGCTGCGGAAGCATCACATTAGAGCATCAGCATCAGATATTTCTGTGAAAGTAACAGAAATGTTTGAAGGTGTTGTCACAAGCTCACAGGTTCCCGCTGTTTGTGTGCACCAGAGGGAAATGGCGCCTTCTCACCCCTTTTGTCTCCACCCTCCCATTGTTGTTTTTAAACTTATTTCTCTGTTTAGTTGTTATCACTTTTATTGTGGTTAAGAATCTCAGCATGGCTGTTTTTTGTGGGTTTTGACAGAGGGGGTCGGTGTTGTAGTCAGAGTTAAAATTAGAGGAGTTGCTTTTCTGTGTGACTTGGAGACATGTCATCTTCTAGAAGCGGTGGGGAGTCTGTCAGTCACAGCCACGGTGCGTTTTAATCATCGCTGTCCCACTTGGAGACGCGCTGACGGTTAGAGTGAGGGTTCCCTCCCCTGGACAATACCGGTATGCTAGAATCTCATACACTCTGATGTCAGACGTAGCAACCAGTTAAGAAATATGAGACGTTTCCTCCTCAAGTTAATCCTACAAATTCAATGGGGGAATCAAGCGATGTCTGGTGAATTTGAAGACTTATCACAAGTGTGTTTGAAGGTTTTTGTGATCTTTCGAAAGATATGACAGCTGGAAGGAGATTGGCAACAAAATAGCAGGAGTTTGTCACTATAATAAGAGTATGAAGCTGATGGAATAATCAAAACCCAAGACATCTTAGAAGCTTAATGAGCGAGGGCTCCCCCCAAGCGAGCAATAATAATAGTGTTTTGTAATTCTATAGCCCCTTTAATAATACTCCAAGGAATTTAAATAGACATTTCTTTGTAAAGCAAAGTAGGTTAGCCTGCAAATTATATTTTCCATAATGCGGCAGTGTTGATGAGAAGTGAGCCTTCGCAGTTCGGCGCTGAGAGGGAACGTACGACCCAAAAGTCAAGAAACAGCGCGGCAGAGCCAGGCTTCCGACTCTGCAGTTAACCCTGTGCAGATTGGCCACTGCACTACACCCATCCAGCTCACTCTCCTTTAACCCCAGCCCTCGTCTGTGCACGCTCCCTGCAGACCTCTCCAGAGATGTGGCCTCTCATTTCTGAGAGCATCCTCTGACAGTCTTAATGGACAAGTAGTCTCTGTACAAGGCCAGGAGAGCTCTCGCTGAAAAGACCACTTTGAGCATGTCTCGGATAAGCACTGTTTTCTCCTCTCTCGTCTCGGGCCCACCGAAGGCTGCGTTTATGAGCGGAAATTAAACGGAGCCGTCACACAGTCAACACGGGAGAGTGGAGGAGATTCTTTTGATGCCTTATCAAGAGCAAATAAATGATCAAACTGGCCAAGAAAAATGTAATAGCATCTGCAATTGTCGAAATATTATGTAGAATTATAGCACATGTAAAAGTTGTGAATATTACTCTTGATCTTAACGTCCTTTCTAATTACAGCTGAAGTGAGGAGATTAACATGTAGGCATTCAACGTTCAGCAGAGTGACGAACACCGCTAAATTGAGCTTTAAACAGAAGGACTTAGAAAAATATTCCTACAAGCCCCCAAGCAATTAGTCCAGCTGCCTGCCTTTGTCCACCTACCCATTGTGTTCTTTGTAAAAACCATTCTCTTATACCTCCACTTACTCCATCCTTTGAGACGCCATTGGAAATCCAGGGCTCGGAGTTGAACCCACAGTTGGTTTAAGTGTAATGAAATGTATGTCATGTCTCCGGCTCTCTCCCTCTGGCTTCCCCTCACCCCTGGCCCCCTGAAAGCACTGCCTTTGACAGGAAGGCCTCTGTGGCTTCTTCTGCAGTGATCTTTAGCCCCTTCAGGTCCCATTGACTATTTCAGGATGTCCCTGCGATTTGAGGGTGGACTCAACCATTCACGCATGCTTCAGAGCATCGACTGAGGAGAAAAATAGACAGATAGATGGAGTGGAAGCCTCGCGCAACTAAACCAGCCCTCTGGGAAATCCTACCCTGATGCGTGGCCACATAAAAGAAAAAAAAAAAAAAAGATAGCCTCTTCTTCATGATTTACAGTATTCTTATTGAAAAACACCAAGTTATCTGTGTGCATTATACATGCTGTGGATCTATTTAAGATGTACTCTTTCACTCTGCGGTTTACAATTTTTCTGTAACGTTAGTTCTGTCCTATACTGTGCGCATAATCGAAATTGTAAAGAGAGAAGTCAGGTGCAGTTTTTTGCACAAGGACCCAAGCTGAGCCATTCCACATGATGCACATTTAAATGTGAACATATATTGACTCAGTTCCTAGTATCTGTTTATTTATCATATATTCAATCTTTATGCAGATGAGGGCGAACAGATCATGCATGGAACACTTACCTTGCATCCGTACGTGTGGATGTTTATGAGGCTGTGTGTGCGATTTACCTGAAGCTTTTGTGAATGCGTGACGGCGTGTGCGTGTTTGTCCCCCCGTGTACATCTTTGCGTGGACGTGTGTCTGTGCATGGATATTGCAGCTTGTAGAGAGTGTGCATGTCCACTATATTAGACAGAGCGTGCGAGGGGCGCCTCAGCATGTGTGTACTGCTGTCTGTTTGGAGCTCTCAACGCCAGCAGGGAGCGCCATTCCAATTTACCCATCAGCCGCGGAGGTGGGGGGTAAAAGCGCGGGGCACCGCTGTCGGAGATTTCACATTCGAGGGACGAGATTACCAGTCACGGGACCCCTGCGTGGAGGTGATGAGGGAGGGAGACTGCAGGGGCACAGTGTGGGGGAGTTGGGACTGTTTGGGGACGGGGGATGAGAGGAGGGAGGGCAGCACGACTCAGCGCCACCCTGGAATCCGTGGGCTCTCTGTTTTCTGGGGAGCGTAGCTGCCAAGCTGCACATCTGTTTGACACCAGGCGCTGTGGTATGGCAGTCAGGGGCTGTCTGTCCTGATTCACATCTCTTCGTTCTCGAGTTTGTTCTAAGCATCTGGACAACTGCTGAATCTCGGTCTCTTTGGAGATCTTTGCAAAACTGTGTGCTGTGCTGGTTTAAGAGGAAGAAGCCCCACAACTTAATGCAGGATTTTTGCTTTCGTAATAGGAATTTATTTCCCCTTATGCTTGTTTTTCTTCATTCGACCTACTGTAACCGTAGGCACAGGAAAGATTTGTTTACCTTAAAACACTAGAACATAGTCATAGCATTGTAAAATCATCTAGAATAGTACCTCAGACCGAGTCTCCTGTCGGCCGTGATCACTAAGCCTGTGTTTGAGCGTCGGCCAAGTCAGCTATGGCTGCTCCAGAGGCCCTGAAGCCTTTTGGGGAGACGGGACATTCCAAACAGCATAACTCATTCTTTACACCCTTTCGGCTGCCATTAGTTAATTATATGCAGGTGTTTTCCTTTCTCAGGTTTTTTGCTGTTGATCTAATAAAAATGTAACCATAAGTACATAAAGCCAGATAGACAGAGAAAAGGAAGGGGGGAAACAGTGTGGAGGAAGTGGCAGAATGTGCTGTGTGAAGCAAATTATTGCCCCCATGTAGATTCATCAGTTCTCCCTGCTGGATTAAGTAAGGGCCTTTCTAATGAAGTTCGCCCCGTCAAAATGAAGGGACTAATTCTGATTTAGCTGAGGTAATGAACTTCCCCTCTCCTAGTGAGAGCAGCACCATGGGGCGAGGAGATAGGGGTGGTTGTGTAGGGGTGGGGTGGGGGGGCGGGGGCAAAGGAGAGTGGCAGCAAGAGAGAGAGGAAGAGAGCCAAGACGAAGAGAAGACAGGAGAGAGACATGGAGCGAGGACAGAGAGATGGAAGTGAGAGAGAGGAAGCTAGGTGGAGAATGAGAAAAAAAATTATGCAAAACGCCTGTCTCGTATTTGCTGAGATGTATTAAATTTCCAGTGCGGGTGCCTGTGTTATATAAAATTATGCTAATGTCTTGAGGCCCGCTGCGAATGGCGGCTTGCTGGTCCTGAGCATGCGTGGCTGGCCGCTACACGGAGCGCGCTCAGTGGGACTCAGCTTTTCTATTAAGGAAAACCTCTAGACACCTGATGATGAATTCTCTCTCACCAAATGTTCCCCCTTTTTTGTGTCGAAAATATGAGCGCTTTTCTAAATGACTTTGGAGAGCCCGGCGTGGCACTCGGCGGCCTGCGTCGAGCAGGGGGGAAGTGGGTATGCGGGGGGGTCCCTCTGCAGCAGGCTAAGGGAGTCAATTAAGGCAAGCACTGATAATTATAAGCCGGCAGAACGCAGGGGCTGGCTAATTGTACAGTGTTCCATGCCGTGAGCTCTGCCAAGGGGCCTCTCGGCAACGCTCTCTTTCCCTGCTCCTTTGTGTGGACCGCAGACCCCATAGAGCCACATACCTCAGCCTGACAATGCCACAGTGAGGCTAGCGGAAAAAGCTGGGCATGTGCCCGTAATTAACTTTTTACATTCAGGCCACTCACTCTATTGAGACCTGAAAGAGATTCCGGTTAGATTCACACCTCATTTCTTCCCTCCTCTTTTCTTCTCAGAGAGTTTTACATACCTACTTTGACTGTTTCTTTGCTTGTTTGTAATTTTTTTTTTTTTTTTCCTTTTGCACAGCAACTTTTATTGAGTCTTGGAAAGTCAGGGCGTAGTCACTTGACCTTTAATTCCTTCTTACAAGAAAAAGCCCAGCAGTTTAGAATAGGCATGTATAGAGTAAATTAGTGCATTTCAGCACAGAATGGTGTTTGTGTGGCTGCAGGGGGTCCAGCGCTCTCATGCAATTCATCTCAGCAGCCTGCACTGTTTGTCCCCGATGGACCTCCATACCTGCCTGCAGCTGCAGCGCCTACACATCACTCGTTAACAAGTATTCGACTCTGGCCTTTGTTGTTGTGGATTTCTCCCTTCTCTTTTTTTTTTTTTTCTTTTGCTCTGCCTCTGTGACCTACACACTGTTCATTTGACCGAGTTTTAGCCATTGAGGGTTTCAGCTGTAAGAATAGCAGGTAATGTGGTCCAGACCAAACGCAAAATGGCAGATTATTCTTCAAAGCAAACAGCAGCGCCCAATTCTGCTGAAATAACAGCTTCATGAGGTTTTGGCAATTTGGATGGAGGGGAAAACCTAAAATAAAAATACATTAAAAATACATATAGAAGCATTATACATCTTATCTTCTTTATCATCTTGATATATGAAGATATAGGATTTATAGGATTTTTATGTCTATTTTTTTATAGATAGACTATAGATATCTAGCTATCTATCTATAAATATATATATATATATATACACACACACACATATGAGTGAGAGAGAGAGAGAATCAAATGCCCCTCTAATATTCTCTTTGAAATTATGCCACTGTTTGCCGTGTTGCCATAATACAGCTGAGTCATAAAAGCTTGTACATGCCTAATGTAAGTCATGCATACAGACAGTTCTTGATAAATGTCAGACACTATTTAGAAAGTCTCACACACATTTATTTTGTTCCAACCTATCATTTATAGACGTAACCTCAGGTATCTGGATTAAATGGTTTAACACAGTAATAATAATGCAGAGTAAAACTTTGTCTTTGGTCTATTATATCTTCAATATTATTGCTTTAACAGCGCCGACTGACTTGAGCTTCCTTATTTTCTGCTACAAAGTAAAAAAGCTGAGTTTTGCTAAACACATGCAGGAGCTCTTGGCAAATAACTCAAGTGGAAATGTCTGCTCAGTGCATTATTTTAGGGAGAAGATGTGTCCTTATGTTTTTGTCCCCCATGTTTTGTGAACTCCAAAAGGTGTTTTGGTCGGCTAAACCTTTTGTAACATGCATTCAAGCGTTACGCATGTTTATCTCCACACAAAAACCTGTCAGTTCGGCGTTTCTACCTCTGGCCCGTCTGAGCTGTGAGGCGGTTAATGTAGGCGCTGAGTGGCTGATCCTAGCATGAGCCTAGCCCTGCTCTGATTAGCACCTCCAACGAGCTGCCACGCATCACAGCTGACATTCTCTCAGAGACATGTTCCCCCAGAATCCTTTGCTCTTGCTGTGCGCGGGCGTCACCACCACTGACATGTCACAGCCAACGATCTCGCCTCAACCCCTTCGAGTCCCTCCGGAGGTTGGAAACAGCATCAGGCATGCACTGAACCTGGGACCCTGACATGAGGGCTTTGGTACCTCGCTTAGCTTATCTTTCACTTTTCACTTTTCTCTCGCAGACACAGAATATGCCTTTTACATGCCCACTTCCCTACAGGCAAACTGGAGTAAAGCTTCTCCTTTCATGCTGTGTAGTTTTCCAATCTCTTTGATTTTATTAGCTAGCACTCGACCACATTTCCATCACTGTTCGTGTAATACATTAACTCTTTGATAGAATGGGGTGAATTTTCAGGGTGCATGATTAAATCTTTCATTTTTACATTTTGCACTTGATTAACTCTGTACTACTCAAACTGTGGAGACAGGAAATAGATATTAGTAATGTTCCCCCCAGGCGCCAGTTCTCCAATCAGCTTTGGTCCAGGGGGAGTCTATCCCTTTGCGCTCCCACCTACCACCTTCCTACCCCCATCTTCTGCATTCTCCAGGCCTTAATGGGCCTCGTAGTACTTCTGAAATGAGTTTGTTTCTTATGAGCAGTGCTTCCACCTCAAGAGAGCACACCACACGGAGGTGGAGTCAATTTGTATTCACCCATAATTCCCTGGGCCTTAATCACTCTGATTTTCCCCCCATTATCTGTTAATGGATAGTTCCCGCGGAGAGAAGAGAGAAGTAAACCCACCTACTGTTTACAGGCCTGAAGCTGTCTACTCTGCTACCATCCACAATCCCGCAGTGGGTTGTATTATATACAGCAGTGAGTCCGCTGAAAACCAAATCTTCTTGTTTTATTAACATACAGCTCCAACATCAGGCTGAATATTATGAAACAGATGGTAGAACGGATAGCAAACTCTTGCAAAAGGTGAAAATCCTCGTAAACAACATCACTCTAAGCACGTATCTCTCCTTTTATGGCGAGTTTTGGACGGGATTGCACCGACCTATTAGTTTGACCGGACCAGTTTCGATTACTATGTAGTTCTGTGCATGGCTTTTCAAAAACAACCCATTCCTGCCTACTAAATATTCTCAATTTATTCCCCCACTTGTTTACTCATTACTTGCAGCAAAGAAGTGCCTTGATTGATGTCCTTAATATCATTTGTTAGAGTGTGCTGCTGTGGCGACACAAGCAGCATGGGTCCCTCTACGGGTGAGCTTCAGAGAACCGTTGACGATGCCCCAGAGAGGAGTGTGAATCTAAGTGTCAGATTTTTCTTTTCTAAAGCCGAATGCTAGACGTGATTCTGAATTCCCCTCCAATTCAAACGGCTCCTCAGCAGAGTTGTTTAAATAGAGTAAGGGGCAGTGGTGGCGGTGTTGGTGGGGGGAGTTTTTAATTAAGCAATGTCCTGTGTTATACTTAACTACACACTATTATCAGAAAGTTGGGCTGTCTTTAGTTACTTTAGTTTCACTCTTTTGCTCGCTGGCAGCTGATGGCTGCATTTACACTCAAAGGAAACTGAGACGTCTCTATCAAATTGACAGATGCCTTTACCGCTGCCTTCAACCTACAGAATTCAATATGCCAAGGCAGCGTCGTTGTTGCATAAAGAGTTCACGGAACTACACGAGCCAGACCTGTGAGCCCCAGCGTCCCAAACAACCTTCAACAGCACATGAACTTCAGCCCGGATAAAAAAGTAAACAGCACAGAGAAATAAAGACCATTCTTTTTGAGTAGTTTCCCCCTCTTCCTCACCCTCTCCTGTCCTCCACATGGGAGAGATATTAGGCGTTTGTGCTTTAAGGAGCTGTGAAATACATAAACCATGAGCCACAGGAACGCAAGGCCCTGTGGATATGCAGATGGGCTTACTTTGCTGGTGTCAGGGATGCTTAGAGGGAGCAGGCACAGGAGCAGTTCTCATCTAAAGGATTTTCTTAGGAGTGCAGAGGGACAGGGTGGTGGCAGCGGAGAACACTCGGGAGACTCAGAAACAGAGAGTCGGAGGAGGGAGAGAGAGAGAGAGATGAGGGTGGAGGGAGAGCGCTGACTGTCCCTCGTGGCCCTGTAACTATATCCAGAGTCTGCTCAGTGCATGAAGAGGGGTGGGGCTCACGCAGGGCTCACGCTGATTGGGCAGCCCAGGAGAAGGGTTGGGGGAGCGACAGGAAGTGACCTCAGCCCAATGAGGCAGCTATAGGGGCGAGCAAGCTGACTTCCTCCCTTGGCTCTCACTAAGAATCAGGCTGCCAGCCTGATTCAACCCCCATTACACTGCTGAACACAAACCCAGCCCTGCACAGGCTGCATTACAGGGGATAACAAAGCACAATTTAGTCATTATAGACTCAGTAAAACCTCTAATGTTCTCACAACCACTTTTCTCTTTCTATCTGTCTGCATGTATTTATACAGTATCCAGCGATCTTTCACTTTAGGGATGCACATAAACAAGTAAAGAATGTAAATGAACTGTAAACTAAGCAGAATTGAATGCAAATCTGATTCTGACTGTTATCTTAGCACAATATGGCTTATTTGTGTTTCCATTAATGGACAAAAACTGCTTTTTTAGGTGCGTATTCATATCAATAAAAGGCTTAGGTTTGTGTGTTTCATCTAATACAGTGGACAGACCGCTTCAAAATACAGTTAAAGGTACAATCAATGCCTCTGTCAGGAAAAGTTTCACCAACTCACCAGTGAAGCCACTTAATCCACCTGACAATTGAAACCTGTAAAATATTTATGCACAAGCACATTTCCTCCGTTGGTAACATGCAAGCATGTAAACACTGCTCATGACTGATGCAAAGCATTTCAAGTTGCAATCAAAAATAGCAGGTACAAACAACATGTCTGTCAGGTCACAGACAAACAAAGACACTGACAAAGTTTCAATTCACAGCTGAAGCCTCCACCACTCAACAACATCCTGACAACCCAGTAAAATATTTAGTCAAAGACGCATTTTTACATCTATAAAAAGCCGCAGACTACTGTTGCAACAGCTGATGTTGCTGTC
>JAPZDX010000004.1:13570736-13581814 GCA_029783625.1 Naso annulatus | reverse complement strand
AGAGGTATAGGAGTATCAATAATGCAGTGTACAGCATATACAGCTGACAGTAAAAATTGAAAGTACGCCGCCTGAGAGAGAGGAGGGCACACCGAATTCTTAGCTGAGTTCCTCACATCTGATGTGTCATTGGCTAAATGAATCGAGTTCACCGCGGCTGCCGACAACAGCTTAAATGTTTCAGTTTTACGGCTAAATGTGCAGAAAGTAAACGCAGATTTCTCTGTAATTCAGTGCATATCATAACAATTGGAAAAATCTGTTTGTGCACCTGAAAGAATCTTTGCTCACTGACGTGTTAATTTAACGAACACGTGGCAAATCAATTTTGATCTGAACTGCAAGAAATTTAAAGAAAGAGGCCAAAGTAGAACATGCAAAAAGGCTCATTATTTTATCCACTATTCTATGTATTATTTTCAAGAATGTCAGTTAAAAACATTCTGTCAGTTTCACATGTGCTTTCTTCTTAGTGGTGATGAACTAAGAAATGCTCCTTAATGGAGCCCCTCGGGAGAACAAGGTCCTCATTCTGCTCTCTCCCAAATTTTCCTCTTTTCCTGCATTTTAATTCTACCCCTCACTTTTTTCCCAAATTTTAAGTGTTTCTTCCGCCACCCCTCTCGTCCCCTCGCATCTCTTTTATTGTAAACAGCTCACAAAAGCATGACAAGGTCTCCGCTCATGTTCCCCCCTGCCTCCCTCTCTGTTCTCCCAGCTATTTGTTATTGTCTCCTCGCTATCGTGTTTGTCTCTATCACACGTTCTTTATTCTGTTTTTCCTCTGCGTCAGAAAAGCAAAAGTTAATTAAATATGGAACGAGATGGAGCAGCATCTCTTTAAACCATCATGTCATTAAAATGGCATCCCTGGGAGATCAGCTTAAAAGGAGTCGGAGAACAATGTCTTCTCCGTCAGATATTTATGGGCCTGGTTATGTAAACATGCTCCCTTTATTCTCTATGTATATTTCATGTAATTATCACTTTTTGTAGCACTTCCCCCCTGAGATTCATAGAGGCAAGAAGTTACTAGGGGAATGTCATTAGAAGAGACTATTGTTTCAGCACTGCTATGATACTGCACCAGGAAAAAGGCAACATTCCCGTCCTGGTGAAACCTTTTATCTATATTTGACTTCACCATATAAAAATCATCAGCGTCTTGTTACAGTGTATCTGCAGCCGAGAGTCAAACTCACGGTCCGTGCTCTGCTGTTGCCCATCTTTATCAAAACCAAGAAACACAATGATGAAAGCGTTCAGCGGCATTCTCTCCTCCTCCCAGCGCACATCTGATCTGGAAACCAGGAAATTCACAGATGAGTTACAGATTTTTGCAAAATCCTTGATGCCTCTTACTCAGCCCGTGGTTCCATCTGTTAGAAAAGCTGAAGCTCTGGAGCGGGCTGGATTCCTTCAGCAGCAGAGGCCAGTGTCGGGTGCTTGAAGGCCTGGGTGCCAGCTGACGGAAGCCGCTAATTAAGAGGGCTGGGGAGCCGGTGGGGTGTCTTATGAAACAGGGGCACCTGGGTTTCACAAGAGGGGGCCGGGTATCCATCGCAACTCATCTGTGTTGCGCAGGGAGGACCGCTCCAGCGCTATGCCACGTAGCACTCTTTCACATGAGTCTAATGTCAAATACAGCTCACACAAAAGCCCTCCCCCCCCGCGTGCCCCCTCTCAGCTTGTTTGCCATCACAGAGGGAGATGTTATTGCATGGCATGATGAAATTGTATATGTCAAGGTGCGTTTCATTCAAGCCAAATGCATGAAACCTCAATGTGGATGTAAAAAGAAATAGACTTGCTGCGTATGGACACAGTCAGATACACATATGTAGTGTAAAAAATCTGCACACACACACACACACACACACACAGGATCAGGGCTCCCACATGCATAACTTAATGTCCCTCT
Organism: Naso annulatus; assembly: GCA_029783625.1. Lineage (NCBI taxonomy): Eukaryota > Metazoa > Chordata > Actinopteri > Acanthuriformes > Acanthuridae > Naso > Naso annulatus. The sequence continues at coordinate 13,579,893 of JAPZDX010000004.1, read as the reverse complement.
CCTTGCTATTGTTCACTGAGTCTTCTTTGCTGCAGGGTTAAAATGTCTCCAAGTAATCTAACTAGCTCTGACTTAAGGGACAATATAAGGTCTGCGATGAGTTCTGTCATTACTGTTTTACCCACCACAGGCAGATGCAGCTCCCGACCACCACTGAACCTGCCATATTGCTATCCAACCTGACCCCGCAGATGCAGTAAACCTAAGTGAACCACAGTTTCCAAAGTCGACGGCAATAACCACTGCAGAATTGCTTTTAATCAACGTCTGAAATGAGGGTGACTTGAAGCGTCGCCCCATGCTGATTAAATGTAATTGTTTAATTGCCAAGTGCTGGGAACCCATCCTAAGAGGATTCCAATGGAATTATTTAATCTCTAGTCAGGAAGTACACTGCAGGAAAAGGCAGAGGGAAAAACGGAAGAGCAGAAAAGGCAAAAATCAAGCAGAAATTGTCTTTTTTTTTTTTTTTTCCTTTTTCGAGTATGTCTTCCATGAAATATTCACTGTGGTTTACATTTAGTTAGCTGAGAAAGTGAACAGCCTTGGGGGGAAATGTACACTAAGTGATGCTCCAACTTTAAAAGAGGTCACAGTTTTGACCTGTATCTGCAGACTAAAGTGGTCTGCTCTTGTCTGTCGGTTCACTTTTATATTCCAGCATAACTTTAAGATGTTCGCGCAGCATTCTGCTCATCGCCTTGTTCTGCGGAGCACCGCTGTTTGAAAAGACCAACGTGCTCTGTATTTTTCCTGATGCTAGACATTACAGTGGCTTTATTTATTGTGCCGACCTCTATGTCATCCTAACAAAGTGCTAAAATGGGGACCTATAAGAGTTTAACTATTTAGAGATTCTCAAGGGGAAGTTATATAGGCCTTCTTTAACGTCTGATCACTGACTTACTCTCTGCTAATGGGGCTCTATAAACTTAAGGGGCACAGGTGCTTTCCATTTGAGGTCACAGCCATTAGATACATTACTTACGGTCCCAGACATCCAGCCCCCCCATAATCAGAATCACTTACATACACCGAATATGATGAAAAAGGATGAGCACGCTTTAGTATACACACACAGTTAAAATATCTCATCTGTATTTTTCGAGGCGCTAACCTAAAACAGTCCCAGTCTGTTAATCGTCGGTTTTGCACACACGTCATGACATTTCAATCTATCAACAAAATCAATAGCAGCAGTCCTCCTAATATAACTGCACACAGCACAAGCGCTCCTCGCAGTGATGCAGCCCTTGCTGTCGCATAGATACACAGGGAGAAAACCCCGGCTCGCCATTCTGCTGATAAATGCAGTTCTGTCACCCCCAGGGAAATGTGCCTGCATCCCTCTGGTCAGAAGTGTGCATCTAAGCCCCCAAACCCCCCCCCGCCACTACCATCACTACCACCACCACCACAGGCAGAGAGGGAGTGAGGGTGGGGGGGAAGCACAGGCCTGCTTCCTGCAGCTGTGCCCTTATTCCCAGCACCTGACCAAGGGCCCAGATGTGCACACGGGCAACAGCAACAATTTGAGCAATGTAAGTCTCCTGTGGGAGTCTAGCACCTGCAAACGTAACCCCACTATCTAACATGATGGCGTAATTACAGGTCTAATAAGTCTGCATCTGGAAAAAAACTCATTTAATCTATCAAATCAAACCTACCTAGATGGGAAAACAATACAGAAATGGTATTGCACGCTCAGCGTTTCATCTGCATATCAAACAAAAGCCACGCAGCACTTGGCACTGACCCAAATAGCCATCAGGTAAACGGCGACCACAGGGCACAAAATGCATCAAATGACTTAATTAATTGACTTTATATTACAGATTTCATAACAGAGATGTGTTTGTTTTCGAAAATGAAAAAATCCATTCACACTTCTCAAAATAAGCTCAAAAAGTGATTATTTTATTTTTAAATATAACACCGTAACTCTCCTCTGAGCCAGAGAACAACCTTGAAGTGACTGCTTTAATATTCACATTACACAAACACTGATCAAAAATATGTACAACACTGAGGGAGCAGCTCTATAAAACATTTGCTAAAGCATAGGACAAAATGTAACAGTTCAAGTTTCGCTATTAAAGTGGCACAATGAGCCACAGTCGAAGGACTCACTGAGAGCACCATCCAGTTATATAGACCTTTGATTAATAGATTACGTTTCTCTATTCATTAATAATTGAATCGCTCAGGGTCCTTAATGACATATGCCAATTTCGAAATGCAAACAAAAAGATAAAATATAAAAGTAATGGAAACCTTGGTCAATCTCAAAGCCTTCAGTCTGTGATGACTCAAAGTATGATGCTCAAGCGCTGCACACACAGGAAGCTGCAGAGCAATGGTGACATCTAGTGGCACATATGTATACATACATCTGAGGATCACAGGAAAATGGTATTTTGGCACTGGGTGTAAACAGATGACTTCTCTCTCTTACATGAAAATACTTTATGTAAAACAATTTCAAGAAGTTAAAATAAGAAGACCAGCGGTGGCGGCTCTGCTGTGGAGTGTTTAAGAGGCAATAATTACTGATATTTTTTTGTAACACTCAAATACATAAAAGCGTGTGTTTAGTTTTGCTTTTAGTTGTTTTTCTGCAGTATGATACATAAGACTGTTACTGTTTAACTCGAGGTGATAACTGCACAGAAGATGCTCTTACTGTGTGGGTAAATCCAATCTATTACTTATCATTTTTTTTAAAACAATGTGCCCCAAAATGAGAAAAAAAAAAAATAATACACCTTACGCTCTTGCAACACAATTAATTTTTCATACATTTATAGTTAATGGCACTTTGTGTTTTCATCACTGTGCTTCCTCTATAACAACAGTAGCAAACTCTTTAACAGCAGAGGGAGACAGTGATTCATTTACCTCAGTTGAAGCAAGGATGTCACAGTGAGGTCAACACTTACCGTTTCATGAATATACAGTCCTCTATGTCATTTTATTAAGCTGCATAACATAAAGAACAGGACAATATGATTGTTTAACCACCTTCTAGTCTATAGAACTCAAGGCACAGCATGTCAATCACATAACTCACACAAGAGGACAATGGGTGTGCCAAAGAGCGTGGCAGCTTTTCGAGAAAATGCATTTATTACACAGCAGTAAACCTGATCAGCTCTTAAAGCATCATAATATTTTTGTTGGTTTATTCAGATTTTTTAGGAGAGGAGGCCTAATTTCCAGCCTGTGATTAACTTTAGATGCAAACACAGTGAACTGACTGACAGTAAATTAACATTATACTGTACATTACCAACCTTATACATTGAAAGACTGAAAAAGAGGCAATTGACAAATATTAATTATATGGCAAAATGCAGCTTCATCTGCTTAGACTGTGGATTTTATGGGTTAGAATGCTTCCATCCATAGTTTTGGCACATTGTTCATCCCCATCTAGCCATCCATGGGTATCCGTGTGTCACTGGCCAGCACGAAGGACAGATGCTGGGGGAGTCGTATGCCGCCTTGGGCAGAGAATCTTGCTAAAGGCCCTGCGGAAGCTACTGTGGCAAAGTGGGTAGAGGAATGGGTTAATAGCCGAGTTGAGCCACAGGAGCCAGAAGGTGACCTCGTACCAGTGATGCTGGATGCACCGCCCTCTGCAGGCAGCACGGATGATCATCAGTAGGGTGTACGGTGCCCAGCAGATGGCAAACACACACACTATGATGGCCAGAGACTTAGCAATTTTCTTATCCCTGGACAGACGGCTGGGCTGGGCAGCCCTGCTGGTTGAGGGATCTAGTTTGCCCAAACTGGGAGAGGAGGTTTGGGAGTGGATGGAGCCTCTTACAGCCAGTTTGGTCCCTAACCCCCAGTTGTGGGACAGGGGGATACCATCCCCCTGGGCAGAGGCAGGCTCGCTCAGTTGAAGTTGGAGCTGGGCCTCCCTGCTGTGGAGCCTCCTCCTGCGTATGCTGAGGTAAATGCTAAGGTTGAAGAAAGCCACAGAGATGAAAGGAGAGAAAAACTCCAGCATGGAGGCACTCAGCAGGAAGTACCAAGAGTAATAGAACTCCGCAAAGCACTCATCCTTCGGCACGCTGCTTCTGCCCACGGCCAGTTCCCAGAATATGATAGCAGGGCCATACAGGACAAAGGCGAGCACCCAGACAGCAATCATCTTGATTATGGCTTGATGAGTCATGCTCTGTCTGGCACGGTAACTCACCTGCAGTAAACACAAGCATATATCAGAAAATTCACTTTGAGTAATACTGCTGCTCAATTTGTTGTGCAATTACTGGATCCACTGTTATTGTAGATACAGCAAGAGGGCAAAAAAACAAACAAAAAAAAACAATTTATTCTCCTAAAGACGCTACAGATGAATGGGGTCAAAAATTTAAGCAAAAAGATGTCACCATGAAACTTGCTGATTTAATTAGTTTTTGCTTAAGTTTGCTTAAATGTTATGTTTGTCACGGTTTGTGTCGTGGTTGAAATATTTCTTGTCTTATGTTCATAGTCTTTCTTTCTCCTCCTTGCTCTGTGTCACCTGCATTTGATCAGTTAATTAGGTCCTTGTGTGTTGAGTTCATGCATTTTCCTTCTTTCTCTTGCCAGCTCGTCATTGAACCTCCTGTGCTGAGGGCTCTCGCTTTGTGTTTAGTTCTGCTGTGAATTTTGAATCTTTGTTACTGGACTTTGAATTCTTTTTTGTTCACTTTGAATTTGTTTGCCTAATTTCACTGAGTACATCTGGTTTTGACCTTCGCCAAGCCTTTTGTTCAGCTGTTTGGTTAATTAAAATTGTTGAACTGCTCCCGCAACTGTGTCCATGTCTTTGAGTTCCCTGTTTTCTCATTTATTTATTTATTTATGCACTTGCGACAATGTTTTTTTAATCAAGAATATTTTTATTGGATTTTTACATAGTTACACAGGGCATAATTTGTTACAGTGGCTTTTATGACATTATCAGAAATCACAAAGCATATGTATATGACAAATAACAAAGCATAAGATCCAGTCAGTCCTCCCCATTCCTCTGTCCCCCCACAAAAAACAGTCGCAATATCATTGATGGGACGGTCCTCTGTTTCTGGAGAAATATATCAGAGACAAGTGAGCTGAAAGTCGGGTTCAATATTAAAAGGGGAAAAAAGAAAAGATGCCTGTGTAAAAGACAGGTTCAAAATAATAGGATGCATTTCAAATCATACACAGAGTACGGACAACAACATCAAGACAGAAACAAAACAAAAAAATTCTTAAGGTTAACTGAACACTCATGGGTGGGCGGGGCAGCATCTCTCCATCTGATTAAAACTGCACGTCTGGCCAGCAGAGAAGCAACGGACAGTGTACAGCGATGGTCTGGCGTCAGGTGTACATCGCCCTCCCCAGTGGTGCCAAAGAGGGCAACCAGAGGGTTGAGTTGCACATCAAATTTGAGGATTGAGGATAAGGTTTGGAAAACATCCTTTCAGTACTCTTCAAGGCTTGGACATGTCCAAAACATGTGAATAAGGGAAGTCTCACCTCTTGAGCATTTGTAACAGCAGGGGTTCACATCTGGGTAAAAGCACAAAAAGTTTGACCTTAGACCTATGAGCTCTGTGCACGACGTGAAACTGTAACAGAGAGTGGCAGGCACAGAGAGACCTTCTATTAACCAACTTAAAGATAGAATCACACACACTGTCCAACAGTGAGGTGTTCAAATCCTGCTCCCAGGTAGTTTTAATCTGATCAAAAGGGCCGTGTCTGATACCTGCCCATTCGTCATAAACGACTGATATTAAACGGTTGTGTGAGGGGCTTCTGCAAAGAATAGCATCAGCCGTGTTCATGTCAAATATTTCAGGGAATCTTGGGAACTAAAAGCGCAGAAAATGTCTGATTTGCAAATATCTGGAAAAAATGGTTATTTGGTAAGTTGAATTTTGCAGAGAGTTGTTCAAATGACGCAGAACCGTTCTCCATAAAAATGTCTTTGAAGCGCTGTAAACCCTTTCTGTGCCATTCTACAAAAACCGAGTCAGGTAGGGAAAGCTGGGAAAGATGGTTGCTTAGGACTAGAAAGAGAAAAAAACAAGAAAACCGAAGTATATTCTAAATTGAGCCCATGCCCTCACGATGTGTTTGATGACTGGGTTGACAAATGAATTAATCAGAGGAAAGGGAGTGAGGACCCAAGCAGTGCTGGAATGGAAATGTTTAAATGGACAGTGTTTAAATATACAAATGACACAATAACTTGCATACATTTTTAGAACAGAAAGCCAGTGACCACTGAATAAAGCCATGCTGCTGCATGCTAGAAACAAGTTTTTTGTCAGGAAATTTTTTTCTTTCTTTCTACAAACTCAGAAAGTCAGGGCAAAATGTCAACAGCTGTAAAGAATTAATGATGACACTTTACAACACTGGTGCGAAAAACGTGCTTTAAGTAATGCTTAACTTACGCACAAATCATCATGAAATCATCAATACTCCTGCTTGAGTTATGCAGTCCAGGACTGAAAGGCAGGTGCTGTCGCTGCTGCTTGTCAGTAGAAGTAACAGCTGTTAAGTACACGTGTGCATAAACACATACCGTATAACGATTACATCATTTCAGATCACAGAAAAAAATAGTTAATTTATTTATTATCTTAGACTTAAAAGCAATTCAAGCATGACTCAGTCTGTGAGTCAGATCAACTCTTCATTAGTTACTGATGTGTTAAACATTAATGCGCGGTTCAGTTCTTCATTAATTATGCATTAACTCATGATGATTTGTGCATTAGTTGAGCATTAATTAAGGGGAAGTTTTGCACTATTATTATTTAAGTGTTACAAAATCAATTTTGGAGAAAAATGTATTTAGATATGTATTGTAAAATTCAAGGTAACATTTTCTATGAAGCCTCTCTGCATAACACATTATAACACATCACTTTTTTTTTGTACGATGAGGGTTATTTACAGGTTATATACGATTTGGGTTAACCCTGCTTATAACTATGCATTATATGCTTTAAGTAAAGTGTTACCACATTCAATTAGTTTTAAAAAAATAGTCCTTGGTATTTTTGCCCACAATGAAACGTCTCTATAACGTGGTGAATATGCACAGCCTCATCATGTTGTGTGATCGTGTTGGAGAATTGTGGATGTGTTTTAAAGGGCTTAGACAGTTTGAACTGCGTCCTGCCATTACTTATCTAGCGACCTACTGAATGCACAGAGAAGGGAAAGGCATCTATGTCCTTGTCTTACATTAAGATTTAGAATAACTAGCCTAATTTAAAAAAAAAAAAAAAAAGGAGTTTTCGTTTCAAATGTAAGATATCCTGCCACCATTGCATAGCTTTGTCACAGTATTTCATTACCAAATTCAGCCGATATTATGTATATATGATATTTTGTATATACAATTAGGGCCCGACTGATATGGGGAGTGATATTAGGGAGTAGGAAAATTCCAATATCCGATATATCAGTTGATATTTTATATATGATATTTTAAATGTCATAATCAAATACGTGTACCAAAGTTTTGTAACGAAGGCAGAATTTCTAGCAAACTTTATTCGAAACATCAGTGCACTGAGTGGTAAATATTTATTTCCAATAATGGACTGCCCTCTGCTGGACAAACTACCTGATTACACCATTTTAAATCGCTAGTCTAGGCAATTTTTCCAAACTTAAACAGTTTTAATATCTGCACTTATTGGAGAACATATGCACCGATACTGATATATCTGCAATCGTCAAATATTGGCCGATAATATCTGCAAACTGACATGTTGGTCGGGCCCTATGTGTAATATTGACCGATATACTTGATATCTGAATTTTCTTGTTCCATAACATCGGTAACAGCATTGGCTCCAAAAATCCCATTTCAATTTGACCCTAGCCTTCACCCATGACAAACTAGTCAATGTTAATTTAATGGCAGTGGTGACAGAGGCTGAATTGCAACACTTTTTAATACAACTCTGTTCTCCTTAAAGTAATCAAAGCCCAGTTCTACAATGAAAATGTAGCCAGCCTTAACTCAGAAGTCACATGGCTTTAAACCAACATGTCTTCAAATATCATCTAATGAAAAAGTGAAACCTTCAAACTCAGCTGAGTATTTTGTTTACATAGTCAAATATCAGCATTGCAATCTGAATCTAATAACACATACGCACCAATGTGAACTGCACTATTTCCACTATTTCCTCCTGCCACTATACACTGCAGAATAGAGTGTGAATGAGTGTTAAGTGGATGGGGCACCTCTCGTGACCACTCTCAATTAGTGTCATGTTCTCCGTCCCTGTCCAAATTCTTGGCCAGCAAACAGCTTTCTTTACGCGCTCTCCAGCTGCTCTGAAGATGTGCGCCTGTTCTAAATGACAAGAAATCGACCGCAGTTCATCTTCAAAGGAGGTGAAAAATGGTTCCACTTCTGTTTGTATAAATTAATTGGTATACAGTACTCCTTGTCCCCTCCTCATGTTGTGATGCGGCACTCAGCAGAGAAGAATCAGGTGTGCTCATACATCCAATCTGATATTTTGCATTATCTTTTTAAATTGTTAGATTCCTCCCGAGAGCTTCGAGGATTCATCTTAGCTCATTCTTATAATCATAAGTAGCACTTAAAACAGGATGTTTTCCCTCAAACGCTGCGCAGTTTGCATTTTGTTACACTGCTGACATTTCATCTAACTGCCAAACATATGCATCAAATCCGCCTTTATTTCAAAAAACAAACTTTGTCCTGTGGCTGCTGACAGTCCTTTGTCTGTCACTGTTCAGAGAGACATGCTTTTAGGAAAATGCAGCTTGGCCTGTTTCTGCTATGATTGATCTCTCCAGGTTGGAAGGAGGCGCAGAGGAGGATCTCTATGATCAAAGCTAGCTAATTAAAGAAGAGGCCCTCTCTCTCTCTGGTGTTATTTGTATTCATTGCTCTGATGTTAAGTGTTTGCTTGTGAAAGGAAACAAAACACTCTCTGTGTCTACTATGCCAAGATTCATCCCACCTTTGAGTTAACACACGAGTGCATAGGATACAGTCACTGGGCTTTTGCACAGACAAGCTCCAACAAAAGGTTCAATGGGCCAAACAGCAGCAGAGATTTGGAAATCTGTTAACTACGAAATATGTGCCAAGACAGGCAGAAAA
>JAPZDX010000004.1:13458046-13477686 GCA_029783625.1 Naso annulatus | reverse complement strand
AAAGTTGTCATCATCAAACTCAAACATGTTCTTGTACAACAAGCCCCCAAGTACCTCTGTGATAATTTTTAAGATATTTTACTTTGGATTTATTGTGGTACTTGTGATATATTTTACTTGTGTATTTATGCACATATAGATAGATAGATAGATAGATAGATATATAGATATTTATAGACTTCCCATAATGCCATAATGCAACTGATGATCATCTAATTTCCATCTCCCCCTTTCCAACTCTACTTGTGGAGCAGCAATAGTCCTTTTTTTGTTGACTTAAACTCCTCACTCTTTAAGCATTTGAAGCTTTAAGAATGGAAACATTTGGAATGAGATGAATGTGCCTCATGGTTCCATTTTAAAAGCATCAAATGCGTTGAATTACCAAACATCCCGTCATCGATTGGAGTCTCTCTCTCACACTTTCTCTGGTGGTGTCAGATGGGAGTGTTTGAGCAGCTGTTCCATCCTGACCAAACATGAAAACTGAGCCTGTTTTTCCTTTTTTGGAAAATAAAAATACCATCTAGTCACCAAAAGTCGCTTGCCAGGATTTGGGATTTTACTCATTGTGATCAAAATTTGTCTCCACTCAGCTTCTGTTGCAGTGTAGGTCAGTAATGTAATGTAATGTCACTTTGTTACCTAGTTGTACAATAATGCAATGTTTTTCTAAATATTCATATTGACTACATGTTGTTGACCCTGATAATTGAACTAAAATACTGATAGTTTTGAAAACATCAATATTTAATATAAAATCTAGTAAATAATACAGCACCTTTTAAATCATTTCTCTCTATTTCTGTTCGCACTTTGTCACAGTAGGTGGTGGTAATACACCTTAATGCTAGTTACTGTACCTGCCATGAAATGAAAAAATTCATGAAGTGCAATTTGTATATTGTTTGCTTTTGTACGGTGAAGGTTAGAAGCTCTTTCTCCATCTCTGTACTCTTGCATTTTGAGTGTAAATAATTTGCCCTGACAAAACACACAATAAACAAAGTGAAAAGGTGTATTTGACTGATTTGATATTTCTTTTTCAAATTTTTGGTAAATTTTGTGGTAATTTTGTTATTGTGAATTCTTTAGGCAATGATAATGGTTCAGTAAAAATCTGATCTTGTGACAGCGCTGATGTCAATGCTGGCTGGTTGAGAACCTTTTCCTTTCACCTTATGGAAAATAACATGGGTTTGTCATGTGATTCACCCATTCTAACAAGTGCTTATTCAGTCAGCTGCTTTTTTTTTTTAAGTCCTTAATTTTAAGTGATATTTGCAACTTTAACTCTCTTTATAGTTGTGTAAAACATAGTCCGTAATTCTTTTCATCTTGAAAAATGTTGTGTAAATCCTGCCTCTCAGGCTCAGCGTTCCCTGTGGAGTCATGAGACATGATGATTCCTTAAGTTACAAAGTTAGAAGCATTAGTAGAACTTGGGTGTGCATATTAAAACAGTGTCGTCTTGATCCGCTCTCAATTTGCTGCTCATTGTCTCCCCTTTGTTCCTCTTTTATTTTTCCCTTTTGTGCAGGTGCTCTCTGTGTGGTTATGTGTGCAGTCATCCACCGTCACTCAAATCCCACATGTGGAAGCACGCTGGAGACCAGAACTACAACTATGAGCAAGTTAACAAAGCCATAAATGAGGCCATCTCCCAGAGCAGCCGGTATGAGCTTAAGTACAGTGCTATCTGTACTTAGAGTTTGTTTCTGTATTTAAAATGGTTTCAGTGTTTTCACTGGAATAAACCCTTTAATTTGTACTGTTCATCTACAAAGCCTTTAGAAATCTTGACTGCAGCTAAAGCTGCATTATACAGTTTTTCACTTCATGTTGGGATGTTGCAGTAAAACTTTGAACTGTTTTAATTTTACTGGTGAGTCAGTCTTACAGGTTTTTAAATATTTCACTTCATTTGTGTCCCCCCACTGTGAACAAGAATTATTGAATCTCTTTGACGCTGGCACTCACAAGTTACAAAAAAAATCTTAAGTTTGTTAAAAAGTAAACATGCAGATTAATTCATTGTTAATAACAAGGGCAGTGCATGATGCATTTTTGCCACAGATATAGCTAAAGCTAATGTTCTTTCATATTCCCTGGGTCAAGGCTACATCTAGAAGATACATTTTCTAAATTTATAACTGTATAAGAGAAAAAAATAAAGATATGTGAAGACAGGCTTATAAATCTACAAGGGCTTCCGAAGAACCCCTTTCATACTGGACAAAAGCAATATCAGCATTCATTCCCATGTGACATAGCTCTGCAGTAGTCAAGACACGCAGATCAGTTTGTGTACTGACACAAAGCAGCGTGGTGCCTGCTGTGAGTGCCTGGCACAGCGGCAGCCTGTGTGTGCTGTGTTGCCAAGGCGACAGTGAGAGTTTAATCCTGAGGTAACTGTTTTTGTTGGAGGAGCCAAATAAAATATTTAATCTATTTTGTCACCTTTCTTCAACATTTTCTTACTCAGCATCACTAAACTGTCTTGAACTGTTGGATAAAAGAAATATCACACTCGACGTCGTGATGCTGTACTGTGATAACAGCTGTGACTGTCTTCGGCACGAGACTGCAGGCCGAACCACAGCCGTGACTACATCACAGTACAACATCACTCCCTCTTGTGTGATATTGCTTAATTAATCTATCTTCCAACACATAGCAAGACCAAAAACAGCAAACAGGAAATTAGAAATAGTGAGGTTTACAACTAGTTTATTTAACACCCCCCCTCCTTAATTTCCTCAGAGCTCCTCAGAAGTTGCCTGCAGTGCTGGATTCGGTGGCAGAGCGTCCTGCAGTTGCCCAGCAACCATATGACAAAGCAAAGGGCCCACCAGAATCAGTGCCAACACTGATGACAACAATGGCAGCCAGCCTGGCTGTGGACAGCTCAGAGAGTGTGCCCACACCAACCACAGAGCCTTCACAGTGGCCTGGTGAATCCCCAAGCCCCCACGGGAAGGACCCAGCACAGCTTCTGTCACAGAGCCAGCCACGCACAGCCCATGCCCCTGTCACAGGACCCGGCATGGAATACTGTGTACTCTTGTTCTGCTGCTGTATCTGTGGCTTTGAGTCCACCAGTAAAGAGCGACTGATGGAGCACATGAAGGAGCATGAGGGAGACATCATCAGTATCATCCTTAACAAAGAGCAGCAGCAACCAGAAGCCCAAGCAGGCCTCCAAACAGCAGAGTGAGACAAGCCCATCCCTCCCTCTCTCTCTGTCCGTAAGCTTACACAGTGAGCTGCTACCCACAAAAGTACTTTATTATGTCTGTACCTCAAGGAGATCGATGTAGGTATCAAGGTATAACCATTTCATGTGTACTGTACCATAGTAAAGTGTTGTCTCTCAGAATGTTCTCTAGTAAGGCCGGTGTGGTCTTAAACGGTTTTTACTGTTAGGCTGCAATAACTACTGTCCAACACAGACACCTTGAACAGCTGCCGAGTAAAATTATGAAATGATTTTCTGGCATATTCTTAGAGAGAAATGTAAAAACAAGAACAAAAAAAGTTGTGTTATAAGCCGTTAATATATGTGTCAAATAATTTGACATCAAGGAGAGACAGAATGTGTCATTAGAGAAGTGATTTTTGGTTCAAGGGACAAACACAAGCTCGAACCCAAGTCAGATTTTTCACCTTACAGGGACAAGTTCATACCTCACAAAACCACGCAATCCCTCAGCAGAAATGGAAATAAATTCACATTTTCCAGTCTAATTTATAAATTGACAATGAGGCAGCTGTTTTTTGCTACTGTAATATAACATGTATGTAATTCAACACAGTCAAGGCTATAGCCAAGTTGGGCCCGATCAGACAGAGCGCACTTCACTGCCTCATTTGTGAAAGAAAAAAATTTCAAAAAGATCAGTGTGGTGTTTTTTGTTTCTGTTTGGGGTTTTCATGTAATTGTTTCAAGGAAATCACTGGACCAGTTTTCATTTGTCTAATTGTTATTTTGCTGTTATCTGTACTATATAAAGACTTACTGTAGGATTATATATAAAACAAATGTGATAATTGGTAAAACACATATAATGCTAGTTTTCTTTCTGCACTGAGATGAAATTTTTCAGCTTGGGGCATTCAGAACCTTCCTACAAAAATGAGGCATGCAAAATGCTTACTGCCTATAAAGAACAACTGCAAATCGACCCCTATAACTGCCAAACTTGCATTGTCTGATCGGGCCGTTGAGGACATACATGTGCAAACTGAGAATGCCTATAGGCACGTATCACGTTTATCAGCTTATTTTTATGCATGTTAGTTTCCGTTATGCCAATATAAAGAGGCAAATTTTAGTATTTTTCTGTGTTTTAAAGGTGTTTTTTTTTTTTGTATGAGTGACAGTAATTTTACTTGTAGGATAATTTCGTACGGTCACGTCTTGAGGAGTAAATAGTTCATAAAGAAGAGGAAGTTGACCAGAGCAAAGGAGAAATTGGTCTTCAATTGATTTTGATTGTAGTCTACCAGCAGCGACAGACACTGGTTTAGTGGATGTTGACACACTGAGTGATAAAAAGGGAAGTTGGCTTATGTTGGGCTTTTATTTAAACTGAATGGTGCCTAGATATTTCAGAGCAGAAATATGTTGAATTGAATCAGTCCCACCTGTTTTCATTCGTTTTGTGGTGCTAGCTCAACTGTAAGATTTTTCAAGGAAGGCATAATTCTTTTTTTTTTTAAGTCCATGCAATTTATGTTGTATACAATAACATTTTTATAATATCCTTTACTCTTTTTTTAAGTCAGTGATTAAAAATACAAACTTTCTAGTGTCAAATGCAACTTAAAAATGACTGCTGTCCCAGCTAGCAAACTTGCTTGAAAAAAAGAGGCATTCTGAGGTTTTTGGTTAAGTTTTCCCTCATCATCTCATGTGACTGGTTGAGGGCAGGAGTGTCACAAATTTCCTGCACCTCTGATTTGAAAAACAAAAGAACAACAACTTGGCACTTTGTAATGACAATAAAACGTAAACTTGGATCTGTAAAGGCTTCTTACTAGCATAAGTATAACTCAGCTTTTCAACCAGATGCATGTAGGGAACAGTCAGAATATGGCTTGCACTTGAATGTTACTTCAAACTGTGAAATTCATACGTCATGAAAAGTAAAACAAAAATTACTGATGCTTAGCAGAGCTTCACCTTAGCACATTACTGTTTCTGCTACAATCAGGCCTAAAAAAACACATTAACTACCAGTCCCCCAAACCAAACACTCGCTGTCAGAGTCACAAACTATCGAATGTATTATGTCATGCAGAAGGCACTGTTAAGTAAATTAATTAGTATGCTGTCCCTTTCTCACATTCACACAGACAGAGGCTGAGGAAATTAAGATAAAATGGAATATCTATATTTCTTGACCCCCTTCTTTGCCTGACATAACAGGATGAAATTTTGTGTGTGTGTGTGTTTGCATGCATCCGTGTGTGTGTGTGTGTGTAGAGTGAATAAAACTAAACTGAATCTTTATGTCAGAGACCTTTTACCTGGCCGGGAATTCTCATTATCAAACCAGTTAATTGTTGTCTGCCTTTTAATTTACAATTCTACGTGGCAGAATAAAGTAAGATGGTTACTTGTGTGAATCATATAAGTGAGTCTTGTATGTACTAATGTGACATGCGTGTAAAGAGGCAATAAGACTTAAGGAATGGACTGACCACAACCACTCAGACACAAACTCCAGCCTCCCGTTTCTGCCACATGAGGATCTTATTTTAATGGGAGAGCTCCTAATTATTCCACTCCAGTAACTGATTCTGATTAAAGGTTTCCTGTGCTGTTTTTCACCTCTAGTAGTGCTATGGAGCAGTTGAGTGGGGCTGCTTTTTGTTTATCTCATGTGCAGGGGTCACATGATCCTGGCAGTGGTTTTACACCATTCTGCTGAGCCATGGGAGGCAGTAATGTTCCAAAATAACCGAGTTCACATGGATGGAAACGATGTAGGATTTAAAAAATGGCTTTGCTAGTGTTTATGACCAAGGAGAATATCTCAAAATCTTACTTAAAGCTCAGAATTGAGGTTCCAATCATTGACGGTAACACCACTGCCCACTTGTACAATATGCTACCTTTGCTAACTAAATATGTTTGTGCTGTAAGGCTGTTTCATTTTAAGCTTTGTATTTGCACCCAAAAATGAAATGTTGGTCATGAGCCAAAGGACAGCTGATTAACTGTTTAGTCCACTAACAAAAAGGGGGTGTGGTAGTGGGAGTGGCCTGTAACAAAAAGGGGCGTTCAAAACAGATTCATGTAACATGGTCAAACTTTCATTGGTCATGGTGTACCCCGCCCCTTCACATTAGCCCCGCCCCTTTCTGTAACTCATTAACTGGTTGTCATAGACTCTTGTGGGAGGTGTCATTGCAGACTAATTTTTATTTCTTCACCTTCTTTCTTTTCAAATACACAGTAAAGAAATTATTTAACATTTGGGAAAGTACGTAGTACTTAGGAAAGCTAAAGTATTTAGCATCCCATGTTCTCATATCTTGGCAATACAACAATAAATCTTGTAGTATGTTTTTGTTACTGTTATGAAATCTTATGGGAAGACTGAATCAACAACACATTTTTCCATCCATGTATCATTCCCAGCCTCTATAGCCTGTGTGTGTCAGTAGGCCCATGTCTCTTGGTTAATACTGAAGATTTACATTTAAAAAGTCGTTAAGTCAGTATTGGTTTTAGCAAGTGTTACTTAACAAACCCATTTCAATTGTTTGGGACTATTTTCTGCTGTGCATTAATCCTTGATTGGTGTGCTTGTTGTTGTTTCCAGCAGCAGGGTAGTATGGGTGACTGACATAAACTATTCTGCTTGTTCACAGTAATGTAGAGGCATGTAATGCACAGTACTTGGCATGGCTCATTAATGATTTTTATTAGGTTTTGGGCAACAAATGAACTGCATGGTACAGAGAAATAAGATTTTCTGAGCTTTAAATGGATCAATTCTTGATTTTAGTATTGCTTGAAAGTTTGAAAATACAAAAAATGTAGATCACCAGATATATTGTGTTTATAGTACTAGCGTAACTAATAGAATCTATGACTGAAGCTACAAAAAATTACATCAGAGAAGTAATAAACTCTGTAAATTCAATACAGTAAAAGCATTACTTTGGAATAACTTTGGAATTTACTTAAAGCGTGCATCTATAATGCATTATGAATATACTTATAATGTGCCCATAGTGCGGTATAATTATAGTTATAAGCAGGGTTATGGTTAGGGTTATGGTTAACCCTAACCATAACATAACCACCTATGACACATTTTACGTGTGTTCATAATGCTTTATTATGCACAGGCATCATAGAAAGTGTTGCTGAAACAACTTACAGAAGCTCGATGTGGAAACTTGAAGCTGTCAGTGCACACACACTGACAACTGACTTTTCAGTGAAGTATGAGACAGCTAGTGCCTAGCAGCAAAACTTAAGAAATAACATAATGTTCATATTCATTGATTCTGGAATTGTTTGTAAAGGAGAGTAAGCAGATGCCTGTTTAAGGATTTAATGTGGAAATTATACTTTTTTTCTTGCAGAAAAACTGTCCTCATATGTGTCTGGAGAAGGTCTTCGAAGGAATAGTTTGACATTTTGTAAAATATGTTCACTCACTTTGTTGCCAAAGACAATCAGTCCCACTCTTGTGTCTGTAAATTAAACATGTGGCTGGAGCCAGCGAGAGTCGTTCCGATGCCAATACCAGTATCGGAAAATGCCGCCAATACCACTGAAAATGCTGGTATCGGTATTGGTGAGTACACCAGTGTGTCACCAATCAGATACCATACCACATTATTAATTAGCAGTAAGAGAAGGTACTGAGCTACTTCCCAATTAACTCAGTGAGCTCTGACTAACATTGAATACCTGAAATCTATTTTTCTTTGCTGCTCTAATACAGTACTCAGGAAGTTGGGCTGTCCTGCCTCTGGCAACAACTATTTTTAAAAGGGACAAAGAAGGGACAGAGCCGACAGAGCTGGCCAAATGTCTGCTATCAGCAATGTTTTACCCTGGAAAGTCAAAGGAGGTGTTTAAGGAAGTGTTTTTAATGCGCTGGTATCAGATCTGTACTCAGTATCGGCTGATACACACGTTTTTTGTTGTTGTTGTGTTTCTACAAGTTTGGGTATCGGAATCGGCTTAGGGAAGGAAAAAAATACATTGGAACACCTATAGAGCCAGCAGTAAATCTCCCCATAAAACTTGTCATTTTGAAATATAACACGTATATGGGTGAGTTGTGACGGGCTGGTTTTCGTACATTTGGCGAAAGCAAGGCTAGCCGTTACCCCTTGTTACCAGTCTTTTAGCTAAGCTTAGCTAGCTGGGGTCTGACTCCAGAGACATATCCATCATCATACATTGGAGTTATATTAATGCTTTCAATTAACTCTCAGCAACCAAACAAATACTCTAAGCATCTCTTGAAACCCCAACAGACGGCGTGTTTTGACTAGTTTGTCATTGCTAACAGCTTGGAGATGAGAGAACTGTGTTTTCATAATAACTTCTAGTAATAAATCTAATGCTCATAATACGCTATGTGTGAATTTTGTCAGTCCACAGTTGATTACATGTTTATATGACATACCTCACCTGAGGCTGGTTACAGATTTGATGTTTTTTTGTGTGAAGTGATTCATATAAATGTTTAAGATGATACCACAGGTCAATCACAGTGATTTACAGTGAAAAATATAAGGATGAACGTACTTCTTTACATGGAGAGGATGCCACCGTATGACTCATTATATGGACTGGTTAAACAAATTCGAGTCCAATTAAAACATGAATTCCCTCTCTGAGAAAACAAGTGACTGCTAGTAAGACTTTCACTCAAATTCCAAGAGCACAGATTCCAAATTCTGTAGCAAGTTCATGCAGAGACCCTAGAAAAAGACTTATGTCAGTGAGTCTTAAGACATATAAACAGTGGAAGAAAAATGATTTAAAAAGAGGAATGAGCGAATGAAAGAGTGATTTATCGCCACATGCTGGCAGACTCCTGAGTCTGTGACCCAGATCAGAATGAGATAAAACGGGGGAACTCTGTGCGTCAAATTTATGCATCTGCATTTATAGAGGGAGGGGCCGCATTAGTCAATACGTTGCATGTGCACAAATCATTCTGCACTTCGCCCTGCAGCATCAAAAGCATACTTCTTTGAGCAGACAACAAAGATCAACCTGCTCTGAAAAGCTTTTATTCCTCCCCTCAAGCAGAAAACTGACAGCCTGACACACAAAAAGCTAAAAAAAAACAGCTGCCATTCAAGGGCGGGTTCAGTTTCACCTAACTGTATATACATATCTTGACATACAGTGCTCTCAAAGCCAGCCACTGATAACAGCTCGATAATTAAAGTTCTTGTTGTTACCATTATTTAAACGTGTAGTGGAACTGCAGCTTCCTATTTGGCACTGCCTTTACTTGCAGCTCTCCCAGGTGTTATTCATGCAATACAGTGCGACTTATCAGATATGCACATCAGGATCAAATCTTTGGCACATTCACCCCTATGTTTCCCAACAGCCCATTCACTCATCCGCCCACCTGTTAGGTAAACTGGGTCTCCAGTAGGTGATAAGGACAAAGCTAAACTTACGAATGCACTGAGGGTAGTAATAGTATCCATCCGCACAGCGATCGCAGTGTTCTCCAGTAAATTGCGGCTTGCAGATACACCTTCCAGATCCCATTTCACATCCAGCTGTAGTTCCCTCATCACACCTGCAGGCTGGTGGGTTCAAATGTTTCTTTAATTACACATATAGATAAATGTGCACACATGCAAACTGATGCATTGATGTGTACTAGGGATGCATGATATCAGATTTTCTGCCAATATCCGATATGCTGAAAAAATTACAACTCATTTAGCCAATAATCTATACAGATATATCTTGTATACATGTGTGTATGTTAACCCCCACACCTAATTGCAGAGAACATCAAGTCTCTTCTGTAGTGGAATTTACAAACAGTATTATTATGCATTCTCTTACCGTGTTGGCCCGCAGGCACATGCAGGCATAAAATGCAAACCAACATTCAATCCTTGTGCAAAAGAAGAAAAATACTTGAACTTATGTAAAACATGTCATATCTGTTTACGACAATTGCTTTTAAACAAAACAAGTAGGATACATTCTACTTAAAAGTGGATGATGCTCCCCCTGAGACAATCATAACAATACCCACAGCCAGGGCAAATTTGGCCTGTTTCACAAGTGACAAAGTAAGTAGACATAACGTCTGTCCACAGAGAACATGTGAAACATGACGTCAACTCGGGTGTTTAATCAGGGAAACAGCAGCCTATCATTTTATCGGTTATTATATCGGCACATAATGGCATGCTGGCCGATATCCAATATTTAATTTTAAAGCCAATATCGGCCGATACCGATAACGTCATGATAATATCATGCACCCCTAATGTGTACTAACAATGACATGCAGCAATATCAACAGCATATCAGCATCTAGCATAGAAAGCTCTCAACCATTAATCATCACAAAATGAGAAATCTCTTAAGCAAATAATGATTACTGAAACTTTACTGTGTGTTTTTACCAAAACGAACATCTTCCTCTGGTAAGCTGACTTAATTGAGTTTGTGGATTTTATGGTTTATCTTTCGAAGCGCTCTGGGCAACCTGTTTAATTCCACTGCTTTCTAATGTCCAAACACAACTGGCAGCTATTTATACGGAGAGGGACAGCCATGGGCCATTAAAGTAATGTAAACAAGAGCAGAGCCCAGTTTAGTAATAATAAAAGCTCTGGTGCCGGTGGTGTTTGTGCAGTGGTGCCATTTGTGTCTCTCTCAAACAAGACGAGGATGGTTCTCTGTGAATATAAGTCTGTTCTGATTTTATTTATAGTCATGCTACTGTAGGTCAAATTACTACACTGTGGGACATTATTTATTTCACAAACCTTTCTTGTGCTGTTTTACAATAGAACAAACAAGAAACATTTTCATAAAATCCTTCATTGCATATGTTAAAGCACTTGCAGAATGTGATTTGAGCTTGTACAAAAGGGATATTTTTTTCCAGATTTCACAAAATGATACATATAACAACTACTGAGAACTATGCCTTAGTATTAAATTCACGATTTTTCAGTCTTTCATTTTGCCGCAGACCACCACAGCGACAGATAATCAACATCTCAGTGTTTGCAAGGTTGTCAAAAACACCTACATTTGCATCCTCAGTGGCTTTTTCTCCTCTCATTTGTTTAATATACCGTAATTACCACCCCCATATGTTTAGAGATGCAGAATAAGAACAGATTGCAGCACCCCCACACAGATCACAAAATATTTAACACACTGCATTTATAGAACGCTCAGTTTCCGAGGAGTCAAAGACTCTGGCTCTTATCATGCAAAGTTCTTTTAAAAAGTACAAACAAACAAGCAGGAACAACAATCAAAACAGTGGAGGAATGAAATATGCAGGAAAAAAATGCAACCCACGTATGCATCCAGTGGGAGACTCGGGCGGTACTCCGAAAGGTCTGTAGAAACCCTCAAGGCATCGCTCACAGTTCACTCCAGCAGTGTTGTGCTGAGGAGGAACACAAAAATGAAATGTGTGAGCCCTCAGTCGTACATAATTGAACGCAGGATAAAACGCCTCTCACATACACTCTGCATCAGAAGCATTTTCCAGAAGGATATTCCATTAACATGACACTTAAAACAACTTTATTTGACACACAAAATTGACGTCTTGGAGCGGTATGAGAAAAGTACGTGAATGAAAAATGTCTGTTGGCCTCACGAACTGGTTTGCACAAGTCGCAGAGTAAGCGTGCAGTATCAAATGCTGCACAGAGGACTCCGTGAAGACGTCAACACACAACATGGAACTTTTCTTCATTTTCCTGCACCCTCCTCCGCCCTCACAACCACACACATCTACACACGGGAATCAGTTTGGACTTGACATGCATTTCATACCTGGCAGTTGATACACACTCCTCCTCCGTCGTACCTGCCGAAGGTGTCTAAACTTGCTCCCCTCCTTTCCACCTCTGGGTCGTAATAACAGTCAAAGGCGTGAGAGAAACACTGGCAGGCTGTGGAGGAAACCCCCGGCATAGCATTATTCTATATACTACAGCAAATTAACTCTGACTCTCTCATCTGTATTTAATCACCTTGAGCTATACTGAAAAGGGCTTATAAATCTGGCTGTTAAGTATTAAGAGAAACTATTAACTCCAAACTAAACAAGATGGCACATCCTCTTCCTGTGTACCACCCCTGTCTCTCATTAATCTTTATGAATGGTTAGGGTGCATTTCCACTGCACGGTGCACTGGATTACAAGTCTTCTACATCCTCCTCTCTCTGATTTTGTGGCTGCCACAAGATCATCTTTCATGTGCGGAAAATTTTGTCAACAGTCCAAAGCAATTAGATTCCAGCTGACATAGGCTCTGCCGGCTGACTGGATGGCTCGCCGAAAAGCTGGCACGGGTGACTATTTGGTAAGCTGGCGTGGGCCTGGCTAGTCGGCTGAGTAGTTGGCTAAAACAACAAAAAGCAGTTATCCTGGAGGTAGTTGTGTACCGTGCTGTTCATCACACATACCATATGAGGAATATCCTCCCAACTGTTCACTGAGGCTGTCTGCAATACCATATGAGGGCATCCGCAACAGGGCTTAAATATCAGAGGCAAGAGGACACTTCAGTCCACTCTGGGGTTGTAATTCAAGGAGCCAGCAGTGTGGGGAGTAGCAGAGTCTGGTTTTGTTGACACATTGAATGAGCCATTGTACATGTACACTTACCCTGACACTCATTTGGGCTGTCAACAGTTGCAGCTCGCCATGGTTTCTGATTAAAGCCTGGGCAGCAGCGGTCACATGACTCGCCACAGGTGTTGTGTTGGCACTCGCACTGGAGTCTACAGCCAGGAAATGAGACACCTTCAGTTAGCGATGCTCCAGTTCTCATTTGCAGCACAAAAATCACAGAATTTTCTTTAAACCTGTATTAATTATTTTTTAACCTGCCTCTGAATGGCATAACAGGCTGTAATCATAGTTTTGACATATTAGCTTATCAAGGTATAAGGATAAACTGCCAATTCATTCAGCATAGCGAAGGTTACATTCATTTCAAGCTTTATTTAAGACAATCTGAGGATTATAAAGTCTGGCATTCACTCTACTTTTGGCTCTGTTTTGATTTCCATCAACTCCAGGCAGAAATATCTTGCTCTTCAGCTGCTAACTAGCTACTAGTGCTAGCTAGCTATCTACGAGCGAGCTAGAGCTAACTTAATCTGCTGTTTGGTGCTGGGCATATAACATGTCAGGGCTTTATCTAAAATAGGTTGTTGCAGTGTCTGGAAACAATGCAAGTGAAAACATGGAGACAGAAACAAAACAGTAAACCCTGGGGCTACTATAAAAAAAATAACAAACAAGAAAAGATGCTAAGCGCTCTGCAGAGCTGCTGTAAACTACAGGTTCCACCCTTCATCAGTCCATCAAGCAATTTTAAAATTACAGGTAGTCATTTGATCCATTTAATATAAAATATTAATTGAAGTAGCTTTCATTAATGTGAAGTTGTTCTGTCAGTTAGTTGCAGAGTGCTGAAGGTAACGGCGGTTTAAAGCAGCACTTTCTGATATTTTGCTATTTACTATTTACAAAGTCACAGCCTTTAATCAGACAAAGTAAAATAACCTGCTGCCCTTCAGATAGTGTCATCACTGTAAAAACATATTAGGTAACCATTTCCTTGAAACACTTCACTATCGTTCTAATCACTAGATTTGGCAGCATCTCTGTGGTTTCTGCGTCATTGTTTCCAGCTTAAGTCATCTCAGTATGCTGGTTACACACAGGAGGCCACTGTTCAAAAAGATTATTCTAGTATGTTAATGAATAGACAAATGGGTTCTATGGTTAACAATAAAACTCAAAGATAACTTTTGAAATGCCTTTAAGGAACTGGTTTAGTTTGTGATTAACGAGTTACAAAAAATGTTACAACCGCACAGAAGTATTGCTCCAAATATTCACAACACTGCTTACAAAAAAGCATTACTAACCTATTTGGGTTGTTCTGGTCACGCCCCCCACCACACACATGTGCGTGTCCATGACAAACGCAGCGTCCGCCAACGCTGATGTCTTTGATACTATAGTAATACT
This sequence comes from Naso annulatus, assembly GCA_029783625.1. Lineage (NCBI taxonomy): Eukaryota > Metazoa > Chordata > Actinopteri > Acanthuriformes > Acanthuridae > Naso > Naso annulatus. The sequence goes on along the minus strand of JAPZDX010000004.1, from coordinate 13,463,422 downwards.
GTAAACAAATAAGGAAAAATCATATCACCACCACCACTATCTCAAAGTATTGTCGGTTTTATCAGCAACTCTGCAACATCACCCACACCAGAGCAAATCTCTGGCTAAACTTGGCAGCAGAAATGAGTCACACATGCTGACAAGTACAAACTTAAATTATGATCCATAAGCCAAGGCAAGTCCTATGAAGTGAACCGGTGCATTGGAAAGAACAAGTGAGATAAAAATCAACAGCTGTTTTATTCGCAGCATCTTAAATAAAGACAAACTGATGAGCTGTTTTGGACATTTATTCCTTTACGGAATTCGATTTACTGAAGGTTTACTTAACACAAATTGAATAATTTCACTCAAGCTATGTTACAGGGTAATAAGTATTGAAACATACCATAAGAAAAAAAGGTTTTAGCCTCATTACTCTCATGAGTTTTATTAATTCTTATTCTCATGGAGCACATTGGTAGCTGAGTGGTTACAGCACATGGCACAAAACGTCACCAGTTTGATTAAAGCTGTCAATCTTTGTTGAAGATCACACCCTTTTTCTCTTTTTGTCCATTTCCTATCTGCCCTCTTCCTTCACTGTCCATTAAAAACAAAAAAAGCCAAAAATGAATCTTCAAAAATATATTCTCCTGCTACCATATTGTGCACCGGCAGCCTGTGGGAGCTGTCCACAGCGTCGCTGTCTCTCAGATCTGGCATTCGGCTTTGACAAAGACAAATATGTCCGCAGGAGGGAGCAGTTAGCGTGTTTGTGTCTGCAAAAAGGAAGCTAGAGGGTGGGTGATGCAGAGGTGTAAATCTGGCCTGCCCAAATGGGGTACAAGAGTCTGCCAGTATGACACCTCTGTGTAAGGTTGTGCAGTATGCGCCTCACCCTGCGTGTGACGGTGGGATCTCTCTGGGCCTTGGAGATCAGGTGGCCCAGCAGGGTGCTGGTGCGGAGGAAGCTCAGGCGGATGTTGGTGGCCTTCGTGAAGTCTCGCAATCTCGGCGAGTAGGTGAAGTTTTTGGACCCTGGCCGACCATTGACCAGTGACACCACAATCTGGACAACATATATTTATTTTTAAAACGTGTTTTTGATGCCTTCTTAAATGTAGCAACCTGATATGATATCTCACCTCTCCGTTCTCTAGAGGAACGATCCGTGAGTATTCTGTGGTGCAGAGCACGTCGTCATCATTTATTATACGTGCATTGGGCTGCTTTCCAAACCTTTCTAGACACTCACGCTTTGAATCTGCCAAGAAAAATAAAATAAAACAAAATTAAGTACAATGAAAATCCTTTCAATCTCTTACACCAAATTCCATTCATTTTACATTTTATAGTAACATTGATTTAATCACATTGAACACATTTCTAAAACCTCTTGATGTCATTTGATTTAACATTTTAATAGAATTTTGACGAATGTTGTGTTCAGGTGCTTCCTCAGAGCCCTGATATCTGTTATTTAAGAGGCAGCTGCTAAAATACGTTGTATTAACAAATCAATCAATCAATCAATATAGTATATAAAATGTCTTGAAAATAAAAGTATCAGAGTCTGGTGAGTGCTTAGTTCAGTCAGAGTCTGAACTGAAAACCAACAGCTGACTGCTACCTTAGAGCTAATGTACTGTGTTCAGGCCGTTTATTAATAAATACAATCCTTTTTTAATCAATTCAAACCTGACAATCAAGCGAGGCAAAGGTTAGCTGGGATAGTGACATCATAAAATATGAAGACAAACATTTGAGGCTTAATTTGAAAACCTCTGCTAGAGACACAGTAAAAGTAACATTCCAAAAAGCCTTCAACAAAGTCTTAGGGCGCTAAGGTTAAAGAAGAAGTATATGTTTTTTTGCACATTAAGTCTTATATTAGGGATATTTAAGATCATATGCAATGTTCTTAATTACGAGGAATGACAGCTGAAGCTTGTTGTTGACGTCACCACTAGCTGAAAACAACGGAGGTGCTGCACTGGCACAATCCATTAAAAAAACACCATAAACACTCGTTCTGAAAGACAAAAAACTCACCGAATGTTTAGCGGCTTCCTCTTGTGTACCAACATTAAAACATAAAGTTACACAACGGCACATAGACCGAAAAAGGGTCTTTCACCAACTTCAGGGAACAGACAAACAGCCGTTTCTGGGTCATACGTCATTGTTTAACTTCGTGTTTTAGTGTCGGTACATTAGAGGACACCACTAAACATTTGGCATGTTTCCCGTCTTTTAAAACGCACATTTATTGTGTTTTTCAATAGATTGTCTCAGTGCCAATGCACCTCCGCTGTTCTCAGCTAGCAGTGACTTCAACGACAAGCTCCAGTTTTCAGGTCTGCCGCCTTCATCATAATAATGCTGTAAAACATTGTTTATGATCAGAAATATCCTTAGTATAAGGCTTAATGTGCAAAACAACAAACTTCTCCTTTAAGGGAATGAATCTCGAGAGTGGAGAAATGGTGCCTAAGCTGAAGTCCTGATAAAATCCTAAGTGAACATAAACTTGGATCAAGTAAAATGATGGCAAAGAGAAACCCTGCTGATCTGATGAGTCACAGCTTTGTCTATTCGCTGTCTGCGTGCACAGTTGCCTCCTCAACATTAGTCATCATGACTAAGGGTGCAAAATCAGCAAATTGAGGCTGTGTATTCAGGTTTGTAATTCAAGTATACTGGAAATGGTGTGACACTACAAACCTTTTTTTTTTCTTTACTTAAGACACAAACGTGCTCAAAAACACAAAGGTTTTAAGCTTAACATTTTTCCTAGAGATCATTCAAAGTTTTAATCTTCTGTTTTTGGTTTCTCTTTGAAACACCATAAACACACACTCTTCCTGTCTTAAATTCTTAAGCTAATCAATGTGACCAAACCAAGTGTGCGACAGTGAACAAATTTTAATCCATCTTCACAAAGGCTCGTTTTCAGAGCAGCCAGTTTGACCTGTCATAGCAGGAGAGACACAGCCGTAATTATTAATAATAATAGAGGCTCCGATATCTTCAGCAGTGCCAGATCCGGAGTCTGGTTCTCTACATGCGGGATCTCTGGCACGGCTTAGCAGCTTATTGTTAAAGCTTCCTTTTATGAGTCATGGTCGTATCTGCTTTTCAAAATGCTTTTTTTCAAATGAAATCTGTTTGTTATGCTTGAACAGCTGTTTATTACAAAGACATGAAAATCATCCATATCTGTGTTTTGGGGATTTCGACAGGATTTGCTTAATGAATGGTTGTTGATAGTGTGTCTAGAAATCACTTTCCAATAAAAACACTATTGTTGCATCGCAAGAAAAAAACTGAAACCAGGTTTATTGGACAAAAACTGTAAAGGCTTTTATCAAGAGGGGATGATGTGGTATATGTTATAGTGTTTGTTTGCTTGAATGTGGCATTTTGTTATGTATGTGCTGTTTTTGTAAAACTTTGGATGTCATGGGATGCACGAAAAATTTCAGAGAGATCTGAAAATAAAGTGTTATTTTATCTTATCGTACTAAGAGGGGGGTGAGCTAAATCAATTTTAAGTTACACTGTCAACAACACAGAAAAGCAGACATATATTTACATGAAAACAGTTCAAATAAAACACAAACATGTACTCCAAATTTAACAAATTTATTTTTAAATCACTGACAGTTGGGGAACTGCAAGATTATATGTGGAAGCAACTTCAGCTTTGATTTTACAGCCTGTAATCTGAACAATTTAAGAACAGAATTCAGTCCTGTTGCTTTAACATTTGAGTGAAAGCAAAAGTAATGAGGCTGTGTGCGGGAAGCATTGTTTTGTTTGGAACACAAAAAACTAAAACCTTGCAAAATATAACCACATGGGAACTTACGTGCAAAAAACTGCCAGGGGGTGAAGGTTCTCCCGTTGTCTACATAGCGCTCAAGCACCCAGAGGTCAGGGCGAGGGGAATTTGCAAACTTGATGAGGACATACGCCACGTGGAAGAGCTAAAATAAAGAACACAAAAAGCAGTCACAGTACTGAAAGGATTTTGACATAACACTGCAGTTTCCTGTGCTCTACTTGCCCTATAAAGTAAGTCCCCAGTGTGAAGCTTACAATACTTTTATTTCCTTTCCTGTAAAAGCTGGGCTCAACATTGGTTTGGTTGTTGCATATCTGAAAATAATCACTTCAGAACTTATGACTTCATTAGGATCTGTGCTTTCATACGTGCAGCTTAACTTCTCTGTAGCCTTGCAGCGAAGTACAAACAATTCGCCAACATTCGTCAGCCTGAAGTCAATAAAAGCGGTGCAGGTGCAGCCAGGTTAGTGAAAAGAAAATCAGCTGAGCCCTCATGATCCACGCACATTCTCTGAACTCTCTATCTCCACATTCGATCTGAATATGCCGCCCATACAAGGGCAGAAAATGATGTCAGTGATTGTTTCTGCCAACACTGAGCTTTGTGTCAGGCCCATGGCGCTCAGATCCGTATGTTTCCTTTGCAGTTCATCAACATCCTCATCAAGCCCTAAAAACGGGCGACTTCAGCTTGATTGAACATGGTACAATGGAAATGTAATTGAGGTAATAAAATCAAAACTCTCTTTGTCACGGTCTGGCATGGACTTGGCATGGTTTGGAATTTCAACCCTGTGACACCAGCGTGCACGTGTCGCCTGCAGTGTCAACAAAAAGCCTCACCTTCACCTAATCACCACACCTCTTTCTTATGCCGGTGAAGGTTGAAACACAATTTATCTCCATGTAATTCCAGGGCTGGCATGGATCCTAAAGCAACATTTGACATGATTCAAAAATAGAGTTCTGTAGGTATGTTTTCTAAATTTGTGATACTTGCTCTTAAGACTGACAAGATGAATGAAAACTGTACCCACAATACTGTGTGCTATTTGAAAAAAAGACATTTCTATAGACGGTCTTCTCTTTGAGGAGGATGAAGGCAGGTCCACACTCGTCTAACATCCCTCAGCGCCTTGATGAAAACACCCGCGGGCACCGAAACAGTCAGGTTGCTATCTCACCTTGCATAAAGAAGGCTATGCTAACACTCAAATCAAAGCAAAGTAAAAACACAGAAAAGGTTCTGCTGTGGAGGCACGGACTCTGTCAAGGGGGGTCAACAATTATGCTGATGGATTTCTAACCCCAAGCCTAAGAAATTATGGCCTCAAGTTCAAGTACTTTTTTGAGTTGATGGATTGTGAGACAGCTCAGAGTTCAGCTGTGGAACTATCAGTTCTTGTTCTAAAAACTACCAAAAAGCTCTATTAAGAAACAGCAACTCATTAGTTTGCATTAAGCCTAGAATTATCTTTGTCTCTGTCCTTTTGAATCACTACTGTTATTGATCAAAACAATCTTCGAAAGTAAATAAAACAGCCT